>OX457036.1:44952780-44955280 GCA_949752735.1 Lumbricus terrestris
GAATAGGATGGAGTGCTCTACCTCATCTCGAACTCAACGACCAGCAGTGGAAGATACCAAGACATCTTCCGAGTCCAAGTTCCATCGGGAAGACTCAGCGATAACAAGTGGCACGACGTCCAGATCATCAAAGAAGAACACGAGGTACTGACGACGAAGAAGCACTCCGCCTCTAAGTATAGTCAGCGATATACTGGAGCTATAGATATTCTGTAGCAACCACCCATGTGCACCCCCATTACTACCATTACTTGAGATAAAATAAGGTAACACAACTTATCGGAGAATAGGATAGCACTGTCTTGCATCACTTTGTAAGCCCTTCTATGTGGAATGACCTCCCTCCTACTATCCGTATAGTAAGATCTTATTGGGGGTGTCATTTTCAGCTCTTCGTTACTTGAAGTCTTTTTTATTTCCTCGGGGCTGTCATGCTGAGAGCGCCTCTGAAATCTGAATAGCTAGTCTCTAAGAGGCACTTTATAAATGCTTATATACAATACAATACAATACTTTATGCAATGATAATTATCACACTTTATACATTATATTTCACTTAATGCATCTTTGCCACAATATTTATCCAAGTATCCATATTTAAATGACACAGTCGAAATGGGAATCTGCACCATATAACGATTTTTTACTTGGAAAAGAGAACCATACTTTGTGAAAGAACTTTTCCAGTGGATCAAAGCGTCTGCCTATAATATGTGACTAATCCATCGGTTGATGGCTTTTGCAATACGATGATGGCGCTATAGAAGCCATTGGATCATCACATGAGATATCATCGAGATACCATTCTTTCTCTTCCAGGTTAAGATCATTGTTGATGGAAATGAATTCCGGAAGCGTTTTGTCTCCGACGTTGATCTCGTTAATCCGAATTTTGTCTACTTGGCCGGAAGTAATCGGACCCGAGATCTGACCAACTTTCACATCTCAAGAAATTTCGAGGGAATTATTGATAAGGTAGGTTGGTGCTGATATGGATAATCAGTGTTATGTACAGGTTATGTACAGGTCATGTACATAATTTTATTATGTACACGTTATGTACAAGTTATGTACAAGTTATGTACAGGTTATGTATCGGTTATGTACATGTTATGTACACGTTATGTACAGGTTATGTACACGTTATGTACAGGTTATGTACAGGTTATGTATAGGTTATGTACAGGTTTTGAACAGGTTATGAACAGGTTATGTGCAGGTTATGTACATGTTATGTACAGGTTATTTACAGGTTATGTATCTGTCTGTGGCCAATGCCAATTGTCTATATTTGTGACTGTTCATTTAGCTGGAAAAGTCGTCACTTGTTGTCTCACTCAGACACGTAGAGTCGAACAACTGCAGTTGACAGTTGACGCGTAGTCACAGAATCTGTTTTTGTTGCTGCCATAGATGGGGGCAATTGCGATAAACCCTATGAAAAGAACATAAAATTCTAAATCAAAAATTGTTTGGAATATAGATGAATGTGAATTTTTTGTTGACTTTGTGCATCGTACACGTCGTATAGGCTGTGATGAATGGCGACACTCTTCCGAACGAACTCGACCTCGTCAACCTCTTCCTCATCCAACCGAGACCGAAGTACATCTTCGTCGACGGTCAGGTGGACATCCGCGAACCGGATGCACCGACCGCGGCTCCTGCCGCCCAGCCGATCACCTTCACCACCGGCCAGGCCTACGTCCGTCTTCCCCGCTGGGACGCCCCTCGATCCGGATCCATCGAGTTCCACTTCAAGACCTTCGAGCCCAACGGACTGATCCTGTTCAACGGAGGACAACCGGACTCCTTCAGCGTGGAGCTGTTCGACGGTCAGCCGTACGTCAACCTTGACCTTGGCGGTGGCGTCTACAAGTACCCGTTCGAGACGACCCGGACTGGTCCGGTCAACGACGGTCGGCCACACCACATCGTCGTCCATCGCAGAGGTCGTCAGCTGCGCCTCACCCTCGACGGGGACGAACGCGTCCACACGATCGTCGGTGGAGACGACGACCTTGACCTTAGCAGCCATCTGTACATCGGAGCCGTCGACAGTCCGAGCCAGGTGCCGTGGCACGTCTGGTCGCGCGATAGGAAGTTCTTCCGCGGCTGCTTCTGGGGTTTGCGGATCAACGACGGCGACGTGGTTGATATCGAGTCGTACGTGAGGAACCAGGTGATGCCTGGCATCGAAGCGGGGTGTCTAACGACGCCGCCCCAGTGCCCGTCAAGGCCTTGTGTGAATGGCGGGGTGTGTCTGGAGAGAGCCGATGGGTTCCGTTGCGACTGCTCGGCCACTGCGTTCACCGGCGAACGGTGTCAACAAGGTTCGTTCATCTCCTTCATCGTTCAATACATCAATAGCTTCACATCTATTGGAATATGTAGTTATTGGAATATGTATACTTATTGGAATATGTAGTTATTGGAATATGTAGTTATTGGAATATGTAGTTATTGGAATATGTAGTTATTGGAATATGTAGTTATTGGA
>OX457036.1:44957780-45085280 GCA_949752735.1 Lumbricus terrestris
GAATATATTAGGTTAGAATAGATTAGGTTAGAATAGATTAGGTTAGAATAGATTAGGTTAAAATATATTAGGTTAGAATAGATTAGAATGAAATAGGTTAGAATAGATTAGGTTAGAATAGATTAGGTTATAATATATTAGGTTAGAATAGATTAGGTTAGAATAGATTAGGTTAGAATAAATTAGGTCAGCATAGATTCGAATATATTAAATTACAATAGAGTATAATTAGTACAGATTGAGTTAGAATACATCAGATTACATTAGATTATATTAGAATATAATTGATTAGTTTAGAATAGATTAGATTGGAGATGATTATCTGTAGCCTGTTGTATGTTGACTTTGTAGCTGCTCCTATCGCTGGATTCACCGGAAACGAATATGTGCGCATCAACTTCCGGCCAACCCTCGTGACGCACACGAACGATATATCTCTGCGATTCAAGACTCCGAAGGAAAACGGGCTTCTGTTCGCGACATCCAGCAGAGGAACTGACGAGTACCTGAGGGTTCTGCTTGACAAGGGTCAGGGCAAAATCGAAACAAACCTCGGTGGACAGAAACAGGTAATATTCAGAAAAACGTACAGCTCAAAGATAGAGATAACCTATTACCTAAAGCAATATTGATTATTTAAAAGTGTTTTTGGAATGAAGCAGTGTTTGAATTGGTTGAAGGTGGGAAGCCGGTGGATTTGGGATGGATAGAAAAATGAATGTACAAACAGTACAGATGAAACGATTTCTCGATTCATTGCTTGACTGGCGAATAAATTAAGGAATCAACGAATGAATGAATTAATGAATTAATGGATGAATGGATGATTGGAAGAATGGATGAATGGATGAATGAATCAACAAATGAATGGATGAATGAATGGATGAATGAAGGATGGATGGATGGACGGACGGACGGACGAACGAACGAACGAACGTACGAATGAATGAATAAGTGAATGAATTATCTCTATGGGTAGGCTATATTGTGCGATATAGCAGGTCTTGACATGTTGTTGTGATGTGGTTGTTGTACAGTTGTCGTTTGGATGTGACCAGCCACTGAACGACAACAAATGGCACACGCTGTACATCCGACGAAGAGCCAACAACATGGAAGCATTCATTGACAACTGCACTTCAGGTACACACGTCATCATCGTCGTCATCTCATCATCATCATCATCATCATCATCATCATCATCATCGTCGTCGTCATCGCCATCGCCACCACCACCACCACCACGACCACCACCACCACGACCACCACCACCATCATCATCATCATCATCATCACTAACTTCATCACCATATACGTCATCACGACCAGTGCAGTCCTCATTGTCACCCATCTTCATCGTCACCACCACCACCACCACCACCACCACCACCACCACCACCACCACCACCACCACCACCACCACCACCACCACCACCACCACCACCACCACCACCACCACCACCACCACCACCACCACCACCACCAACAACAACAACAACAACAACAACACCAACAACAACAACACCAACAACAACAACACCACCACCACCACCATTATTATTATTATTATTATTATTATTATTATTATTATTATTATTATTATTATTATAATTATTATACCATCTTAAATCTGAACATTGCATTTGCTCTATAATTAATTCTCTTGGCCTTTGGTTGAACTGTGCAGAATCGACCAGTCTACCCGGCAGCGGATACACTTTGGACGCCGACGAGATTCTGATCGGCAGAAGAGGACCTGACGATCCATCGAGGAACTCGTTCATCGGCCACATCCAGAACTTCTACTTCGACGACCACAAGTTCATCGAGATGATCGGTGGCAGAGACGGCATGCCCCCAGGCGTCTTCATCGACGGCTTAACGAACACGTCGACCACCGAGACGAACCTCTTCGTCTACCCGGCGACGTTCCGCCAACACCAGGACTCCTTCGTCGTTCTACCAGCCCTCCAGATCGTCGGTGACACGAACATCCGTCTGATGGTGAAGACCGCGGACAAGAACGGTCTCCTGCTGTACAACGACGGGTCGGCCAACAACTTCTTCGCCATGGAGCTTGTCAATGGAATCCTTCACGTATCGGGCAACGATGGCAGTGGGCCAACGGTCGTAACCTCCCCAGCGCCACAGCTGGCCGATAATCGATGGCATAGCATCGATGTGAGACAGACCGATCGACAGAGCTTCGAGGTACTCGTCGATAACCGATATCCGATGCAGCTTACGTTCCCCGCGTCACGCAATACGCTCGACCTCGTTGATGTTCTACACGTCGGCGGGCTTCCAAGTTCCGTGTGGTCGCGGCTGCCGAGTGTAGTTACTTCGAGGAAGGGCTTTTCCGGCTGCTTGGCATCGTTCATAGTCAATGGACAACTGTACGACCTGACTAATGATGGAATTGGAACGACGTCGCAGTACATTACAGCTGGTTGCACAGGTATGTGCATTGTGCACTACAGTAGTGTTCAGGTATCGTCTATTACTGCGGATGATCGCACACTCAATGCATAAGTATACTATGCATGTGTGTGCAGGTCTTGTTTATTGTAGGGGATCGCACATGCAGGTATGTACACTGTGGACTGTGTGCAGGACCTGCAGGTCTATAGTCTTTTACATAATTTTATATGGCTGCACATATGCCCACGCAGGAATTACAGGTCTCGTCTATTACAGGTGGTTGCCCATATATATATATAGGTAGGCCTATAGAAGTCATTGATTGGTATTAATCTTGCTCAGTGGCGGCGCTACCATAGATCGGAGTAGGCCTATAGGTAATCTGACCTGCACTATGACCTGCCAAATATTCTTTGGAGGTTCTTTACATTTAATTTCTTCGACCTGCTGAATAACTAAGGAGTCATGGAGACGCTGACGCGACCACTACTGACATTATACATGTATATAACTGGTTTGATCTTGCTGAAGTTACACTTTTACACGTTGATTAATCCATGCGTATATACAATTATACATGTATACTGACGAGTATACTGACATGCACATGCTGGTCAGGACAGACCGGGGGAGAGAGTCGGGGGAGAGCGTGGGACACATACGGGCATTGACCCAAGCTGTCCTTCATGCCTCCCTCCCAATATTCTCTTCATTTAGACAAGGCGGTCTAACTGCTCCAAAATGTTAATGGTATGGAGCAGACCTGCTGACCGGACCTGTTGAAGCTGGGCAGCATGACGCGAGACAGACTCAGACAGAGAGTGGCATCGGACTCTTACGGGCATTGAGCCCAATGATATTGATGATACTGACGAGTGATTTTTACTCATGTAGCATTAGTCTACTATAGTAATAGCAGCCGCCACAATAATTGGTGATGATGATTCTAAGAAGAATGTGTCTTTGCTTATATTGTTCATGCAGATACAAAGACGTTCTGCACTGAAGGCATCTGCCAGCATTACGGTGTTTGTCGTGAAGGACTGAATACGTTCATCTGTGACTGCAACATGACTTCGTTTGTCGGCCTACGTTGCCACTCAGGTAGGCCTATATGCTTAACGTTTTTACTTTTTTAGAAATGTTTGTGTGTGCGCACGCCTGTGTGAGCAATGAGAGATGTGTCGTTGCTGTGTGCGTGTTTGCGTTCGTATACGTAGACTCTACGCATGTATGTATGTATGTATGGAATGGATAATGGGTGTATATATTTTTCTATGTATGTATCCATTTATTTGTACGGACCATTAATTTTATAAACTCTTAAAAGTGCTATAGGAAAATCGCTTCATTTAAGTTAAAGCAGGGCAAAGGCGGATAGAAATTTTCGATGGGGGGTGGGGGGCAAAATTTAGGGTCTTGGTCCAGGAAAAAAGTTCGTCCGGGTCGCCGAAAAAACTGATAACCTTTTTTTTAGTCACATGTCAATTTTCCGGGCCAGAATAGCTGGTCAAAAATAAAGAAATTTCTAAATGGGGGCCCATGGCCATTTTGGCCCCCCTGGATCCACCTCTGAAGCAGGGGACTGCAGTTTGTATGGAACGGAACAGAGCATATGTCCATGCAAGACACCACGCGTATAATTCGAGGGAAAGAGAAGCCAAATGAGAACTAAGCTTATAATTATTAAGCCTACTGTTTACGAAGAATTGGTTAACATAGATCAGTCAGTTTAAGCCTATGTCGGACAAATTATTGTCCCTTGACAACCAGTGTTTAATCTAGTCCCCCTCCTCTGGGGGGGGAATTGGGGTTTCTGGAGGGGGAGACATTTGAACGTCCGAAGGACACTCGTGATGTGCGTAGCACCGAGAGTGGGAGGGGAGAGGTATAGGGAGGGGGATGCGCCCCTTCCCATCAGAAACTTTTTGAATTTCCACATTGCAATGGCAGCATTTTGAGGTGTCGTCATAACAAAATAGCTGTACTTTTTCAGTGACCCATTAGAAAAAATTTTGATTTCCACATTGCAATGGCAGCATTTTAAGGGGTCATCTTAACAAAATAGTTGTACTGTTTCAGTGACCCATTATAAACTTTTTGAATTTCCACATTGCAATGGCAGCATTTTAAGGTGTCGTCTTAACAAAATAGCTGTACTTTTTCAGTGACCCATTAGAAAATTTTTGGATTTTCACAATAGCAATGGCAGCATTTTAAGGGGTCATCTTAAAAAAAATAGCTGTACTGTTTCAGTGACCCATTAGAACATTTTTGGATTTTCACAATTGCAATGGCAGCATTTTAAGGGGTCATCTTAAAAAAAATAGCTGTACTGTTTCAGTGACCCATTAGAACATTTTTGGATTTTCACAATTGCAATGGCAGCATTTTAAGGGGTCATCTTAACAAAATAGCTGTACTGTTTCAGTGACCGATTAGAAACTTTTTGAATTTTCACATTGCAATGGCAGCATTTTAAGGTGACGTCTTGACAAAATAGCTGTACTTTTTCAGTGACCGATTAGAAACTTTTTGAATTTTCACATTGCAATGGCAGCATTTTAAGGGGTCATCTTGACAAAATAGCTGTACTTTTTCAGTGACTTATTAGAAACTTTTTGAATTTCCAAATTGCAATGGCAGCATTTTAAGGTGTCATCTTAACAAAATAGCTGTACTTTTTCAGTGACCCTTAGAAATTTTTTGAATATCCACAATGCAATGGCAGCATTTTAAGGTGTCATCTTAACATGATAGTATCATATGTTATAGTAGTAAAATAATGTCATTATAATCATATAATAATAAATAATATCATGGTATATTATTATAACACTTCATGTAAAACAATGATGAAAGCAGTAACTAAAAACCCATATCATTTCGTCAAATTTTTCTGGGGGGGAAATGTCAATCCTGGGGGGGGAACTTTCCCCCCCCAGAGACGGCTAGATTAAACACTGCTTGACAACGAATGCAATACAATACAATACAACTGAACTTTGATATTGCCTTTCCTATAAAGTTCAGCAGAGCACACACGCTTTGTCGGCGCAGCTGTGATTGTGTTGCAGAACAATTAGGCCTATTGTGAGTGAAGGACTTGCTTAAGGTCCGTATAGGCATATACATAGACTATTAACAAAATATGACAGTGCGATACTAATAGTAGACCTAGTGAGCTATTTCTTCATCCTTATGGTTATTGTTTATTTTTCTTTAACCTTTTATTAGCCTGCATTGTCATTACTAACAATGAAACATGATGATTTCTGGAGCGTAGGCTGTCATGGACTGATGCAAGACCAGGGAACCGTAGTAAAAAATGATTGGAGTTGTCGTGGCGAAATCCTGTTTCTTAATTAATGGTGATTGAGCAGGCGGATGGAGACAGCTGTAACTATTTTCTGAACGGTTTGTCGTTTGTATTTCAGAGGCGGAGGGATATCGCTATGGAATCCAAAACGGTCGAGGAATAACTGTGTTCAGCTTAACACCGCCGCAGACAACAACTACGGACCAACTGGCTTTCGGATTCATGACATGGTATCCTAACGGAACCCTTGTCAGGATTGAAAGCAGTACTTCATCTGACTACACTGAAGCACGGCTGGTCAGTTTGAAATCTACTTAAAGTTTAAACTAATCTGATCTAATCTAAAATTGATAATAACTGATTGTTTAGAGTCGTTTGTCACTCTGCCTGTACTTCGGTGATGTTTTTAGGTGGGTAGGCTAAAGATGCTGAAACTAAATTGAAAAGTAATAAGAATACCAACAGTAAGAGCAGCAACAGCAACGATGATGACGATGATGATAATGATAATGACGATGACGACGATAACGACGGGGACGATGATGATGGTTTTGGCGACAACGTTGACGATGTTGACTGCAATAATAACAATGATGATGGTCGTTATTAATAATAGTAGTCATCTATAGTATTTGTAGTAATTGTGGTAGGAGTAGTAGTAGTAGGTCCTAGTAGTAGTAGTAGTAGGCCTAGTAGTAGTAGTAGTAGTAGTTGTAGTAGTCGTAGTAGTAGTAGTAGTATATAGTAGTAGTAGCAGTGGTAGTGGTGGTGGTGGTGGTAGTGGTAGTAGTGGTAGTGGTGGTGGTCATAGATTGAGTATTCGCATATTACGAATATTAAGATTTTCAAATATTCACGAATATTAACGAATATTAAAACTGCCAACGAATATTATATTCGTAAAATATTATGTTATCTCAAGAAATTCTTTATTTTTGTTCTTTCAAGAAATTCGTTATTCTTAATTCTTATTTTGTTATTTTATGAAATTTTTTAACTTTTACTGAATGAATTGTACAAAATTGAGTTCGTCTACGCATAGGCCTGTATCAGTAAGTGACAATAACTTTAATAGACTTATTGTTAAAAACTTCAAGGTCTCTGAGGCAGGGTCTGGTCAATGTGGCCACGCGGCATTCATATCACATTCGATACTTAATGACAGTAAGTGTTAATGTTGGTCACTTTGTCTGACTTCTGACCATCGTCCCGAGCAGAAAAGAGACAGAAACACCGATGGTATAGTTGGCAAGTAGCAGCAATAGTAGGCTAAATTAGAAATAAACTTTAACTGCCTATAATAATAACTGCACATTTATAAAGTAGGCTACCGGTAGTCCTATAGTTTTATATCAGTGTAGCAGGATGAATAAATATAAATGCCAACGCAGGAAATAATATTGCCAGATTACAAGCAAAAATTATCCCGATCTCAGCATATCAAGCGCATTGCAAATTTTGATTCAGCCTTGACCTGGATGTCATGGAGACATACAGAAATTTAAACTGCTTTACCGGGTAACATTGCGGTTTCGATGGTTCACTTTAATCCGTTCACGAATATTTACGAATATTTACGAATATTAAAAAATCTCAATATTCACGAATATTTACGAATATTAAACCCAAAAGTCACGAATACTCAATCTATGGTGGTGGTGGTGGTGATAGTGGTGGTAGTAGTGGTGGTGGTGGTGGTAGTAGCAGTAGCAGTAGTAGCAGCAGCAGCAGCAGTAGCAGTAACAGTAGCAGTAGATGTAATATTAATTTTGATTGCTTATTACTTGACACAGGTGAATGGCAACGTCGTCGTCACATACGACATCGGTGATGGACCAAAGACGGTTGCTGAGACAAGGCGATCATTCAACGATGGCGATTATCACTACGTCTCATTCGTCCGTAACGGTCCGAATGCCACACTGCGCGTTGATGACTTTCCCGTACAGCAGCATCTGACGTCATCAAGTAAGTAAGCAGACGAATCAGCGATGCATGACGATCAAACGATGTGTATGCTGCTGGAATATCAGTTTAAATAGCATACGTTCAAATCGTCAGACCTATAGATAGTGGACATCAATGCCTCAGACGCACTAAATCAGCTACGTAACACAATCACTCAGATTTCAGCCTGGATGACCGCTAATCTGCTCTGCCTCAATCCCTCAAAAACAGAATTTCTCATCATTGGCCTACGCGAGCAATTAAACAAACTAGACTATCCTTCTGACTTTTCTCAAACAGACCCAACTTTTCCTACGCCATACTCTTCTCCTGTCCGCAATCTCGGAGTCATTTTTGACAAAAACCTTACTTTTTCTGACCACATCACCCAGCTATCCCGCACCTGCTATATGCACATCCGCGACCTCCGTCGATTGCGTCCAATTGTAAATTACAAGACCGCCTGCACAATAGCCACCTCAATAGTTCATTCCAAACTCGACTACTGCAATTCGCTCTTCCATGAAATAGATTCTCTTCAAATTAAACGCCTCCAAACTATCCAGAATGCTCTTGCCCGCGCAGTCACTAAGACGCCCAAACATCACCACATAACCCCTGTTCTCAAGTCTCTTCATTGGCTAAAAGTTTCTCAGCGCATCCATTACAAAATTGTTTCTCTAACCTACAACGCTCTTCAAACCTCTCAGCCCTCCTACATTCGTCAACTAATCACCATCCAACCGCACAGGTCTACGCGCTCATCATCATATCTTTCTCTCTCTCGGCCTCCAGTATCATCCTCTCTGAAATTCTGCGACCGCTCCTTAGTCTATGCTGCACCAGCTCTTTGGAACGGACTCCCAACATACCTCCGCATGTTCGCTCACCCTCCTATCTCTCCTGCAGTCTCACCTCCAAACAATAATTCAACCTCTCCTCCGCTTGCACTCTCCTCTGCTGCATTCCATTCACGACTGAAAACCGAACTCTTCAACCTATCCTATCCAGATTCCAATCAGGTTCCATCACCCAACCACCACCATCACCGACAACCACCGTATAGCACCACGCTGTCTCCTCGGCTTGACCTCCCCGGATTTTGACCTGGCACCGGAACGAAAACGGCAGCTCTGGCTATTGCGGACTTGATTTGATATAGCGCCGGTGAATAAGCTGGTCTCCCTGACGTGGCTTTTGTGGGCGCTGAGAAATTCTCGAAGATTTACATTACATTACATTACATGCTCCCCTCCAGCAATAGAAAAGGTGCGACGCGGCACACTCTTTATGAGTAATATTCGCATTGCTAACCGATTGTAGGAGTATATGAAACTTGTGCTCACTGCCCGGTGTGTGCGACTATTTATGTAGCGTATTTTGCAGCGTCTCTATTTTAAAAAGAAGCATTAAACTATTAATTCCTGATGAGTCATCGCTCGTTTCTTTCTGGTAGGTTCGTCTGGGAGGACGACGACTTTTGACGACATTCATCTGGTTAAGATCGGAGGAAATGTCGACCAACAGAACAACATCATCGACCACTTCAACGGAATTGTGTCCGGTCAGAACTCAGAAAGATTCTAGTTTCATGAGTCTAGTTAACATGAGTCTAGTTAACATGAGTCTAGTTAGCATGAGTCTAGTTGACATGAGTCTAGTTAACACGAGTCTAGTTAACATGAGTCTAGTTAACATGAGTCTAGTTGACATGACTCTAGTTAACATGAGTCTAGTTAACATGAGCCTAGTTAACATGAGTCTAGTTAATATGAGGCTAGTTAACATGAGACTAGTTAATATGAGGCTAGTTAACATGAGACTAGTTAACATGAGTCTAGTTAACATGAGACTAGTTAACATGAGTCTAGTTAACATGAGACTAGTTAACATGAGTCTAGTTAACATGAGTCTAGTTAACATGAGACTAGTTAACATGAGACTAGTTAACATGAGTCTAGTTAACATGAGTCTAGTTAACATGAGACTAGTTAACATGAGACTAGTTAACATGAGTCTAGTTAATATCCTGCAGTATTTCTCTCGTCCATCGTTTCGCATTAGCAAGAAATATTGAAGTACAAGATTGCTGCTGCTGCTGTGTTTTCGCCAGATATCAAAAGTCACTCTTTTGCAGCATATACAGATGGATAGGCCTATATGTAGTCCTATAAATGCAATAGCTTAACGTACAATGCATTAATATATTAATTACCTTTTAACTATGGGTTACAGACTTCGCTAACTTTAACAGTTCATACGAGAGCGGATAATCAGCAATTTCTTGTGTCCAAGAAACACCAATGTTCCATCACTATATATCAACATTTAGAATAAGTCTAACGATTACAATGGTTATTGTTGTCTGAATTCTATTGATTGGATTTTTCCACAGGTGTTTATCTGAACGGCTATCGGGTCATTGATCTGGGTGTGGTTGATGAGGATGGTCGAGTGAAAGCGAGGGGAGATACAATTGTCGCAGGCCATCCGTTCTTTGTCACCAAACCGTAAGTTTTCCACCTCCACCATTTGTAGGCTATAGGGTGAGACAGGGCAAGCTGTTAACCACGCCAACTTGCCCCACTTCCCCTACCTCACGTTGCATGAGTTCGCATTATCTTTATGTGTTTTTATCACAAAGACCAAAATGGAAAAGTTGAACCGGAACTTGCGATCGCAATCGTCATCTCCAAATTATTTTCTAAAGCGTCACTCGAAAACCAAGTGCAGGGCACCAGTATATTAACATCATCATCATCATCATCATCATCATCATCATCATCATCATCATCATCATCATCATCATCATCATCATCATCATCATCATCATCATCATCATCATCATCATCATCATCATCATCATCATCATCATCATCATCATCATCATCATTCGTCGCCTACTCCACCAATGGGAGCGTTGCACAATGAGTTGATTGAGTAACTAACGAGCGCTGTAATAATGAGTTTAGGCGTGACATTTCAGTCATTTACGTGAGGTTGAATTCTGTACTGGAGGTGAGCAGACTGTTTGACAGCGTCATAGGTATAGAGTGGTTACGCCATGGTTGTTTGTTCTCTGGCGCTATATAACGGAACGAATGAACGTTGTGTTGTAGGACGACAGAAGGTCCAGTTATTCCACCAGGTCCAACGGAACCGGGCAAACTGGAACCGGAACCTGGACCTGGCGGTGTGAACGGCGGTGGAGGCGGCTGGGACCCGGTTGGCGAAGGAGACAACATTGTTCTCATTCCAGGGATCGGTGAGTACGGAGATCCAGATTATGGGGCCGTAGCAGCTGCCCGAGTGGGTGCAGGCGACGTGAGAGAGGGAGCCAGGGCAGCTGCCGTCGCTGGAGCGATGCTGGGCCTGCTGGCCGCCGCGAGTTCCATCGCTTGGGCCTTCTACAAGTTCAAGCCGGGCCTGATAGGGGCCGGCGGTGGAAAGCCAGGCGGCCTGCTGAGCATCTCGAAGCCCATCTCGTCGGCCAGCTATCGTCCCGTCAACACGCAGGACACGCCGTTGACGACTGTCAAGGGCACCGGCGGAGGAACATCCGGTGCGGGTGGTTCAGCGGCCACCGGATACGGTTCGACGACGACGAGCTTCATGATGACGAACGGTTCAGCGGCCGGAGGAGGAGGATCGTCGGCCGTGACCCACATGGGAACGCAGACGGACGGAGGGGGCACGACCAACTTCTCAGAGTACTTCTCCTTCTCGTCGTCGTCTGCCGGGGCGGCCGCTGGGGGCGCTTCATCGACGGCGGTGGCCGGGCACAGACCAGGAACGGTGATGCGATCCATTCAGACGGACCTCAGCTATCAGGCACCAGGTGGCGGCAGCGCAATGGGTGGCGGCGGGGGCGCTAGCTCGACCAGCTACACGACCGTGAGAGATACAACGGTGACGAACATCTTCAACAACCAAGGACAGATGGCAACAGCAGACCAGGGCGGGTACGGGTACGGTGGTGGCCAGGGTTACGCCGGTGGCCAAGGGTACGGCGGCGATGCGTACAGCTCGTCTACCATGTCGTACGACGCCAACCGTGCTGCTGGTTTCGCTGGAGCTGGACAACACGAGTACTACGGATACTCGTCGGCTACGGACGGTGGCTACGGCGGAACTGCTGGTCAGCAGGGAACCAGCGTCGCCCAGATGAGGACGATTAGTCCACCGCCAACGGATCCGAACAGCCTGTACCAGATGCGCAGCATGACGCTCAACTACGCTGCGTACAACCAGCAGAACATCTACGAACAGCAGCAGCAACAGCAGCTACGGCAGCAGCTGGGAGGAGGAGCTGGGTCAGCAGCTGCTGCTGTGCGGCCAAACCTCATGGCCGAGGAGATCCGAGTTGACTGCATTCAGATGACGAACAACGGACGATACGTCGTCACTGGGTCCATCTTCGGTCCGCCGCAAGTCTGGGATATGCAGGTGCGTCTGTCTGGCAGTGTCTGTCTGTCTGACAGTGTCTGTCTGTCTGACAGTGTCTGTCTGTCTGTCTGTCTGACAGTGTCTGTCTGTGCGTATGCAGTCGTGTGTCTTTGTGGATGCGTATACGTTGATGAACGGATGTGTGTGCGAATGTGTGTATGTTCGTATATATGCATGATGTTGGGAGCACAGGTATTTTTAATAGACGAATGAACTGACGGATAGATAGATGCACGACTGCACGTGTGGATGAATAGAGACAAACTTAATACAGGACAGGGCTTCTTCTTTCAATGAATGTGTTCCTTAACACGAGAAGCTGAAACAGTTTCGGATTTTATATCATATAGAAAACGCAAATCTCATGTTCGGTATATTATTAAATACAATGTATAGACTGGTGGCATAAAAGTATGGTGTCGATGATAATGGCCTCTGAGGTTACGTGCAGTTTGATAATTCCATTATTGTTACTATCATACAGACTATACAGGGTGGGCCAAAAAAAGTAATCCTCTGCGGGTTTTTGTCAATATCTTGGCCAAAAATAGGAATTTTTCAAATCCAGTTTTACGGGCTTGAAGGTAATTCATATCTACGTACAATAGCCAAATTTCATCGCCATAGGCCTATGTGAAACGCAACAAAAGTTATATCCCTTTTAATGAGGCCACCCACCGTTTTTTGACGATTCAAAAACGCGACGCAGCAAAAAGTATCAAAAACACGATTTTATTAGGTCTCATCTCAAATATTTGTTATCAGATAGGCTTTGATAATGCCAGATGATCATTATTATTACTATTTAAAAAAAGAACAGGGTACCAGCGTAGTTGCACGTCACTGAGAAGTCACTTAGCAAGATGACAATCAAATTGGTAAATAAGAAATCTGTCAGATTAATCAACAGGTCCATCAAGAACTTTGCAAAGAGACTCAGAAGAAGTTTGGCACTGGTGGTGGGCACATTGAACACAAGTTGTGAAGCACTAACAAGTTCATTTTATAACAGTTATTTGAGTTGAGACTTAATAGAATCGTGTTCTTGTTACTTTTTGTTGCGTTTCGTCTTTCAATCGTCAAAAAACGGTGGGTGGCCTCACTAAAAGTGGTATAACTTTTGTTGTGTTTGAAATATTTTGATAAAATCCGACCATCATGTGTAAATATGAATTGTCTTTCAGCCTGGAATCGAAATTCTTACTTCTGGCTATGATATTGGCAAAAGTCTAATTATTTTTGCGTTTCGTTTTCGAATCGTCAAAAAACGGTGGGTGGCCTCACTAAAAGTGGCGCAACTTTTGTCGTGTTTGAAATATTTTGATGAAATCCGACCATCATGTGTAAATATGAATTGTCTTTCAGCCTGGAATCGAAATTCTTACTTCTGGCTATGATATTGGCAAAAGTCTAATTATTTTTGCGTTTCGTTTTCGAATCGTCAAAAAACGGTGGGTGGCCTCACTAAAAGTGGCGCAACTTTTGTCGTGTTTGAAATATTTTGATGAAATCTGGCCATCATGTGTAGATATGAATTACCTTCAAGCCCGTAAAACTGGATTTGAAAAATTCCTATTTTTGGCCAAGATATTGAGAAAAAGCCGTAGGGGATTACTTTTTTTGGCCCAACCTGTATATAGCGGTCCAAATTCAAGGGTTCTAACCCATATCGAAGAAATGAAAAGCGTTAACTGCGCAGTAATCCATGTACAGACTTAGTGTATCATACGTCAGCTGCAGTGTATACATATGACCTCACGTAACCGTACTGTTGTATTTGTGACATTTTGTGTCTTGTTGAATTCACTTGCAGAGCGGAGAACTAGTTCGCGTTATGCAGGGAGATGACTTCAGTTCGACGGACCTTCACCTTGCCAACGGTGACACGCTGCTCGTCGGTCAAGTGGCCGAGCTCGAACAGGCTGACCCGGGCAGCAACGTCCACTACAGGAAGCTACAGGTGGGCCACAGAATTATATTCATTCGCTTTATCGTCTCAGCAATCAACCGCTAAAGCTACTTTTAAACTCTTAAAAGTAATGTCGATTGCAGCAGAAAACTGATGTATTGTATTGTGTTCGAAGATTTATGTACCGCCTCTCATATATAGCACACCTATCAGAAGCGCTCCCAGTCACCCACCATCACCTTCCTCAAGCTCCTTTATCGGAACTCTTACCCCAACGCATCTTCTCGACCTAAACGCCACCCACCTTAACAGCTACTCTGCTACCTCTGATTCGTTGGTGTCTGGTGACCGGTCTACAACCTTTTTCGGACTATACTCTTTTGGACATCCTCTCTGACTATAGGCACAGCGCTCGTGAATAAGCTGGCGCCCTGCGCTTGGCTTTCGAGTGGCGCCGTAGAAGTTTGGAGATTACGATTACGACAGAGACACGGTGACAGAGAGACAGACGGAGATACAGAGAGAGATACAGAGACAGAGTGACAGACAGAGAGACAGAGTGGCAGAGAAAGTGATGAAGAGACAGACAGACATAGGTAGCGGCTGGTAGCCTAATAATAATTATAGTAAGACAAAGTGAGAAAGTGACATTGAGGAGCACTAGATACAGACAGAGACGGACACAGAGACAGATACATAGAGTAGACATGCACATATACAGATACATATTAAACAGATAGAAAGATCGTTGTATCGTTG
This sequence comes from Lumbricus terrestris, assembly GCA_949752735.1. Lineage (NCBI taxonomy): Eukaryota > Metazoa > Annelida > Clitellata > Crassiclitellata > Lumbricidae > Lumbricus > Lumbricus terrestris. Next base: position 44,972,582 of record OX457036.1, read on the forward strand.
ACGTGTGTTAATTGCCTGTGGTCGTCGACAACAGCTGTGGGACTTCAACACGGGTCATCCGTTGGAGATGCGCAAGAACGAGCTGTGTACGGCGAGCTGCCTGATGGGCGACGGCGAGCGGATGGTGCTCGGTCGGACGGAGAAGTACGGCGGAGGAACGACGATCATCATCTGGGACGTACTCGGCAACGAACCTCTGCGCCAGATCAAGTACGACGGTAGCGTCGGATTCGCCGACCAGATCAGCTACCTGAACCTGTCGAAGGACAACCGCTACGTCGTCGCTGGCTTCCAGAACTCATTCGACCAGAAGGCGAACTTCGTCTCCTTCGATCTGACGGTCAACGACTTCCATGCCATACCGCCGCAGATCACCGTGCTCGACGCCCAGGCGGAAGTGACGGCAGTCCTCGAGAACCAGGAAGCGGTGACCGGCACTCGGTCGGGCGAGCTGATCATCTGGAGCATGCGCACTGGGAAGCCGCTGAGGCAGCTGGTGTCGCCGTCTAGGGACGTGTTCAGTCAGTCGGCTCATCAGCGACAGGTCACGGATCTGTGCGTCTCGAAGGACGGTCAGTTCCTCGTCTCTGCGTCGGCGGATACGACGCTGAAGGTCTGGGATCTGGAGTCGGAGAAGCTGATGAGGACACTGAGTGGACACAAGGACGAGGTTAGACTTCGTGGTGCAGCTATCATTTCTTCTTCCAGTTGTTTTAGATTTGGTCTTTCTGTCTTTGCCCTTTAAGTAATTTGCAATTTAGACGTAATAACGAATATGCATAGGCCTAGCAGTCTTCAGATATAGACTCCTCGAAGGCCTTTCCGGACATAATGACAAGGTTGAACTATACGATGTATACGATGGCGCAGAATCGTCTTGATGTGCTGCTGGAAAAGACGATTGAAGGTCAGAGAGTCCTTTCGGAAAGGTCAAGTGAGGTCAGCACGTGAGAATCTAAGAAAGAAAATAGTGTTTTTGGCAATGACGAGAAAAAAGACGGAAGAATATTTCCTGGATAGATTGGAAATGACTCTAAGTATGCGAATGGTTCAGGAATTGTGCCAAGTGTGTGACAATTTCCAAGAAGCCTAATTAATATAATGAATTAGTAAAGACAGTATGTGAGTGGCTGCTTTCAGAGTGATTTTGTCCGTGCTTCCCAAGTAAGTACTAAGTACTTACTATTAAATAGTAGCCTAATTTTCTCCAGCATAGTGAATTGTGTGCATTTAACTTAGAATTGTTTCTCTGTCTCCTTAGGTCTGGTGCTGCACCGTATCGAACGACAACGAACTTGTCGTTTCCGGTTCACGTGACTGCACCATCCGTCTCTGGCGCCTTGACGACGGCGTCCCGGTCGCCGCCATTGACGCCAGCGTCGACGTCTTCAAAGTGATGCTAAGCAACAACAAGAAAACCGTCGTCGCCTTGGCCGACAAATTCGGCGCACGCAAGCTTATCATGCTGCAGGTCGTACGCTCGAAGGTCCGTAGCGTCGCTGCTAGCCGGACCGGAAGCAGAGCCACGTCACCTTTCACCCCCGACGAATATCACCGATATTAACTAGCAGACGATCGAATCGCCAACCAATAGGGAAAGGGCGCGTCGCTCAAGGTGTGTGCGCACCAGGGAGGAATTTAGGGCCATTTCGCGCGCGTGGATTCCGGATATTGTGAAATTTATGATCGTCTGCTTTTGGTTTAAGATGGAGATTTGTTTCTGTTATAACGGCTGGAAAATGCATCGCAGTGCATTCGGGCGGAATCATCCTGCAAGAGGGAGGACATAATTATGTCATGTTCGTCCTCACATTAACAGCATGCCCTAAATAATTGTAATCATAAGCTTCAGAATGTCTAGAGCGGTATTTTCAAATGCTAACGGCAAGAAACAAAATCTCAGCATCAAGTGAGAGGAGTTGGTAGTCCACAGGTAGCGCGTGTGGTTACCGGCGTAGCCTATGCCTGCCTGGTGTGCGGCTGTCGAAAGTGCATTTACGAAATGTTCGTCCATATAACGTGCTTGCCTGCTCGCTAACGTGACTTGGTGTTGACGATTCTGTAAGCGACAATTTTATACGCTTCAGTTTACACTTTTAAATAGCCTGTTAATGCTTGTGCGTAGAATTTGTTTATAAATAGACTACATTGACTACGCGAATTGAACGTCGCGCGCATATTTGCTGCAGGTGCTAGTTCTTGGCTATTACGGGGAAGGAGCGTCGGCATAGAATGTCAAGGGACTATGACGCTCAAACGAAATTCAGAGGCCAGGGGTGTTCCAATTTTGTCATCCCCTTACTTTGGCCATAAATATTAAATTTTGAGTATGCCACAGGTTTTGTTAGAAGCCTTTAACGCCTGCTTAAAGGCACACAGATAATTTATTGAAAGAACGACATCTACTCATGTTTGATGAGAAGTTGAATTTTTCTGAGTGATAGGATAGACTAATGGGCAAAATTCGAAAGAAAATTTGATTCGCTTAAGACCTTAAAGGCCTATAGCGTCTTAATTGGTAGTGAACGAAATCCCATGGCGCTGACTTTATACGGCACTGCTTAGCTTATCTATAGAGCCTAATTCCCTAATATATGCCCTAAATATAATAATTTAAACAACGGTCATGCGCTGGGCTAACAATTATTATTATATTCGTTTAATGGTAACAAAAACTGATAGATACACCCCTATCAGGTACAAAAAGCAGTTTATCAAATACAATATAATACCTATAGAATGTCTTTAGCCTTGACTGGTTGGATTTGTCTTTGGATGAGAGCACAATTTAAATGACATAAATTCCAAAAAGAATAATGTCGTGCCCCTCACAATTGTCACGTGTCGACGCCCTTGTTTACGAGCCCGAGTGTTTCCTTCAGGTCTTGCCTGTGAACAAGGAATTGTGGACATTATTTTAGTCATTATAGGAGGTAGATTATGTCGTTTAAAGTTTATACCGATCTTAGTTCTCAGTTGGCAAAAAATCAACCGTTTTGCGTGCTATGTGTGTTCTCTAGTGACGATTCTCATTGGACTTTTAGCGACTCGAAGGCCTTTAGTTCTCATCTTTTGCAACGATTTTTTGCATAACATCTTATACTGTGTAATTGTTTTTCGTGTCATATAAGCTTATACTGTCGATCGAATTGTTTTCGATATTATGTTCAGTAACTTCAGTTCGAATACAGTCTGTAGACGTGCAGCTTGATTTAACATTTAATGGCATGATATAAATTTGATTTGTAATTATTTTTGCAGATTAATAATTGTTCGGTTAAATTTCTGACGGTATTGCATGGTCAGTTAGTGACAGTTACGTTCCTGATGTAGGACCTACCGGTAGTGCAAAAGTTCGAAATGATATCACTGTATGATGATATGCTGCAGATGCATTGCTTCAAATAGGGTCGAGACTCGAGAGACATAGGCAGGGGCTTCTATCCCCCCTAAGCAGCCGGGCGCAATCCATCTTCTTCCCCCCCTTTCTGAACCGGCCTTCCTCTATATATGCAATATAATGTAATCTAGTGCATGCCCTCCTCTAGTGTGGGAATGAAGGTTTGTATGAAGGAGGACAAACGAGCATCCAGCAGACGATTGCCGAAGCATGTGTAGCGCCGAAAAGGGACCTAGTATGGGGATGGAATGTGCCCCTCCCCATAAGAAATTTTTGCGATTTCCGCATTGCAATTTCAGCATTTTAAGCTGTCCTCTTAGCAAAATTACTCTACTATTTCAGTGGAGAAATTGCTGCCAAAATTGGGCAGCCATATGTTTTGCGCCTCTGATCAGTGTGCGCTCGAGAGGCGTTTCATAAATTTTTAGAGCACAATGCAATACAATAAAATACAATGTATGTCCTACATTAATTGTAAGCCCACGTAATAATGATGTTGCTTTACTAAGTGTTCAAGGACCAAATTTGACTGTCTGAAATTTGAAAGATAATATTGGAGAGAAGCCATTTAGTTGTGCAAAATAGTATTTGTATTAATATTTTTTACAATTTTAATATGATTGTATTATTTATTAAAATAGTAAAAACACAACTATAATCATGTATTAGGACATTTTTTATTAAGGTATAAGCTTATTAGAGCTGTTATAGCAGTTCATGTAATTCAAAAATGCAGAGAGTACCGGTAACCTAACTAAAAACTCAAAGTGGTACACATTTTGCTAAAAACTATTAGGCCTACCATTTTGCCCAAATTTATATGGAAGGGATGTATTTTCTGGGGGGATCTTCCTCCTAGTGATGCCTAGATTTAACGCTGCCCTCAATGTCCGACCTTCCCCCCAACCGACGTGAATTTTGGCTGTCTTCTGATTCCCCCCCTATTTTTCACTGGGCGCAGGCTGCGCCCGCCATGTATAGGGATAGAAGCCCCTGGACATAGGGTTCTTCTACGAGACTGCAAAAGCATTCTAGGTTCTCAAGGACATGGCCACGTCGGCCAGAATGGCTTATTCAAAAATTGTTGCCGGTTTCAATACGTTTAAAATGCTCTTACATTTAAAAGATCTCCTAGTTAGCTACTCCTTTGGATTTCAACCTTGTTTTACTGACATTTTTAATTTGAGACTATATTGAATTGGTAAATTCTTGTTAGCTTCAGGCCTTCAGCCAGTGCCTAAAGTGTGGGAAAAATAAGTGCCTGGACGCCCCTCACCTCTCCAAAAGAAGTGCCTGGACGCCCCTTACCTTTCCAGTCTGTGCTAGCCAATAAGTAGCTGGACGGCGTTCAGATTTTAAAACAAGTGCAATTAGTGCATGGACGCCGTCCGTGACCTTCCAGGCACACTTTAAGCCCTGCCTTCAGCTCAAATTAACACCACGTAGGGCCTACAATGGTCGTAATTAGCTGACTATAATTAGACATCTTAGCATTGGTGCAAAGAGCCAGCATGGAAATTGTAGAAAAAACCTAAGGGGATCAGACGATTTTGCTGTGTGGTCCAAAGGCCTAAGGGTGGGGTTGAACCCTCCCAACCATCCTCCCGGCAATATAGGCCTATATCACCCTGCAGATAACCTGCAATTTGCTTCCACTCGAATGAACCTTGTAGGCCTAAAAGGCTACATAGTAGTACATATAATTGTCAGTTCTATGTTTTCGTACAGGTTATAATTCTCATTGATTTGTTCTTTAAAGTAACTGAAAATACACTGAACTCGGACGTTTACAGCAGTTTTCCTATTGGGATTAAACTGCAATATTTTTTGGTGAAAATCATTAAATGCGTGTACGTACATTTAACTGCCTTATTACCATTATATTTATGACCTTATATAATTTTTTCATGAAAACCATAGAACAGTAGATAGAGAAGAAGCGAAAGAAGGAGACAATTAAAGTAGAAGGTAGGCCTTATATATATAATATAATTTATTATATATATATAATATATTACATTAATATAATATATATTCTATATACACCGGTACATGTATATAGTTTACTCAAAGAAATGAAGTTGACAGACGGCAACTTAATTTCTGCTATGGTCTATTCCTCAAGGTCCGCCTGTGACCTGAAAAAAGGCAAACTTAGAGATTCGCACAATTGATAGGGTTAGATCATTGGTGGCCAACCTTTTGTACACAGTGTGCCACAAAAAATCACGCGTACCGTCCGCGTGCCACTACATAATATACCATAAGAGACATTGTCACCTGTTCCAATATGAAATATGCACATACATAAAGTAACTATGCAGAATCGGTGTAAGTCCAGTGTTAGTTCATGGCTAGCTAAAAAAAATCATCCTGATTCTTTCTTACTCCAAGTAGCCTAACTGAGCCTCGTGGTAATGTTGCGTTCAAGGGCAATGTTACTCATTATATTATTGCTTCGATTTTGGGCACACCTGAACCTTCAGAAACCTTGACAAAGCCTTTACTCGCCAGCAGAATAAGTCTTTATTTTATGCTGATTTCAGACTTGACTCGTATAAATTTGACCATCAGTATCAATTGATCCCCTTTTTCTGACAAAAAATTTGCTCTGTTGCCTTAACGATGCTTTCTCTGGCTGGTAAAATTAGTCCTAAGAGCTGACCCAGGTCGATATTGTTCGTTAGAGTCCCCGTGTAACTTGCTGAAGTGACAATCAACAATTATTTACATACCACAACTGTTAGGCTGCAGTACACAGCAGACAAACAGAATTTGAATGACTTTCCCAGAGTAAAAGTAATCTTACTTTTCTTCTAAAAATGCTGTTCTTCCAAATTTACACCAAACTCCTGCAAGACAATCCTACCTTCATACTTTCTTGAGGGACTAGCTGTCTTGCTGCAAGCAGCAATTCTAAAGCCAATAACAGAAACCTATATGAGAAGATCAGGCAGTCTCTTCCTTTGTCTCATCCTGCAACCCTACAGTGGAGGGGGAACCCAAATTCTTATCTCCGAATGGTAGAAATATGCTGTGGAGAAAGTGGACTTTGACCATCAGCCTCAGTCCGCTTTGAGCTCCTGTGCTGCGTCTGTCTGCAGCAGCTGTCAGGCTAACTGACCTAACCTCCGCATGGTCACTGCACCTACGGAGATACAGAGGAACCTAAGATTCGCCTAAATTAGCAGAGCCAGCATAAATATTTCTCACAAATTCCATGGTCCTCCGTGCCACTCATCATAGGCCGGCGTGCCACTAGTGGCACGCGTGCCGCAGGTTGGCCACCACTGGGTTAGATCATACACAACTGCTCGCCTATTTGAAAGGACACCATTAATTTTAGTCTCCATACAAGCCCAAGGTCTAAATCTCTGAAGCAAGCATCAGGAAGCAAACCATGATCTGCATGATCTTTTTCACAGACGACTAGAGTCACTAGACTAAGTGTCAAATGGCATTATTATTAAAAATAAATAGAGATGAGAAAAATTGCATATTTAACCAAGGTACTGATCGATTATAGGAGTGCTACCTAATTTGATTGGCTACGGAATCATAACTGAAATCACAATTTTCATGTCAACATATAACATAATTATTAGGTAAATTCAAAATGTTTCTTATGTTGTCTTAAAACAGTATTAATTATAATACTCAACATAGTGTTCATACTTAATAATCAGTTTTAAACTTGTAGTCGTAATAAAAAGTGACATTATAAATTTTTTAGATAACATGCCATACATATTAGCTGATGTTGAACGGTAAGGGTCCATGGTAAAGTTCGTAAAATAATCTAATCTGCAACATTAAAAAATTTGAAAACCACGGGCCTGTATGACGACATGTAACCCAGAAGGTGTGCTATATGAAAAAAGTCAATAATAATAATAATTTGTTACAGAAAAGTCTTGTGAATGTTGCAATAGTCAAGAAGCGTTCTCTTATATATGTGATCAGTATGTGATACAGTATTGCACTTACTATGAAAGTATATGAAGTTTTCAATGAACACAAATCTTCAGTTGTAAAATTTGTGATCAAGACAAACATGGGCCCGTAAAGAAATTTGCTGTAGGCCTATATGTGATGTCGACCTGAGAGTTTGGCTTCGAGGTACAATAGTCAGAAGTCAATGCTATTCAGTCATGACCAATTGGCAACAACAGAAAGATAGCATGACAGACCTCTGCCTCGACCAATGTCACTCACATCTCTGCCAAAAATTAGAAATCTGTTGAATTTTCCATCTGCCATGAGCGACATGCAGACAGAATGCATGTACCAAAAACCAACAGAGACTAGAAGCATAACGAGACACGTAAGGATGCCACAATGTACATTGTACAAGTCAGCTGTGTAAAACAACATTGGCTTGAATTATTCACAGCCAAAAAATCCTTTGAATGGTTCTTTTGCAGCTAATCCACAGAATTATGCTATGCAAATTACTGTAATGTAACAATTATGGTACATATTTACATCACTATGTCAAGAAAACTGCCTAAGCTAGATAAACTAACAGTGTTGACTCTACTTGCAGACAAGTAACATTCTACAGTCTTCAGGACACAGATTGAAGTACATACGTAACAAAGCCAAAGCATACACAACAGACCTCCTACAGACTTTTCATATTAACTCAAATTCCGATACAACATGGCTGGAGACATAGATCGAGAAATTAACTTGCAAGTACAAAATTAACAGATTTCGAACAAAATTTGGATATATTAATCAATCCAAAGGCAACTGCATTTGTCACTTCATATCCAATTCAGTTTGCAACACCAAGACATGAGCTTTTATCCATGTGTAATTTGTGACCGACAATAATTAGTAATTCCAAGCAAGTCATGCAGGCTTCTGTCTAGCGAGTCCACCTTATTTAGAGTGCGAAATTCGTGGACTTGTTTTGATTTTATTTACAATCATAAATATTAGCAAACCAGGCACCAGTAGAACACTTCCGAAACAGAAAATTTAAAATTTTATTATCTTCCCCTTGAATTCGTATTTTAATCACATCTCCATACTGTCGTCATAATACAGTTCAACGAGCTGTAATGTGTTCTGGAAGAATTCAGCTTCCCATTAGAATATTATTTTCCAGCTTGAGTTGGAGCGGAGAAGAAACCACTTCCTTGTTTGTTGGCAGCTCGAGACGGCGCAAATCCAAGTAACTTCTGAATGTTCTACAACAGAACATCCACACTAATCTAAAGACTTCTATTGAGCCATGTAATAACAGTGCACGATGTATCAATTTATATATGGCTCAAATCCCAGGCAAGGCAGAAATATGTTTTAAGAGTTATGCTTTATCTGAGTCACTAGGCAGCTGAGCCATAATGAGTACAGTACAGAATATTGATTGGACGCCAGTGTTGGCAGAAAGACCACGCAGCAAGGGAAGGAACCAGTCACTTAAGCTCATCAGTCGATGCTAAGAAAATTAAGCAGGGAGCACTTCATATCCAAGGTTGTCTCTCAGGGTAAGCTTAGTGGACTACTCTGCCTTTGTTTCAGCATAAACCGCAGTCTGCCATTAACAAGATTCTTCTAACCATCAAAACACATTTATAATTCACTGAAACTCAAGTGTCCAAAACTATTGAAGCCACGCAGCAAGGGAAGGAACCAGTCACTTAAGCTAAGAAAGTTGGAACAGAAGAGTTCGAGTCTAACTGACAGAAGAAGTGAAAGTGCTTACATTTCATGCCAAACATTATTCTGACCTCTCCAATTCCATCTTAAATGCTTTGCAGGTGAGGCCAAAGGAAAGTAAAACACTACCATGATACCGGCATAACTCTTGTAGACATAAATCTAATTCTTTGTCCAATAAATTAGGTTCTATATTATGCCATCATCTGTTGCATGAGTCAAACAGTATTTAGCAGCAATTTATGGACAGTTTTTTTGACAATTTATGGGCTGAATTATAAACTTTCCAGATGACTGGCAGTCATGGGCAACTTCCATTGCCAGCCAAAGGCCATAGACAACCTGCTCTCATTTAATAACATCACAGCATCAAAGTAATGTCTCAATATAGTTGCCATGCAATGTTCTGATTTTCAGAGGCCAAACGAAGTATGATTTTGCACCCTCAAAGCCTACATGCACACACCAACACACAACCCGTAATTCATTCTTAATGCAGCATTTGATATATGCGAACGTGCATATGGACCAAAAGGAACATGCTATAAAGAGTTGATGATGCAAGATGCCTAAATGCAGCAAAATATTAGTTGTGGAAGAAACAGTTTCAGATTGAGTGAACGAAGAGCTTACTTGGCGGATAGACATCGTGCAGAGTATGTAGAGAAATATGAAGGAACAGTCTGTGTAGTCTTCACCCAACAAATTCCGATGTGAGATACTCTGCAGCCAACTAATTGGAACAAAAGGCAACTTGGCAACGACACGACCATCAAATCTGAAAACAACAATTAATACACACTACACAGCAATTACCTAATTCTCTAAATAAATCGAAAGAAATCCAGACTTCAATAATCTTAATTTACTTTTGAATCCAAGATATACGTCATAAAATCTTGAGAACAGTATGCAGCCGTGGTTCTGACTTTTGAAATTCGTCATCATTTGAAACACTTTTATTGTACATGCATAATGTGTACTTGGGACCACCACTGAATATGCCTGCAAAATATACAGAAACTTCAAGAATGTCAAGAGTCATTTCAATGACACCAAAATTGTGAAGTTAATAAAGCCTGTGACAGACTAAGATACCCTGAAAAGAATTTAAATAAAGATATGAGACAAAAACAGTGGGCCGCTATCTCATCCGGCTGGATGATTTCAATAACTATGATTATAACCCTGCAATTTGCAATGCACATTCTTTTCACATGCAGCTGTTTTACTCATGTTAAATCCTTGGCTCCTATCAGAGTTACACATGGGTGGGAAGATGGTTGAATGGAAACATGCTGGGATGAAGATCAGAAGGACACAGGATCTACATCCACTAGTCCTACAAGGTTGACTCAGTCTTCAACTCCTCTGCGAATGACTGTAAAATGAAGAGGGCAGATGGGTGCCTTGCAGGTTCCAATACAGCTAAATTCAACTCCTGTTAAACTTATTATCATCAATAACTACTATATCATGTAATCTTACTGTACACTTGACAGTTTGAACTAAAAAACAAATCTTATTATTACTATAATCATATTTTCTGGCATAGTCAACAAACTTCCAATTGATTCAGAAAATCAAAAACTATAAACAAGTTTTAAAATTTAAAAAAGAAAATTTTACTCACATTGAATTAAACATGCTGAGAAGTGCAGTGAAGGCAAAACCAATTGCAAACATAGACTTCATTTTGACCTAAAAAATTAACAGCTACAGTACTAAGCAAATGAACAACACACACACACAATGTCCCACATATATCCAGGAACAATTCAATTACTGCTCTAGCCTCGGGTAGCTCAGCATTCGTTCTGATGAGTGGAGAGCCGCACAGTTTACGCTGTAACAAGCAGACACTGGATGAAGAACTTGTAATGTGAGAACTTTATCATCAGTATTTAAATATTTCTCCAAATAGATAGTAATATCAACAACTAATTATACCTAATCTGCTAAGTGGTAACTGTAACCAATTAGTTCTACTAAAAATACTAATTCAAACTATGGATTTCAAATAGAGCTAATTAAAAATAGACATAAGCAAATTAAGCATCACTACATGCCGCTGACAGTAGTGGATTTATTGGATTTAGCCATGCCAACATCATGGGCGGAGTTTGGTTTCCGTTCTTGGAGGGGCTAAAGTCTTCTTGGGGGGAAGGGGCTAAGCTCGGGAAAGGATACCATTTACATGGTGAAAAAAATGAATCTGGGTCTTCTTGGGGGGCTTAGCACCCCCTAGCCCCTGATAAACTCCACCCATGGCCAACATGGGGAGTGGTTGTCTGTCACACGCCTTTTGATTATATGATTTTCATTAACTTCAATCAACAAAAATTTTGTGAGAGCTGAAGGTTTGAAGCCCAATGGATTGACAGAAATTTTGACAATTCTTATCATGCACATTGCACACCATTTCGCATAATTCAATAATTGAAATTGACTAACCATAGACAAATCACGGTTGTTGGTCTTTAGCTTTTCTTCCTGTCGTTCTTCAATTACAAAATACAAATTAACGTTAGAAAACCACAGCAAAATTAAAAATTTTAAGGTAAATCCAGTCTCCTTACCTCTAAATTCATACTGCACAAATACATGCAACAGTCAGTACAATGCAATACAATGCATACATGCATCGGTCAATACAATGCATACATGCAATGGTCGCTTCCAGTGAAATAACAATCAAAAATTATAATACACATGGGGGAGATGGATTTAAATTAGGGCTGTTGTTTGCTTACGAAATTTAATCGAAATTAATCGCATAATTAATTTTTTATCACAATTAACTGCAAATTAATTGCAACACATTTCGTTCAAGTATATTACCGGTAATCTCACTTTTTTAAGGACTTCTGAAACATAAATGACTGAATGACTACTATCTATCACAAACGCTTGAAATCAACAAACTTTGGTTTAGGCCTATTGAATTTTTGCATTTAGTGTATTGAACAGACTTTTTATATAATGTTCAGACATAATTAAAACACTGTTCAAATCAGTCAACTGCTCAAATCCGTTATTTTTTTAGCTTGAGACACCTTTAAAATGATATAGGCCTAACTGTGAAAATTAGTAACCGTTTTTCTGACTATCAAAATTAATTATTTATTCAGCCAATTGTTTAGGCAGACCAGTTTATTTACATTAGTCGGTTCAAGGGATGCTCTTTTTTTATTAACAATAGTAGGCCTACTATTGAACTTCATCAACATGGTCACAATTTTTCCCAAGAGACTGTGGTTCTTGCCAAATCTCATCTCATTATTGTCATTCTGTAAGCATTTATTATATTTTGCATATAAAGACAGTGGCTGTGCATGCTATCTTTATAGTCAAGCACGTGTGCCCACTTTTTGCACACAAATTAGTTCCCTATTTAGTGCATTGAATTGCAGAGAAAATACTTGCAGCATACATGCATGTATAATGCCAATTAAAAATGATTTTTATCAATGTTCAGTCTTTATGTTACATTGCAACATTCACTATCAACTAATATGTAAAACAATTTAATTGCCCTGTCTGGCTAGTTAAAGGGATTCCATAAAGTGTGATTTCAAGAAAAACTACAACAACCATAATTAACTTTTGTTAGCAATGTTCAATTTCAGTTCCATATTGTTATTCAATTAAATCATTACAAAAATGTAAACCAAGTCCTTACCCAATTTTTTCTTCTGACTTCGATCTGTAGATTCGGTTCCAATAGCCTCTTTCTGTTTTTCTACTAAAGTACAAAAAATAAACCTTAATAAACACAATTTAATAACTACATGTACATTGTACAAACTTAACTTATAATGTAAACTTTTTATAATGTTAACTTTCAATGTAAAATGACACTGCTAGAGACTAAATTTCAGAAACAATTCATAACCAACAAAATTTCAAGAAAGAAATGCCATTATAGTTCATTTTTTAGAGCGATGTGTTCGACTAGTGCAGTGCTTCTTCATATTCTGCAAGCTACAAGCTGTACAAGGGTATGCAACATCATGCAAGCGTATATGTATATTGTCACACCCTGCATGCATAAATAGAAAATAGGGTGCAGGTATACATAATAAGCAGCTTAAGAAATTGTTAACGAAACGTTAGAGGAGCTTGAGGAGAAGGTAAAGGTGGGTGGAAAAATGGTGAAAGCATTGAGATTTGCGGTTGACCAGGCGATGATGGCAGGCAGTCAAGAGGGCCTACAAATGGTGATGGACCGCTTAAATAGGATATCGATGAACTACGACATGAAAATAAACATAAAGAAAACAAAGGTGATGAAGATAAGTAAGAGAGGAGAAGAAACAGTTAACATCACATCAAATGGAGAGGAAATAGAACAGGTGAAGAAGTTCTGTAATCTGGGAAGCGTGGTTACAGAGGATGCAAGGTGCCATGTAGAAATAAAAAGAAGAATAGCTATGGAAAAAGAGGCATACTACAAAAGGGGGGAGCTACTACTGTCTAAACATGAAGCTGAAGAAGAGAATGGTGAACACACTGGTGTGGAGTATTGTCCTGTATGGCTCGGAGACGTGGACAATGCGGCAAGAAGACATAAAACGACTAGAGACCTTTGAGGTGTGGATCTGGCGCAGACTGGAGAAAATAAGCTGGGTGGAGCGAAGAATGAATGAGGAAATCTTAAGTTGGTGGAAGAAAAGCGATCACTGATGGGCATACGTGGGCAGCAGAAGAAATGGATAGGACACATCTTAAGAAGCGACACCCTACTACTACTAAGAGACATCATTGAGGGAAGAATGGAGGGGAAAGGATGCGAGGTAGACCAAGAACAATGCTGCTGGGCTGGATGCTGACAGAGGAGGGATACAGAGGACTGAAAAGAGAAACACAGAACAGAGAAAAATGGCGTTGTTGAGCATGCCAACCTGAATGAGGGCAGAGAACGTGAAGAAAAAAGTGAGTAAAAAGTTTAAATTTAGTTATAACTTGATAAGTGCAAAGAAAACCAGATCTTACACTTCTTGCTCTGTTTCTCAACTTCAGATTTAAGTTTCTTGTATTTCTCGGTACGATAGACCAAAATCCATGTCAGCCCTAAAACAGAAACATGCGTTAGAGTTATATCTCTCTATTGTCATTATTTCTGTGTGCTTTGACTGGTTTCAGACGCTTGTTATTGAGATCTCCTGTGCGACCAAGAACTCGTCCATGCTGAGGAGTTCACGCTACTAATAACTGGATCGCATCAGGTTTGAACCGTTTGATGGAAAGACCAGGACAGTATTTAATGAATCTGTGCCAATTGCTCTAATACAGAGGTGATTTCTGACCAAGCACGCCACGTATTAGAAATACGGTTTATCTGAGACGGTCGCTGAAACCGCTGGTAATGAAAAATATTTACCTTCGCCAAGAAGAGCAGTAACAATTGAAATAAAAACAATAAGCAAAGTGTCGGCAATCATCTTTAAAACGTAAATCCTTGTATTGTCGTTGCCGGAAACCAACGAGCCAACGAGGTGACAAGAACATAAAACGAGAACCAAGGACATTAGATCGCAGGAGACATCAAAGCGAATTACTATTTTTACCTTGCGCTTTACCTTGTTGGGCTGAAACCGGTTACATCTTGCTCGGAATTTGAACGCTGGACAGCACAGTCGTAAACGATAGAAAATATTAAGGACAATTAAGTGTGTTCGCGGTTGTATGAGATAACAAGACTGCTACGGAATGATATCGATCAGGGTACTAGCTAAATGACTCTCCTACTGCGACTGAAATGGCAGGCCTAAACCTTGCTGATGCTCGTCTTCTAGCTGCCGTTACCAGAAACGACTTCCTTGTTCTTCGACCACTTTCCCCACAGGTTGCTGATCGTCCCTACCAATTGAAGCCACACCCTCACAACTTTGTATTGCCAACCAAACATGACAGACATTAAATCTCTCGGGTTTTGTATAGAAAGGCACCCTATGCGCAATGCGCATTGATGGTGATAAATAATATTGTTTTATCTCATTAGCCTAGTAGCCTATAGAAACAATAAACATAGAATCATTCTTTTTGAAATTCTGCCATTTTATGCTCTCATCCCATGGAAAATCCAACAGACAAACCTAAAGACATTGTATAGGTATTATATTCTATTTGATCGATTGCTTTTTGTACCTGTTAGCAGTGTGTCTATCAGTTTTTGTTACCATAAATTTAAACGAATATAATGGTAATCTTTGATGGTACTATTTAAGACTATATTCGAACTTGCATGTGGTTTAAACAAATTAAAAGGCACTCTATTGCTCACCTATCTTCAAACAATAAACACAATATAATTATGCAAGCAGTGACAAAAGGAAATTACCCAAAGGAACACAGTTCGGCTAATACACTGACATTTTAAGTATTTTCATTAGATGATCTTTTAGTCTGTTGCTTTTAAACTGGGCAAGTTTTAAGGCTTGTGGCTTCCAGGCAAATTCCAGCACCATGGAGTTCCAGAACATTTGGCCAAATTTTTTTATTGTAAGGCTGAATTGTCTAATTCTAGTGCACGCACTACTTTGATGGTACTTGTTAAGGAAGTGTTTGATGACCATGATCTTTCTATTCTTATAAAACCATTTGGACCTGGCTATTCTTACAAAACATTACCTTATGTCTTTTGTAAACAATTACGATTACAGTATCATGGTGTGAGGTTCTAGATCGGACTGTCTCTTGCTGTCAAGCTTGCTGCTGATCATGATTTGTTACAGACTCATCACTCAAGACACATTTAGGCACTCTTACCTACGTGAACAACTGGCTCAATTGCCATTATCTGGCTTTCTATACAATTGGATCGTATTCAATTTAAGAGAAAATCGTAGATAATAATGGGCACTGGAATTAGAATATAGCTATCATCAGCATATTAAACCTATATTGCTTTAGCGCACTGGTTTTTGGGTTGTAGGAAACCACCACTTCCTCTTAACTTGAAATGTCCCCAATTGAGCACATACTTGCAATTTGACACCTAATAGCACCAAATAAAACAAACTGAATATTAGTCTGAAGCAAGAAAAAATAGGCGTACGCATTCTAATTGCCGGTAAGTCTAGTCCAATTTCACAATTTCAATTCCCTTGCCTATACTTTGAATCGCTAAGGAGTCTGCATCTTTTATTCTAGGAGTAACTGATCAGCCGAGGATCTGAGAAGTGAGGACGCAGCAAAGTTGCAGAGAGAGAGACGAAACATGCAATCACAAAGATATTTTTAAGGCTTGAAGCAAGACCCAATTGAGACTTAAGAACCAAAACAGAAACTTTGGGTAGAAAGAGGAAGCCCATGAAGTTGTTCAGCAGTGATGTAGAGGAGTGGGAGAATCGAGGAAGATGGGTTATGAGGTTACAAATTACGTTTTCAATTAACTAAACAAGTGATGCAGAAAACGCAGAACTGATTTTTGATGTTAATTATCTTTACAATACAACAACAGCAAACAGCATATATTATGGTGTTAAACAGTAACTGCAATTTTCAGCAAGCATAACATGGAAGGGAGACAACCATATACAAGAATTGGTAAACAAAACCTCTAGTCCCTGGATTCGACCCATATCGCACAGGAATCGATTCCCTTCGTGGATTTGTTCAGCACTTCTAACGTGTAAATTTAAAGTCAACTCAAGAGAAAATCATATTATACAGAATATTGTATGCTGTATTCTGCAACAAAAGTACTGCAAATAAAAAACCAATAAACAGCATATTTTATAAATTAATTGATGAAACACCATACACAAAAATCATGCATGTTTCCAGGCAGTGTATGTAGAATGTCTCATATACAGACTATGCATGCAGGGGTGCATACAGAAATTTTCAAAAGATGGCCAGTGGCGGCGCTACGCCAGGGCATGGCAGGGCAAATGCCCTGGTAAAAAAGCCTTTGCCCTGGCTGTTGCCCTTGTCGTTGCCCTGCCAGAAATGTTACCAAGGGAGAATTTGCTCGGGCATATGGCTTCCTACTGCTCACGACCGTCCGCTCTCTGGCAGGGCAAAAGTTCTGGCAGGGCAAAAGTTCTGGCAGGGCAAAATTCTGACAGGGCAAAAGTTCATAAAGAGAACAAAATCTGGCAGGGCAATTTTCTGGCAGGGCAAAAGTTCTGGCAGGGCAAACATTCTGACAGGGTAAAGACCGTAAAATTTTGGCATGGCAAAAGTTCTTGAAGGGAAAAATTCTGTTGCTGTTTAGTGTTTATCCACATTGCCGTATACAACTAACAGCTGTCGCTTTATTGTTTTTCAAAGAAAGCGTAAGCATTTGCGTAGACAATAGACCTGTTTGCTGATCGCTTTGCTTTCGAAATGCTACACGAAAGAGGATTTGCAATGCTTCGCTAAGTCACAGAGATTGGTCTACAGGTTGGGCCATAAAATGACCCTAAAGTTTTTTTGCCCATAATCTTGGCCAGAGTTAGTAATTTTAAATGAAATTTTACCGGGTTAAAGACAATTCATATATTTACACATGATGGCCAGCTTTCATTAGAATATTTAGACAGAACAAAAGTTATATCACTTTTAGTGAGACCACTCACTGTTATATGACGATTCAAAACATGACGCAGCAAAAAGTAGCAAAAAGCAAATTTATTAATTAAGTAACATCTCAAATAACTGGTGTCAAATAAACTTGTTATTGACAGAAAATCGTCGTTATTATTATTTAGAAAAAAGCAGGTACTAGCATAGCTGCACGTCGCTGTGACATCATTTAGCAAGATGATTGTTAAGTTGATAAATAAAGAATTTATCTTATTAGTAATTTTGTTTTGATCAAAAAAGATAGGTTCAACGTCAATATTACTGTACTGGTTTCATTGCGAAGAACCAATGGTTCCAAATATCCAGATTTGAACCCGATGATCTTATCAACATTACTGTGGAGAGCTATTGCTCGAAAAATACCGCTATACTATATATCTGTCTGCAGACAAAACCAAGAACGATAAGAGACTGAAAAAAAATTGATAGTCGCATTGGAGTTGATTGGGGAGATTTATCTCTGGAACACATCACCAAGTAGGCCTACATCAAAAACTGTGCAAAAGACTCAAAACAAGTGTGGGCATTGGTGGTCGACACATTGAACACAGGATGTGATGTACTATCAGTCTATCGCGTTAATATAATAACAATGATAATTTATTATTATTTGAGATGAGACTTATAAAAAATCGCTTTGTTGCTACTTTTTGTTGCATTATTTTTTTATTCGTCAAAAAGTCTAACTGGCGGAATTTGGAATAAAAGTGATATAACTCTTGTTTTGTTTGAAATATTGCGGTGAAATCTGGCCACTCTGCGTGAATATGAATTTCTTTAAACATGTAAGATTTTATAAAAAAAAATATATTGTCAAAACACTTTGGGGGGGGTCTTTTCATATGGCCCACCGTGTATAAGGTTTCTAAGATTTGCTTTTCAAATGTCAAAGTGTTCGGTTTTATGGCTTCGCCCATTTGATCCTCTGACCAGCGAACCCTTATAGTGTAGGGTGGGTGATTTATGGCATGCACGGTAACGCAAAATTATAGGCCTATGTAAGCCCGTACTATCGAGTACGCGACTCGCCCTCTGCCCTGGTTACTTGTGTGACTGCCCTGGCTATGCCCTGGCTGCAAAAAGTGTCTGGCGCCGCCACTGAAGATGGCCCAAATTTTTGGTCTCGGGTCTTAAAGAAATTTCAGTTGTGGTCTTTGGCCGTAAAATCTTGAGTCTGAAAAAATGTCCGTGGTCAAAATCTCTGGCAAAAAGTTACCATTTCCCAAAAAACCATACCATTTTCCCCGCCAAAGTAGCTGATGACCTTTTTTAGCCATACACTAGTTTTCTACCTTTTACTCTCTGTCTTCTCTGTCACCTTTTACCCATACCCACTATATTGTTGAAAGCCTGTACGATCCTCATTGGGAGGGCCTACAAAACTGATCGGGGGGGACACGTCCACTTCCCCGGCAAAATAACTGGTGAGAAATAAGGAAATTTCTAAATGGGGGTCATGGCCGGATTTCCACCTGGACCCGCCCCTGTATTTATGTATCTCCATGTGAACTGTATGTATGTATGTAAGACCCATGAATTCATGCATGGCTGTGAATAAGTATATGCATTTAGCAGTTTGCATGTCTGCAGGCATGTATGCATTCATGTAAGATGTATGGTTATTTTATACACTGAGAAACCTTTTAAAATTGCTGCTGACTACAAGCGCTAAGAGAGGTTGAAGTTCAACCATTTTTAAGTTCATTCACATAGTTATTATCTAGTTATTATACAGAATATTGTATGCTGTATTCAAGTACATGATGCAGAGGGTTCAGCTGGGTAGTTTCAAAGTTAACACGCTTGTAAGCTGATGGAAGCATGACGAGACCTTCTGAGTAAATGCGAGCAATCAAAGTCAATTTCAATGCATTTCAGAACAGAAACTGCACCATGAGTAATATATCTGCATAATATCAGAATGGAATAAAATCCTGGGTAACCATCAGGTAATATCAGATTCCACTGCAGCAGGGCAATTATCACTAATGATCAATTGAACAATTAAACGACAACAGTGCACTAAAGGCAACTAGGGAAAAAGCAGCTTGTCACCAAGTATCGAACCTCTCTACTGCTCATATACTCAGCACAGCACTGCAGTCACCATTATTATATGTGCACCATAAATCTTAACAACTCAAACATTTGCTTCAAAAAAGCTCAAAAACTCAAAGGTCAACTCAGAGAACATTCCATGACCCCAAAGCAAAGTGACTTGGGTCTCAAAATCTGAAAAATGAAATGTCAATGACTGGTAAACAAAATTAAATAAAGCAGACATGTTTTTAAATGAGAAAGTATATACCGTTCCAGCATCTACTGCTAGTAAAAAGACGGGTGAACACTTAGGTGGGTGCACAATAATTATACAACTACTTATAAATATCACATGACATAATCTGTATTTTTTGAATATGCTAAATGGTAGAACAGAAGCAGCACAACTGTTAAATATTTCTATGTATACACAAGTACTCCATCCATCCAGCTACAAGTCTCACAAAATCATTCATTGACCATTCGACATGACAACATACATAGGTTTAGATCCACTCCTAGGCGTCGAAGGATTTTGCTGACCAGAATCTAATTCATTTCTTCTCACTCTTGAATTTGCCTCACTAGCCATACTCCTTCTTTCTTGCTCTTGTGTAACCATTGGCCTGGGTATGGTAAAGCCAGCTGAGGCAGGCATTTCAGGCTTGGCCACTTCCTGCCTATGATTATGACTTTGGCTCTGAGGTGAAGTCACGTAGACCTGAGCTGAATAATCATGCCTCTGCGCTTGATGGTTATCCACGTTCGTTCCAAACTTCATATTGTACGAGACTGGACAGGTAATCTCTGGCAGGATGCAATCGGAATTTGATCGTGAAACATCACACTCTCTAATCCCTTCCACAAATGAGTAAATATCTTCCAAAGTTACAGCGTCTCTAACCAGATAAGCTAAATGGCCGAACTGTCTTGCAATGTTGGCATTCTCTTCGTCATCATCCATTAGTAGTATTTCGTGCGGATGGATAACAGCTTTACGGAGATTATACAGATCAGTCGTCACTTGTGCGATGTGCTGCTGTTTGCCCAGACTCTGCGATGATGGCTGGTTCTTTTTCGGCAACCAGTCCTTACAACTTGTACGAATCAGAATCCGCGAGGTGTCGCTAAAAATATGACAAACATTCACACATCAATAAAACTACGTCTGATCTGCCTACTTTGCATTTCTGTGCCAGAAGCACAGTTGCAGTAATCAACTACGTAGATGTGCATTATAAGTTAGGTTCAAATCATGGAGTACTATGGAAAATTGATGCCTTTGAGGAACCATGCAACTTGCAATTAGTGAAAGTAGTGTATGTATGTATGTGTGTGCACTTGTTATAGCACCCCTTCAAGCTCTCTACTCAGAGGCGCTCCCGAATGCAGAGCGGACACTGCATCGGAGTTTCACGCTGAAGCGCTGAGCAATTGTGAGTGAAGGATTTGCCCAAGGTCCTTACGTGGCGAGGTGGATTCGAACCTTGAACCTTCCGGCTTCAAGGCAACGACGCCACCACACACAATGTTCTCAAAAGAGATGGATGCAACCACGAGAAGAATTATTTTACTATCTGAGCAACTAGAATGGTTATTTTTGTTTGTTGATGGAATTCGTTATCAATTGCCCAGAGAAATTAGGTCTATAAGCAGAAATGAAACACTTGTACATTTGTGTTCTAAGTACCTATCAAAGACACTTCCATTTAATAGCCTAAAAGATGCTAAAGCAAATGAAAAATTCATCTGTTGATGAAAGATGCACAGAAAGATGGAAAACATCTCTATATAAATGATTCCTCATATCAGTGTTGTAACTGTATCAAGACCACCAGGCCGTAGATTCCTTCGCTCTGCTACGCACGGTGACCTGGTTGTCCCTAAGGCTCGATCTTCCACAGTGTTGCACAGAAGCTTTGCTATGGTCGGTCCGTCTTTCTGGAATAAGTTACCTATTAGTCTCCGTAATGAACTTCTTTGTCTTTCTTTGATGGAACTTCACAAGCAGCGGTGAGAATGGATGGAGAAATAGGACAGTGGTTCAGAACCAACAGAGGGACCAGACAAGGAGACCCAATATCACCGACAGTGTTCATAGCAGACCTTGAAAGAGCAATGGACAAGATCAGGGAAAGAGAGAGTGGAATAGCAGTGCACGGCACCCGAATTAACAACTTAAGGTTTGCAGATGATGTGGACCTCATAGAGGAAGACAAAGCAGAACTGAAGTATTCGCTAGAACTACTAAATGAAGAAGCAAAAAAATTTGGACTTTCCATCAATATTAAGAAAACGAAAACCATGATATTCGGACTAAAGACCAGCGAACCTATTGTAAAAGTAGAAGACGTCGAAATAGAAAACGTTGGAAACTTCACCTACCTAGGCAGCAACTTCACATTCGATTTGGATGGCGAAACAGAAGTCAGGACCCGCCTAGCAAGAGCATACACAGCCCTCAAATCGCTGGACAAAATATGGAGGAGCAGTACCATCAAGATGACAACAAAGATGAAGGTCCTCAATACCACAATCTTCAGCACAGCGCTTTATGGCTGCGAGACATGGGTGTACACCGCCTCGATAAAAAGAAGGATCCTGGCATTTGAGAACAAATGCTACAGAAAGATCCTGAGAATAAAATGGACGCAAAAAATAACCAACGAAGAGATATTTCAGCGAGTGGACAGGGCAGAAACAATCTTACAAAAAGCCACGAGACGCAAATTAGGGCTTTTCGGCCATATCGCCAGAATGACGGACGACAGAAAACTTAAGACTCTTGTTTTCGGAATAATGGACGGAAATAATAGGAGAGGCAGACCACATCGGGAATGGAAGGAGGACATAGAGGACTGGTGTGATGACTCACTACAAAAGCTGTTCCACCTGGCCCAGGACAGAGGCGGTTGGAAGAAGAAGACGAAGTTGACATTGGACACCTACGAGCATATGGCTCATGGTGAATGATGATGATGATGATGATGAATGAACTTCTTTGTCTTTCTTTGCCCCTTTTCCGCAAGCGTTTGAAAACCATTCTCTTTGATTGTGGTTTGGTGTCAGGTCGGGAGCGCCTCTGAGGAGTTCTCTTGAAGGGGCACTATATAAATGTACGATTACAATTACAATTGCCAGTGTTTGAGACCAGGAGAACCAAGACCACAGAGTGTGAGAGTAAGCAAAGAAATCAAACCCAGAGGATTCAAGACCAAAACCTTTAGAAGCTTCACAATCAAGACCAAGCACTAATCAGCTTTGTAAAGTTATGCCATCTGTTGAGTCACCTGATTAATATTTTGCTTGTCCATCACAACCCATTAAGGAGTATTGGGCTACCATCATTCTCTTACTTCATTTTGCAAATTATGACTGAAGTCAGGCTTGCATTATTCCAATAGCCCACGCTCCTGCGGTGACTTATAATAATAACTTAATGAGAAGGCGCAGAGGAATGAAGGAAGACATGGAGGCGAAGATGACGATGAACAAGATTAATGATAATAATTATATTTTAAACTGCATTTCAAAACAGCTATGTTCCTATGCAATTTTAACTGTAGTCTCTAAATAGATACAGCGGCGTTCATGTACAATCGGGGGACGTTATTTTTTCGCGTCAGGGTCGGTTAGGGTTCAGGTTAGGCGTCGTGAGGGTCGGTTAGGCTTAGTTTTAGGGTTAGTGCAGTCATTCTGCTGAGCGCTTTGCATGTTGCGATGCCGTCGATAGGATAGGTCGCTGCGCTCTAATTTTATTGCATTCGTTGGCAGAGTAAGGTAATATAGACTGTATATGTTGCGTCCCCTCTTAGTACATGAACGCCGATACAGCTAATACAGTTCTGTCGCTGCATGTCTCTCTTGCTAAATACACGAAAAGTTCATACAGCACAAAATATTTTACAACCAACCTGTTAGGCAGAACGAATTTCAAGAGCTCTTCTATCGTTCCGTACTGCAGCGAGTACGTAACGACGCTGAGATGGAGAGGTCTGTCCGTAGGTTCCTGAAGGGCCGCTTCTAACAGAGCCCTAAAGCAGGGTCTGACATGCTGGGCTAATTGGTTGGTAGGGCCCCGCCAGGCCCCACCCGTGTGAAAGCCGATGATAGTAAGATCAAAGTCTACAGCTAGCAGTTTTACGCCTTTACGAATCAGACTGTGAACAATAGCCTTGGCTAATTGCTCGTCTCCGCGACCATCCATGTTCCTTTCCATTACTATTTTTTATTCTCAATCAAAACTATCAACAAACTGAACTGCGAAGAAAATTGTTCACCATCTTGCTTTCATTGGTCCACGTCCAGATTGTATCGGAGTATGCTCGGAGAGTCGCATGAAATGCTTCGAGCATATGATTACTGTTGGTCACGGTCGTTGGTTGGTCACTGTGTGAGTTGCCGTTTGACGACGCTGTGTCATCACAGAGATGACTATATATAGCGCCGCCTTACTCCTTTCTTCAGACTGGAGTGGCACTGCTTTAGAGCATTAGAAGTGACGTAGAAGTGAATGTGAACAAGCCACGATTTATCTACACGGTGCACGTACGTAACAAGCGCTGGTCTGATTTATTTATTCATTTTATTAAATTTATAATTATCAGAGTCACAGCTGAGCTGTAGTCTAATATTATCTGCCAAAAGTATTTTCTGTCGACTGCAACTTACTGTCCTTATTGTCATACGCTGTCTGTGGTTTCCGCTGTCATTAAACTCGGAATCCATTCAATTTAAACCGCAGTCACAGCGGTGTAGACCCATCATCATGCCACACAAACACGTGTACCAATTAGAGTTACGCCCTACGCTATATATATATACACACATATATATATATATATATATATATATATATATATATATATATATATATATATATAGCCTATTTATAAGGATTGGATCACGGTTCCGTAACAAATGTAGGCCTAAGCCTAGGAGCATTGAGGTCAATGGCGTAGGAACAATTAAGCTAAAATATTTAGGCTGTTTCTGGTTGCAGCCAATTCATTTTAAATCAGTCTTCATGAAATGCGTGTGAAGCTTCATATATCATTTAATTCCTCGTTTAGCAAATGCTAGAAATTTAGAATAATATTAGTGAACCAGTTTTGTTGCATTTAGTTGGTGCCCACTGCAAACCGTTTCTACTTTATGGAATGGTAACTGTCAGCTTTTCCAGAAGTGATCTGAACTCCTTAGAGTAAACTTACAGCTCTGCAGTATGTAAAATTTTCAGTCTCTCATGGTACGCGTTAAATCTTTAGGCTACTGCAGGGGCTTCTATCCCTATACATGCTGGGCGCAGCTTGCGCCCAGTGAAAAACAGGGGGGGAAACAAAAAATTTTTCTCAATTGTTAGCAATGTAAGCCTACAGCGTTCTGTTTGTTGTATATTGGATTAAACGAATATACAATACAATTACACTTTTTGCGGGTTAATACGAGGGGTTTCTTTTCCTATACATGGCGGGCGCAGCTTGCACCCAGTGAAAAATGGGGGGAATCAGAAAAGAGCCAAAACTCGTCTGTAGGGGGGGGGGGAACCGGCTATGGAGGACAGTGTTCAATCTATAGACATCTCTAGGGAAGTTCTCCAGAAATTACTTCCTCACAGAAAATGTTGGCAGAATGGTAATAATTTTAGCCTAACTATAGCCTATCAAGGCCTACTTTTTGCATTACATGAACTGCTATAATATTTACGGTGTGATTATGATGATATTATTATTTGATATTTTAATAAATGACACAATCATAATTAAAATAATGAATATAGGTTAATTTAATATTATAGGCCTATAGGTCTACTTGTAGGCCTACAAATATGCATTTTTGTACAACTAAATGGCTTCTCTCCAGTGTTATATTTCAAATTTCAGACTCAAATTTCAAAGTGTTGTGTTCCTTGAACTCATAGCAGTGGCGTAGCAATAGGGCGTGCAACCTGTGCAGTGCACGAGGGCCCCCGGCTGTCAGGGGCCCCCCGAGGTCCGAGTCAATTTTTTACTTTAAGGATATTCAGAATGTATTCAAACTTACATCTACAGCGTACAAACCCAGTAATTTTTTGGGTTATTAGGTTACCTTAATACAAATATCTTTACTCTTTGCAGTGTTTGGCCGCAAGTAGTTTTACTGGCATATAAACAGAATTGTGTCATAGTCTACGCAGACGCGTCTAAAATTTATTATCTTTATAGTAAAATGCGAAATATATAAAAGATAACTGCATAGGCTATAGCCTATTTACTTGGAAATTGTATATTTTTAGACTCTCGTACGGCACTCTTTCTGTCCCATTATGCCTAAGTCTTATTTAAGTGGCGCTGCTAAGCGACAAGCACGAGAAGAACGGGTAAAGAAGACCGTCAAAATGCAAAACATTTCCGCATTTAATTTTATGATGCCTGCGGAGAGCGAGCTTGCACCGATGACTACATCAGACATGGGAACAGAATGACAGAATCGAATTCCAGTTTGATCAGTGCAGAGATGGTGGTTGACATGAATATTGACACTGAGCCGAGTAGGCCTCGAACTTCAGAGGCTGCGGTAGCAGTTACATCACCAATGGATTCAGGCTGGACACATCATAAGTGGTGGATATTTTTGCACAAGAGCTGGCGCATAAACTAGCATTTTAGCAATTCGGATCTAGACCCCCTCGTAGTAGGTTAGCCCGCTTAGCCGTAGACTTGATTGAGTCATTTCACACTTGCCAAATTCGTTACATTTTTTCGCTCTTTTAATCAACAAACGGTTACAAACCAAACAGTTTGGGTGATGCTTAATAGTGAGGAGGTTAAGGTCCAAAAACGCAGTGCATTGTGCATCTTGTGGATAAAAGCAACAAATTTTTACAGCTTCAAGACAAACATATTTTAAAACTTTTCAGCTAGCTGCATCAAAAAATTCACATGGGAACATACTTAAACAGAAGGTTGAAAGTATGCTAAAAATGCACATGCTCTATAGTAGATACGCAGCTCTAAACTACACCTAGATGCAGAATATGTGGTCTTTTGACACCATGAAACATTACTGATCTGATTTAAACATTACACATTGTGGAACAATTCATATAGAACAAGTATACTATGAAAGTATGCTAAAAATTAACATTCCAGAGATGATAGGCAACTATTTATTGCACTAATATGCACAATATGTGGTCTGTTGACAACATGAAGCATTACTAATCAGATTCAAACATTACACAGTGTGGGACAATTTATATAGCACATATATACTATGAAAGTATGCTAAAAATTCACATTTCCAGAGCCATGAAAAGTATTCATGCCAAAACAGAAGTAGGATTGATGAAAAAATACTTATGCTGCGATAGGCGAATACTTTATAACGCTATTTAAGCGATAGATTACACGCACATTGCGTCCAATTAACTGGCAAGTCGATTAAAAGCACTGCTTATAGACATCGTTATGTTAACCAAAGTCTAACCTTCCAAACACAAATATTCAAATGCATGCAAATCTACATAATCCTTGTTCAAAAAAATTAATGCTCTTGCGCACAATACGAGCGAAATACAACTTTAATTAAGTTTTTAGTCCCAATCCAATTATAATAATAGTCCTAACATCGCTCACGAAACCTAGTGTACAAGCCAAGCTATCGCACAATGTTGGCTCTGTATAGCGAATATAGCCCAATAAAGTCGCCCAAATGGTCGAACTAACAGCAAAAGTAACCCATTTTTTCGGACTTTTCACTAATTTTTTTAGTTATGTTCCGGATCGAATTAATTGATGCCGCTAGCTGAAAAGTCTTAAAATATGTTTTTCTTCAATACAAAAAAGTTTGTTGCTTTTATCCACAGTTTGCACAATGCAAGAGCTTAACGTCCTCACTATAATACTTCGGGAGATGAAGCAATTTTTGTGATTACTTTTGTATACGTATTCTAGTTCAATTTTTCTCTCCTGATATTGAGAAGAATATGTTTCATTAGATAAATTTGTTTAACAAAAATAGAAAAAAATTTGGCTAGTTTCTTTTCATTTAACTTTGGTGTTAAATATGCAAATTTCGTAAAGGAACCAGGCGCTTTGCACAGCTTTGCTGTTTGAAATCGAATGGGGTTTCAAACATTTAAGGGCCCACCACCTAAGCTCTGCACAGGGGCCCCCCAAGACCTTGCTACGCCACTGACTCATAGTAAAACAGCATCATTATTACGAAGGCCTATATATTGTATTTTCATTCTATTGCATTGTACTCTATCCATAAATTTATGTAACGCCTCTCGCAGTGCACACTGATCAGAGTCGCTAAACACAATGCAATACCAAATTTTGGCAGTTTGGTAGTTCCTGCCATGGCTTCAGTGGCGGCGCTATGGGGG
The DNA here is from genome assembly GCA_949752735.1 of Lumbricus terrestris. Taxonomy (NCBI): domain Eukaryota; kingdom Metazoa; phylum Annelida; class Clitellata; order Crassiclitellata; family Lumbricidae; genus Lumbricus; species Lumbricus terrestris. The sequence continues at coordinate 45,000,640 of OX457036.1, forward strand.
CCTGGGGGCTAAGCTCCCCTACAAGAGGCTCAGCCCCCTCTAAAAAAGGGACCTCCGGAAATTTTTAACATTGAAATATCCACGAATTTCGGCTGATGACTAAAAAAAGGTCGTCAGAAATTTTGGCGGCGAAAATGGAAAATTTTCATGAGATTTTGGTCGATTACTAAAAAAAGGTCGTCAGAAATTTTGGCGGCGACAATGGAAAATTTTCGCCGTGAGGCTTCAGCCCCTCCCCCCAAAACTGAAATCCTGGCGCCGCCCCTGCATGGTTGGTTACCATTTGTAACAATTTCTGCTAACTATATCTTGGTCAGCAATTCACGACCGTCTTGGGCAAAAGAAACAGGCATTAATTACGCTGATTGAATTGCAACAAATAGGCTATAAGCCGCTATAACAGTGGTTCCCGACCTTTTTTGACTTGAGGGCCACTTTTTCCTAAGTTAGAGGACACGAGGGCCACTTTTTCTTAGTTGAAGGACATTCGGGGGCCACAAGGTTAAAATTGTGTTAACTAAATTACTAAAAGCATATACAATTGTTATAATTGATTCAAAATATAATGCTTGATGTTATTTGTCGACGTTAAAATAAAATAATTTGTAAAAGAAAATAATAATGTGTTCTATCCTGTCCTAATTGTTAATTTTTTCATATATTTTTGATAATTCTTTGAGAGATGAGGACCATTTTTTTAGGCCTGGCGGGCCATTTTCCGAGGCCTGGAGGGCCACTTTTGGCCCGCGGGCCACGGGTTGGGAACCGCTGCGCTATAATGTTTTAATGGGCCTAAGTTTACTCTCGTCAGCAGTTATTCATTATCGTATAGTCCATCACCGTGCAGCAGAACCAGCAGAACTGAGTTGCTGAACTTGATCAATAAAGAAATTGTTGTAATTACAAGTATATTTATCGAAATCTCATCAGCACTGAAGTGTCAGGGTAATTTTGTTAGAATAACATCGTAAACTGCTAGTACCATACAGGCCTAGGCCTACAATGTGGAAACTCCCAAAAATATGATTGTTAAGTATAGGGCCATTTGTCAAGTCATAGCTAGACCACTCTTTTCAGCAATCCTCCACTGTAATAATAGGCTAGTAGTTGTAAAAATGACAGCCTAAAATGCTGAAATTGCAATGCGGAAATTGAAAAAAATTCTTACGAAGAGGAGACCATCCCTCTCCCAAACCGTCCCACATCTCAGAAACCTTCATTCACCAGAGGAATTGACTAGATAACATATTTCCGAGAGGGAAGACCGACCCAGAAATAGGGGGGGGGAGAAGATGGATTGCGCCCGGCTGCTTAGGGGGGATAGAAGCCCCTGGGCTACTGTAATTTATGCATGAAATAATATTGGACTTTTGGTTATTCAGAAGATTACGATTTATCCAGGAATGCTTTTCACATAAAAATGATGTTTTCAGTTCTGTATTATGTTTTTCTAACACACCATAAGTGTTTGAGCTCTAGTTATTTTCTGTATAATATCCTTGTTTCGTGCCACGTACTGTCTGGCAATGAACGGCTGATATAATTAATAATGGTCCATCACAATATAGGCTATACGACATTGAAAGAGACCGGCCGACTGCAACATAGACAGCTGATATCCAGACAGACAAAGGGAGAAAAAGCAGATACAATTTTCAATCATCATTTCTAAACGCTATTTGAGTGACAAAGGAGCAAGATAAAGTGATGTAGCCTATGTGTCTCTGGTCGTGCACTAAGGACGAATGCAACATCATGTAGCTTACAACTGAATGTTGATATACTTAGGCCTAAAGGTTAAATACTCCGACATATATCCATCTTATCCCATGACCCATAGATCGAGTCCTGACAGACAGCACATATATACGTTCATCCGAGGATCTGCATAGCCTATCATAATTATCATTTCGTCATATAATTATACAGGCTATAATCATGGGCGCTTGCACATTGGGACAAGAGGGGGCAGTTGTCCTCTTCTTGGAAAATTTACACCTATTTGTCTAACTAGTACTTTTGAGTTTTTAACAAATTTCTTCGCATTGGAGAAATAATTATACCTATGATGCACAGAGTGAAACTAAGAAATCTATGTTATAAACCTCTAGAAAAATAAACATGCTTGCAATTTTCTGCCATGCATCTTTCAAGCATGGGCACTTGCAGAAATTACTGAAATGCAAATATAATATTCTACTACTGGACCCCAAAAGCCTTCACAATTCACAAGCCGACATCTATCCCAAAAGACTTAACAAGCCGTGACAAAATGGTGACATAGCATAACAAATTAGTTGCAAGTAATCTATAATACAACCAATCGCCTGAAACTGAAAGATATGCACTGCACACAATATTAAAACAAAAACACTGAATTTCCATCTTGAATTTACATTTGCAGAAACAGTTTCTAACATCATGGATGCTTTTGGATAATTACTCCCAAATCAAAGGACCAACAAAGCATTATAGCACAGGCATTTTCACTAGACAAGAAACTAAAATCATTACATGTTTCAAGCTGAAAGAAATGTCAGTTTCATTTTCAGACACAAACTTTAACGAAATAAAATTTATTCTGCTTTCATGTCACACTCAGAATACAAACATCCATATTTCACGATAAAACTGTCATACTCTAGGAACGCAATCGACAGGCGGTCCAGTCGTTAATCTCACGTAAAATACGGTGGTTTTCTCGCTTGGATTCCATATTCCTCGAGCGCAGGTGTAAGGTCCTCCAATGTCAACACCATCTTCTTATCCTGTCATGAAAAGAAATGATGATCACATTACTCATCGGTGCTTGACGAATATCCTCGAAAAGTGGGCGTACAATAAATTAGACAATTAAAAGCTAAAGAAAAGTGGAAACCATTTTTCGCATAGCCTGTTTTATGTATGGTTTCACCCTGGCAACCATCAATACCCATTTAACTCAAGAGCCATTAACACATCTGATCCCCCACCCTCCAATTCCCGGCCCAGACGACACCCACCTTAGTAGCTGTTCCACACCTCTGATCCTACGGAACCTCGACCCGGACCACCATGGACTAACTCTTACGGACAACCCTTTTGACTCAACGCATTTGATCCAGATCCTATGGTAACTCGACCCGGACCACCACGGACTACTCTCAAGGACAACCCTTCTAACTCAACGCAGCGCTCGTGAATAAGCCGGTGCCCCGCGCTTGGCTTTCCAGTGGCGCTTTAGAAATTAGGAGATTACGATAGTACAGAATTTGCTCTGTGCATCTGCTGTGCACACTGCCTGAATACAGGCACGGCTGAGTGGAGTCACATTTCAAGCTGGCCAACAACCAACAACCTGGAATGGGCTTCCCTTGACAATGCGACACCTCCCAAACTGTTCTCAATTTCGCAGTACATCTCAGAGCAGCTGAACTTGATATCTAGAGATCAACATATAGTCTTCACTCCTAACAGCTGCAACAGCTAAATTATAAATTTACATGAGATTATGGTACATGGTATCTGTGCCCCTGCCTCCTAGTGTCACCCTACTTAACATTGGCGTTCTCAGTGATGGCGACAACATGCGTGCACCCATGTGATTTTTAGCAGTTTAATCCATGCACTTTTTGCGCTTTGGATTAATGTATAAAAATTGCCAAAATATTAGTAGCCAGAAAAATAAATTGCCTCGTATTAAATCATAATCACTTGCTCAGACTGATGATTGATTAAATTATGGCATTCCTGTGCATCATACATACCTTGGCTTGCTTCTTAGTGTTCTGGCCAGAGGCTTTAACTTTAGAGTATTGAAGTGCATCATATGCGATGTCTGAGATGAACTTTTGTGCAACCAGTGAAATCAACCGCACCCTTTAATAAAAACAGCCGGTCAATCATCATATGTTCAACAGTGTAAATTGCAGGGTAAAGTACTAGAGAACAGTGGCGGCGCTAGGATTTCAGTTTAGTCCCCATAGTCCCCCTGGCAATGCTACTGCTAGAGAAGGGCAAACTGTTCTTCAACATCTTTAGTTCTTTAGCCAAAAGACATTTTAAAAAACCGAAAATGTAAGTTTTTATAAAAACTGCTGTCAGAGACAGACACCACTCTTTGTATAACTATTGAAACAGAATGTCAGATATGAACATCATGGTTATCTTAAATATGATATTTTTAACATAACACCAATTACATCACTTACAAAGAACAAGATGCATTTACGATAACAGAACATTCACATAATGAGCTTAGTCTGGACTGTGCTGTCTGTTTACTACAGACAAGTCTTAAAACTCACATCCTTGGGTCTTGTGACTCAAATCCAGCAGAATTCATGTAGAAAGATGTCACTACGTCTGGTATCTGAAACACAACGAGCAAGACAGCTCTTGTAAGTTCACATGCAATTGTAGCACCAAAATTATATCTATCAGGAGGCAAAAAGCTGCATGCAAGTAGGACGTTTGCAAGCTGATGTTTCTTACACGATAACTAAGTGATCAACTTTGATACAGTCTAGCACAGGGGTGTCAAACCATTTTTAGTGGCGGGCCAGTTTGAACATCTTCAAAGAAGTGGCGGGCCAGTGTGAACACCTTAAAACAAGTGGCGGGCCAGGGTGTCGAAGCTCGTGAGCAAAATTGGGCAGAGATCTGATCCAAATATTGCGAAAAGATCTTGATTCAATGTCCACTTTTCGCTTCTTAGGCCCAAAAAAAATAATGCTGTGTTTCCGGTAACAGAGCTAAAAAAATGGGTAGGTAGGTCGAAAAATATTTTTACTTTGGTAAAATATTTTTATACAGTGACTATACGAAAAATTATACCGAAATACTCTTTTTTTGCATATAGGTACACGCTGCAACAAAGTACGTGTTCTAAGCAAGTATAAACTGCCTATTTCCCTGTACCTAAAATTGCTCTAGAAAACAATTCTATTAATTTCATTTTGTTGACATCCTTTCTGGTAAGATAAAGTGGGAAGGGAAGGGGAAGATGAGTGCGAACAGAACATCACTGCTAGGGGTCGTTCCAGACTGATCGAGCCAGTGACTAGTTACACCTAGAGGTTGCTAGATTTATTTTCCCTAGTCACCGTTAGAGGTGACTCAAGTGAGAATGATAAGGCTCGAGGTTTCTCAAGACTGGCAGCCAGGAAGTAGTTAGGCAGGCGTGAAACTCTAAGGCAATGTCAATGTAAATAAAAAATTTACGCAAAATTTTCCGAGTCGCTGCAATAAAAGTGAGTCGGTTGGGTTACCGGGAACACAACATTTTTTGCCTAAGATCCAACTCTATACAGAAGGCAATGTCACCGTATTATGTCCCCAAAAAATTGTGAGAAAAAAAAATTTTTAATAAAAAATTTTTTTTTCATAAATTTTTTGGTTAAAATAAATTTTTTTAACAAAATTATTTGAGTCGCGGCAATAAAAGAGGGTCGGTCGGGTTACCGGAAACACAACATAATTTTTTTTTGGCCTTATTAAATTTTGACAACATTTTAAATATTATAAGACTTAGATTTTTTTCGTAACTTTCAAAAAAATTTTAACAGACAACCAACTGGAAACCATAGATACACACTACATGCAGAGCTGTGTGTCTGAGCAAAAGTGACGTCAGTAAGAAAAAACCTCCATGTATTTGGCGCTGACTGTGAAATATAAAAATTTGAACTTTTATCCTCTAATTATGTAATCTTTATGGAAGGCTCCGCAGGCCAGAAAAAAATCGTCGGCGGGCCAGAAATGGCCCACGGGCCAGCTCTTTGACACCCCTGGTCTAGCATCACCAAATTGTTGATAATCAATTGGCTGAAACTGAAAGGTTAGGTACACCATAAGAGATCAGTGCCTACCGTGGGAGCACAGTCCTCCAGTTGCATGATAAAGTCAGCCAGGGGTTCTGCCGCTGTTGTTCCAAGTAACTCTAGAGGCATTTGTGGAACAGCAAAATTCTGTTCATCTCTTGGCACTGCAGCATCTGAAGACATACTTCCGTTTGGCAAAGCTGCTGTTTGACTGTCTGCCAAGGAAGGCACTAAAGCAAGAAATCAACAAAATAATTCAACAGTTGCACTCAAACAAAGCATTTGTGCACTGCTTTCACTGAAATCAAAGTCCAAAATTTGAATCTTTGCTATCTTAATGAAAGTTATACAGGGTGCGCCAAAAAAAAGACCCCCCCTAGGTTTTTTGCCAATATTTTTACCAAAAGTAAGAATTTCCAAATGAAATTTTACAGGCTTATAGACAATTCATATTTACACATGATGACCAGATTTCATCAAAATATTTAAAACAGAACAAAAGTTATATCACTTTTAGTGAGACCACCCTCGGTTTTTTGCATGATTAAAAAAACGTCAAAAAGGTGGGTGTCCTCACTAAAAGTGATATAACTTTTGTTCTGTTCGAAATATTTTAATGAAATTTCCGTCATCATGTGTAAATATGAATTGTCTATCAGCCTGTAAAAATTTCATTTTGAAATTCTTACTTTTGGCCAAAATATTGGCAAAAACCTACTTTTTGTTGCGTTACGTTTTTGAATCGTCAAAAAACGGTGGGTGGCCTCCCTAAAAGTTACGTAACTTTTGTTTCGTTTGAAATATTTTGATGAAATCTGGTCATAATGTGTAAATATGAATTGTCCATAAGCCTGTAAAATTTCATTTGGAAATTCTTACTTTTGGCCAAAATATTGGCAAAAAACCTAGGGGGGTCTTTTTTTGGCGCACCCTGTACATGCTCAACAAACAGAAATGGTAGTTTCAGGGTGCCACCATCACCATCACGGCATTTGCCAATTCTCAGGGCTGAAAGTGGTTTGGAAAAGGAGTTGGGTCTGAGTTTGGGTGGACAGCAACAACTGCCGAAGCAGACGCCCTATTATTGTAGCATTTTAATCAGTCATGTCAAAAAATTGTTGTATTGGACTAAATGTTGAAATAATACACAAAAATGTGATGAATGCATAGGACTAAATCTTAACACGTGACTTGGCTAAGACTCGGCAAAGGCAGGCCGCGAAAATCAAGGCCGGGTCGCAGACCCAGCTATCAATCGTAGGCCAAGCCAAATCGATCGTATACTTAGTATATATGACTCGATCGGATGCAAGGCATGCCTCTCAGGCTACACATTATACATGTGTCTGGAATCCCCACTGCAAGTTTGCCGAATAATCAGTGTGCATCTCCGACGCCACACTACGCAATACAACGCTGCACAAAGATAACTAACAAAAAATATGCTCCTAAGCAGTGATTCCGTTAACGTGCGTCCGTGCATCCCGGACGCACACATTTTGATGCCGGACGCACAAAAATAAAGGCGGTGCGTCCATGGATGCACTGAAGTTGTGGATGGACGCACAAATAAATTAACGATGCGTCCATGGGACACCAATAAGAAATACCGTGGGGTCCTTAGGCCTATAATTATGTGTAACTGTCTCAGTTTATGCATTGCGTATTAACTGACTGGTTAGTGGTGAATAATTTGTGCAATGACCTATTTATGAATATGTCATTTCTTTTGTAAGTGAGTGGCGTATATAGCCTACATGCAGACTTAGACCTAAACTATCGACATGTCAGCAATATTATAGCGTTCAACCATTCCCATGAGCTGGCTTAAAAAGTAATGTTCGTCGTCGGATAGATCCTGAAATCAAGAAAATTAAAAGAAGTACAACAATGCTAAAATATTTTTTCTTGGAAGGTGTAAAATTTATTATCGTCGGGAAGATTGGTAGGCTACTAGTTATCTAGGCTATAGTGTCCTAAAATTTCCCTGTTTATTTTTAAAATGATGTCCTTGCTAACGACAATCGCATTTTAGCTCTCTCAGGCTCTGCCTTCATTCATACATTTCAATAAGTTACATAACGCCTCTACAAGAAGCTCAAAGCGTACAGCCAAGACTCCATGCAGTCAATATTATTGCAATATGATGCAATCTGATTGTGCTCTAACACCAGCTTTTGCTTCTAAATGGCTGTTAATTCATTCTCAAATTTTAAAAACTAAAAAGTTCTACTTATCGTTGGCTTAGGCTATAGCGTATACAGGCCTGTGGCCTACTTGACCTTTGACGATTCCACGATACAGGCCTATATTTAATTCCAATTCAGGCTATTCAGCCTACCTCTGGAGAAGCTGGCTGTAATTTACGAGTTTATGACTTGGTATTTTCTGTAATTGGTATATCGACAACTTCAGATTTCAACACACACAAAAGAGCCAACGGTAAAATGAATTTTATAGCTGACTTTAGCTATTTAGCCTAAATGAACTTTAATTTGTAAACGGAGGAGGGTTAGAACTAATTTTTACGTACGCATGTGGCTGTTCGCAAAATGTACGAGTTGCAACAGAATGAGAGTCAAAAATACGAACTTTTGCGTAGGTTGCGTAATAATAGGTCTAATGGTTGGGCCCTTTGTCGCCTGTAATATAAGAAGTTCGGAATTTTGGTTATATTCTATAATGACTTGGTAGCAAGTAACTTTTTTTTATAAATTTGATGAAAAATATTTCCTGACGAAATTGAAGCGGGATTTTTCGTGTGAGGGTCGGTTAGGGCTCAGGTTAGGCGTCGTGAGGGTCGGTTAGGGTTAGTTTTAGGGTTAGTGCAGTCATTCTGAAGCTGGATTGATGAACAATAATTTTCAATGAAAAATGGCTGAAAAATATTTGCTGACGAAATAGAAGCGGGATTTATCGAACAAATTCTTGCCTAAAGAGAAGCTGGATCGATTAAAAGGATTCTCTGCAAACTAGAAGTTGGATTTATTAAAGATAACAACGCTGCAACGTTAGTTCTTGGTGTCTACCGAGTCATTCTAGAACGTCTACCGAGTCATTATAGAATATAACCGGAATTTTTTACATTTGGCCTACTATGGCCCGATGGGACTCCAAAAATGGGTGGGTGTAGAGTCCATGACTCTTATCCATTTGGTGTGGACTCCAATTTTTTTGATGTGATGCGTCCATGACTCCAAGAATTCAGACCTAACGGAATCACTGCTCCTAAGTCAACAAGCAAATCAAACCAAAGCACGAACTTACCGAAATTCATAGAATTTGCCATTTAACATTAGAGATAATAATATGGAACTTTTATATTTTAAGGGTAAACACAGAATTACAACCGGAAAACTCAAAGCTGGTTAGATAAATGAAATATATTTACGAAAGGATGCCGCATATGTTATATGAAAAATTTCTTAAGCGCCAGCACAATACAGCACAGTCAGATCAGTTTAATGATCTCTAATCCACAACACCCGGCGCCATAACCCGTCCAAAGATTTGTTCGTTAAAGATTTATTTATGAAATATTGCTAACGTCAAATTCAGGTAAACATCGCAAATGGTAAATTTCAAAACAAGAAATTTTTCGATTAAAAAAAGGCAGTCCATGATCCCTACTGTAAATTTTAATCATGATGCTTCAGCTAGACCTGGGAGTCGACCCCAATAAGTCGACCCCAGTCGACTTGGTCATCCCAAGTCGGGTCGGGTCGTTTCTGCTCACCGCAACTGACCCCAATTCGAATTTTGTAGATAGAAGTTACTTGAAGTTGTTTTTACCTCAAGTCGACATAAACCGACTTGAGACACAAACAGAGTTAAATTTGTCACTTCAAACTAATGATTGTGACAACATTTAAGCAGCTTTTGTTGCATATAGTGTGTTTACAAGAATGAATGAGGCCTTTGCTAAACAGAGACTTACTGATTATTTTACCGGTAGGCCCTATATATATAGCTATAGCCTATAGCCGTCCATCTATCTGCCTGTCTGACTCTCCGGTCTTGACCCGCTGATATCGATTTTGTTTTGAAATTTGCAGCCGTTTAATACGAAACCTCCTTCCTTATGTATTATTATTTTTGCTAGAGCTCCCTAATTATCATTATTTTTGCTAGGCCAGGCTCTCATTATTTAAGGTGGGTATACTTTAGTTCCTACGATTATAGATTATAGGTAAGTGTAATTGTAATGATCGTTTGTGGCCTTTCAAGAAGTTGTGCTATAAAAGTTTGAAAATAGGGATAAATACAATCGATGACGAAAAACGAGGTCGCTGATTGGCTGTCTCGATTTAGCGCGGCCGATCCTGTTCGATTGTCTGGTTTAATATTGCATTGCGGGAGTGGTCCAACATGAACATGAAGTGTTGGACAATAATCTTTAATTAAATTCATTTGAAGTCAAACTTTTGTTGGGAGAGGTTGACCGGAGCCAGCTCTACACGACTACAACTCGAGGTCACCGAAGTTCGACGCACGTCTGGAGAAGTTTGGCTTTGTCTGGAAGACTTCGGACCAACTACTCCTCCTGTCGAAACGGGTGAATTCGAAATTCATTTATGTTCAAATGCTAGCCTAAAATATAAATTTCACAATTAAATTTTAAGTCATCACTTAAGCCTATAATATAGCGTGGGTTATAGGAATTATGTAATGGCCGTAATTACAGTATCGGGACCCTGTGTGTCGGTTATGGTCAGGTCAGGCGTCGTGAGGGTCGTTTAGGGTCGGGTTAAGCGTCGTGAGAGTTGGTTAGGGTCAGTGTTAGGGTTTGTGTCGTCCAAAGTTGTTGTGTATGATATGGTCTCCGATACTGCAATTTCGCCATGTAGCCTAATGTATTCAGTGGTAGCCTATATTCAGTATTGTTCATTTATGTAATTCTAGCCCCTGTTTGCCGAATTGGCCTAAGTGTTGGCTTTCGCGTTAATGCTAATTTTATTTTAATTCGTCTAGACAGCCGACCTTTGTAGTTCTGTACAGGCTTGTATGCTTGTTCGACTTTGACCTTGTGCAGAGGTGAAATCTTGTCATTTTCTGGTCAAGGCACTATCGGAGTCAATTGCCTTAATAAACTCTGTCATAGTCTCGTCCACTGATAGCTCAGTCTCTAAATAGTTCACCGTGCAATGGACAATAGAGTCCCACCAGCAGTTCCTAGATTATCATCCTCTCGAAACTAATTAGGACTGCACTATACTCCATTTCATGCACGGCTCATATAGTCGTAATTTAAAGTTTGAGTGCATTGCATAAATTGCATGTACAGTCCTTGGATATATTCCTGCTTGTCGCACAGTCAAGTGATTGATTTCTCTCCTATGCTATCGGTAGTTGAATTTCGAAAATATTTCAGTTTGTTACGACCGCCTCCGCTAACCACCAACGTTCATCTGGTCGTACATAGGCAATGATTTTCCAAATTTTACATTATTTGTCGGCCAGAATGGCGACACATTGCTCAAGGGGTAGCCTATAATAATATTATATTCTAAATTTTAACATGCAGTGAATGTCTCCCTGTTTCCCTTGTATATTTTGTCTGTATTCGTTCTGTGTGGATATTATGTCGTATTTAAGTAATGCTGGTAGCGTATTGGTTGGTACGCATAAATTGAGTATTTAAACAGTTAGTGCCTTATTTAGGTAAATTTTACATAACTTTTTGTTAAATGTAATTCGTCAAAATAAAATAGAATATTTAGACGTAATCTCTAAACTTAAAATTTTCGCACGTCTCCTTAACCATACTGTGACTCTTGGTCACTACATCTTCTAGGAATGTTGCCTCAGTTTTTTAAGAAATAGAGCTCTTGTTGATTATTAATTAGCATGCTATTTCATTTAAATGTTTCTCTTGTATATTAAGTATACTGTTTATCATGCTGTGATTATTATAGGTTTTATTATTTATCATTAGGTGAATTTTAGTTATTGTAGGCCTATTGTTGATTTTTTACTATTTTTTACTTTTCCTAATTAACTTTTACTCTATTTTAATTTGTTAAATTATTTATATTATTGTCATTATATCATTATTGTTTTTATTATTAAATAACTGTTATTATTATTCAGTTTTTAATTATAATTTTATATTATCATTATTATTTCTCTTGTTATTATTTATTATCATTATTATTATTAATACTTTTATTATTTGGGTTACTATTATTGATATTATTAGGGCCTACTAATAATTTACCTGCTATTATTTTAATCCTGCACGATTTCTAAAAGTCCCAAGTCCAATCTGACCCTCTCCAAATCCATTGCTTAGATGTTTTTTCTGTCCGTCCGTTTAGACCTAGCATATTGCTTTGTCAGTTCCCCTGTATTTTTTATATCCTGCCAATGGTTAATACTTCATGTAGCTGACCATTGGATTGTATGCCCTGATCCCCAATCCTTTTACCTGTCGATAAGCAGTTTGTCCCTGAAATAAAAAAAGAAAATTATGAACATCTAAAGAATTAGTAATAAAACTGAAAGATATTAATTGATTGAATATGGTAAAAAAAGGGATTGAAATATGGGGAAAATTGGGATGGGAAAATTGGGATGGGAAAATGGGGATGGGGTTGAAAATAAAAAGGGAAATGAAACTAAAATCAAAACGGGGAAAATTGGGATGGGAAAATTGGGATGGGGTTGAAAATAAAAAGGGAAATGAAACTAAAATCAAAACGGGGAAAATTGGGATGGGGAAAATTGGGATGGGAAAATGGGGATGGGGTTGAAAAGAAAAAGGGAAATGAAACTAAAATCAAAACGGGGAAAATTGGGATGGGAAAATGGGGATGGGATTGAAAATAAAAAGGAAAATGAAACTAAAATTGGGGAAAATTGGAATGGGGGAAAATGGGACTGAAAATGATTGGGGAAATGGGAAAATATGAAAATGAAAATAACAAAATGCAGTAATCCGATAAATAAAATGAAAGTAAGCAAAATGAGGGCCCCAAACTGTACTCCCCTCAGCCTGCCCATTTTGTATCCGTGATTTTTGTTTCCCTTGTTTGTCAATAGGCCGATTTGTATCGTGCTGCATTGAGATTCCTTTAGTCTCGTTGCCAGCTTAGCTCCCTTCTACTTTCCCATAGTATCTTCATTTTTACTAATCCTGCTGGGGTTATTATTGCTTTTAATTATTATTAATATAGTATTCTTATTATTGTGGTCTTTTATTATCTATTATTAATTATTATTAACATTATTATTATTATTATTATAATTATTTTTGCTATTTTTATTATTTGTTATTGAAAATAATTATTATTAGGCATAATGTTGATATTTTGGTTGCTATATTACTGCTGCCATTTTTTATGTAGGCCTAACTGTAATAATTAGATACTATCTTGATATATGGGCCAGGTCAGTTGCAAGCCTAGCTTTCTATCTGGCTCCTGTTCTTGTCAGTATATGGTTATTTCTGTAATGATGTTGGCAGGCCTATTGTTTTGGTCTAAGACCTAATGGCCTACCATTATAATTGCCATTTTGTCCATGTAGCTTAATGTCCACTTTTGATATTAGTCGGCCCTTGCGTCTTCTGCATACTATGTGCAGGCTGCTTTTTTGTATAGACTTCATTTATGCACTGATTGAAACATGCATAGTAATTTAAAGCTTGTGAAATAGATAGCCTAATAAATAGCAATTAAAATAGACAAAATATATCTATTTAAAATTTATAAAATAGATTTAATGCCAGCCATAATAAGTAAGTTGTTCTGTGCTTGTTGACCCTGTATTGACGAAAAACAGGGAGCCATAATCTGCTTTAATTTAATAATAATAATTATAATGTAACTAAGTGCGATGTGTACTCCATGTGGCCGACAACTTCTATAAAACTTTGGCAAAATCAACCTACGTGACCAGATGAACGTTGTGGGTCAGTGGAGTTGGTCAGCTCCAACTGAAATAATTTTTGGAATTCAACAGCTCGTAGCATCGCAGAGCAATCCATGGTTTGATTGAGCAATGATCAGTAATGTAACTAAGTACTGTACATGCGATGGATCAATGCAGTCAGCATCTATTGCGACTATTGACTGTCCATGAAATTGATTATAGTGCAGTCCTAATTCTTGTTTCGAGTCGATGCTAATGTAGGAACTGTTGATGGGATGATGTTGTCCATTGCATGGTGAGATCTTTAGAGACTGAGCTATTTGTTGATGGGACTGTGATGGAGTTTGACATTAGGACAAGGGACTTGATAATGTCTTGACCAGAAAATGACGAGATTTAAAAACTGCACGATGCCAGGGTCGAACGAGAAGGCTAAAGAACTAAAACAGTAGGTTGTCTAAACGACTGAAAATAGAATTAATTAACGCTGATGCAGGATAGATAGGATTTTAATGAACTAGGTCCTTGTATATTAGTGTGTTTCTGTATGAGCTTCAATGTGTTCTTGTAACGGGTACTGCCTAAGTTCTTGTTCTTTCAAATTCTTTTGTAGACGGATCTTGGAAGACCTGACAACGGACTGGTGGAAGGTGGAGAAGACGTGGATTCTCCGACTACAATCGTCTGGATTCCTCCTGGTCATCTCGACATCATGCATGGGTCACAAGGTAGGATGGTTAAAGGTAAGAGTGGGTGATCTGTCTTGCGTGAACTGTGTTTAATTCGCGTAGGTTCTCTCTTGTAGAAATCCAGACCGTGGATGACGAAAGGTCGGAAGGAGGACTGCTGGAGCTCAGAAGACCGGATGACGGACAGGGAGAAGGTGAAGGCGGCGAGTTTCCGTCTACGATCGTATGGATCTCTAGTCATCATGGGTTGCAAGGTAGGATGGGTAACGGTAAGAGCAGGTGATCTGTCTTTTATGCACTATGTTTAATTCCTTCAGATTCTCTCTTGTAGGATCCAGACCGTGGAGGACGAAAGGTCGGAAGGTGGACTGCCGGAGCTCGGAAGACCGGATGACGGACAGGGAGAAGGTGGGGAAGACGTGGAGTTTCCGATTTCGATCGTCTGGATATCTGGTCATCTCGGCATCGTGTCGCGAGGTAGGATGGGTGAACGGTAAGAGCGGGTTATGTTGCACTATGTTTAATTCATTCAGATTCTCTTGTAGAGGACCAGACCGTGAAGCAAGGAGGACTGCCGGAGCTGGAAGACCTGAAGATGGACCTGGAGAAGGTGGAAAAGGCATGGAGAGTTTCCAACTACGATCGTCTGCGTTCGTGGTCATCTCAGCATTATGGGTTGCGAGGTAGGGTGGGTTGCATGCAGGGTATTGTTCTGTATATGTATATCGCTTCGTGGGTTGCATGCAGGGTATTGTTCTGTATATGTATATCGCTTCGTGGGTTGCATGCAGGGTATTGTTCTGTATATGTATATCGCTTCTTTGCACTATTATATCGTTCTTTGTCTTTCAGATATTTTTAGAGATGCAGAACCTGGAGCAACACGACCACTGGATCATGGAGGACCGGGGTGGGAGGCTGGGAAAAGGTTAAAAATAAAATGAACGGGTTAAAAATTAAAATGCTGAAAACTAAAAAGTGAAACTGATAAAATTGAAAATGGGCATATAATATAAAAATCGAAATGTACGTACAGAAAAGAAATGTTCGAACGAACAGAATGAAAACTAAAATATAAAAAAATCAAAATATAAAAAATTAAAATGGTAAAAGGTTAAAATAAAATGAACGGGTTAAAAATTAAAATGCTGAAAACTAAAAATTGAAAGTGGGCATATAATAGAAAAATCGAAATGTGCGTACTACGTACAGAAAAGAAATGTTCGAACGAACAGAATGAAAACTCAAAATATAAAAAATCAAAATATAAAAAATTAAAATATTAAAATATCTTTTTTTAAAAGTCCCTCCGTTCGGTTTTGTCACCCCTCCGCTTTTTCATTTTTTTAAATGTACGTATAGAAAGAAAACGTTCGAACGAATCGAACGAAAACTCAAAATATAAAAAATTAAAATATTAAAAATGAACGACGCAATTGTAAGTTCAAAGCCATTCATTTTTTCTCCCTCCGGCTTGTTCGTCTCTCCGTTTTTCATTTTTTTCACTGTTAGCAAAAAATGTTCAAACGAACAGAATGAAAACTCAAAATATAAAAAATAAAAATATAAAAAATAAAAATGGTAAAATATTAAAACCATCTTTTTTGTCCATCCGTTCGGTTTTTGTCGCCCCTCCGCTTTTTCATTTTTTCGAAATGTACGTACAGAAAGAAAACGTTCGAACGAATCGAACGAAAACGCAAAATGTAAAAAACCAAAATATTAAAAATGAACGACGAAACTGTCAGTTCAAAGCCAGATTCATTTTTTCTCCCTCCGGCTTTTTCGTCCCGCGATTTTTTTAACTCCGCCACTGTTAGCAATCTGACAGTGCCAGTCCCAAGCCTGGATAAAGGAGGAGGGCGTCGTTAATGATTTTTTATCACACAGGTTCATTTACAACTGAAACTACTACGTTCTACCGCCCATCCGACCTTTTCATCCTGAAGGGATCACAATGACTTGAAGACCTGCTACATGGACCATGGACACTCCGTGATGGTCCCGAGGTCAGCAGTGGGTGGCGTCTCCATCTTCGGTAAACTCTTGTGCACATGATGTCCATGGAAACTAAAACCAGGTGAGCGATGGATCGGTCCAGGCAGCTGAGATGGTGACCATTGAGATGTGATTGGCCATCAAATCAAACACTAATATGATTTTCTTTTTCTTTCTGAATTTCTTGTAGTTTTGCAAAGCGTAGAACGGCGAAAGTCGGTTATACGACCAACCAGAGCTGGGAGATTTCGCTGCTGGTGGCACTATTCGAGTGGACGGTGGATCCGGTCTATCCGACCGTTCATCCGACCGTGCTTGGTTTGACATTCCATCCATCCATCCATCCATCGAAGCCTGGAACTCGCAGAGACAGCTCAAGGACCTGGAGGCAATTGTGGCGGTCCAGACAGAAATTGGCATCAAGTCGGAAATTGCACATCAGAGATATTTAGGTAAATAGTGTGTTTGTGTTTTTTATTTTTACATAGAATTTAATCAAGAAATATGTTAGAATTCAATCTAGAAATATGTTAGAATTTAATCTAGAAATATGTTTTAAAAAAGGTTTAAAAGAGAAGTTTCAAATCTAGTTTAATGCTCTTGATATGCATGCTATTTTGTTTTAATTAATTTAAGTAATTAACTAATTAATAAATTTAATTGGATTACTTTTTGCCCTATATCTTGAGTTAGAATAAAGATAGAGCAATAATTTGTTTCATTTTGATGCCTGAGACAAGACTTTTGAAATGATGTATCGAGCTCCATAAAAAAATTATGTTGCAAAATCACAATAGTGGCTTCGCTGCCTTTTGCTGAGTGCCATTCGTAAAGCAAACCTTTTTAAACTTAATTGTGCATTTCTTTAGCTCTGCTGCACAATTTAAAACGTCCAGGCAGACCAGGCTCATTTGACTATAAAGCAATCATTTTTAAAGACTGCAACTCTTAAAATCAACTTTGGCCTATTGTTAACTTCTTTGAATTGATCTCAATTGTAGGGGAATGGGAAAGGTGAAGAAGACGGCTACAGAAGAAGATGTCGCAAGTACAATGCAGTCCTGAGGAACGTTCAATGTTCATCGACTACGTAAAGATGTCGCAAGTACAATGCAGTCCTGAGGAACGTTCAATGTTCATCGACTACGTAAAAATGTCGCAAGTACAATGCAGTCCTGAGGAACGTTCAATGTTCATCGACTACGTAAAGATGTCGCAAGTACAATGCAGTCCTGAAGAACGTTCAATATTCATCGACTACGTAAAGATGTCGCAAGTACAATGCAGTCCTGAGGACAGGGCTGTTTTTAAGGAATTTTTAGAACTGCACATCCTCTTCTCTCCTTTCTCATCCTCCGTTGTAAATTACTCCCAATCTGAGGAAAATGGCCCATTTTTACTAGTTTTTACTGCACGGAACGTGACGGAAGGCTTCTACAACTGCACGAATCCATTTAGAACTGCACATTTTGTGTAGAACTGCACGTTAAAAAAAGCCCTGCCTGAGGAACGTTCAATATTCATCGACTACGTAAAGATGTCGCAAGTACAATGCAGTCCTGAGGAACGTTCAATATTCATCGACTACGTAAAGATGTCGCAAGTACACTGCAGTCCTGAGGAACGTTCAATGTTCATCGACTACGTAAAGATGTCCGAAGTGAAATGCAGTTATGAAGAGGTTTCAAAGACTGCATTATAAAGAGCATTTTGGATTTGTTTGAGCCCTGACATTTATGAACACCAATTCCGAATTAAGTTGACGACGTTGAAAGCACTAAATCACGTTCTGTGAATAAGCGCTAGGCAAATTTTAAGAGCCATTGTTGTTGTATAGACTACATAAAGACCTTGCATTTGATTTTTTCGAGAGTAGGCCTAAAGAAACCTTTGAAATTCGGGAGAACTTTTTAAACGCACAAATTATGTAAAGAGCATTTTAGTTTATTTTCCAACAGTAAAGAAACATTTGACAATTTTGAGTGACACGTAGACTACGTAAAGAACATTTTAGTTTGACTTGTAAAGGGATGCTAAACAGTTTTGAAGAACTTTTCTTGTAGGCCTATATACTTTGTAAACAACCTTTTAGTTTACTTTTCACATAATTTATAACCTATAGGCTTAAGTAGGGCAAATCTAGACAACTTCAACCAACCAATCTATCGACTTCTATTGCTTCCAAGAATCTACAGGGTGGGTCGTAAAAAACATGAAGTTTCTTGCCAATATCTTAACCAGAATTAAGAATTTTAAAATCCAGTTTAAAGGGTATTTATATTTACACACGATGGCCTGATTTCGTCGTAAGTTTGATATATTTTATCACTTTGTCATCTCAAATAATTGTCAAATCCACTTGATAGTGCTTCACAACTAGTGTTCAATGTGTTCCCCACAGCTCCAATGCGATCATCAATTCTCTTGTCACTCCTATTTCTCCAGCATAATTGTAGCTCTCCACACTTGATAGTCCATCGGGTTCAAATCCGGAGATTCGGAGCCATTGGCTTTCTCAATTAAACCAAAACAATTGCCATATAGGCTATAGCCGAACTTTCATCATGTCAAATTTAAAAGAAATATGCTTTAAGAACTCGAACCAAACAAGAAGAAAGCCTTTAATTAACGCCCACATGCTCCCCAGTAGCCTACATTATTCATCTTCATACAGAAGAAATTATGCATAGAAACGCAAAATATATGGATGATGCAAAACTTTTTCACACCACTGTAATAATAGCCTTTTGGCTTTTGCTCTTCGTTTAATTTAGGAAAAGAGAAATCCAGGTGACACACCGCACCCAGTTAGGCCTACACGTCAAAGCACATTAAAAATCAACAACGGCAAAAATATTGTGAACATAACAATTAATGTCTGTCATGTAATGTAATGTAATGTAAATCTTCGAGAATTTCTCAGCGCCCACAAAAGCCACGTCAGGGAGACCAGCTTATTCACCGGCGCTATATCAAATCAAGTCCGCAATAGCCAGAGCTGCCGTTTTCGTTCCGGTGCCAGGTCAAAATCCGGGGAGGTCAAGCCATTAGCCTAATTGGCGGCAAAGAGAACCCTCGGAATAAAATTTGTCATCTTTAAATGGTAGAACAAAAGGATGCAGTCTAGGGCGTTAATACTATTATAGGTGTTTTTTTTCTTCCGCCCGTCCTTCCGTCCATCCATCGAATTCAGAGACAGACAAAATACGAATGTTTACGGTAAACTACCGCCCGCGATTTGCCTTCGTAGTACCATAAATAGACAATAATAATAAGACTCGGAGACGCCAAGTTTAATACGATCGTCGCGAAAATGATTTTTTTACTGATTTTAGACCGATCGTCAGCAGTTTCATCTGAGACGAGAAACTTCGCACTTGAGACAGGTTGTAGAACGGGGCTGCTATAGGAATTGCATTTTAAAAATGCAGTTTCATCTGAGACGAGAAACTTCGCACTTGAGACAGGTTGTAGAACGGGGCTGCTATAGGAATTGCATTTTAAAAACAGTGGCGGCGCCAGCTATAAAATTTCGGCAGGTCGCGTCAGGGTCATGGAAGATATTTGGCAGGTCGAAGAAAGTGATGATTTAATTTGAAGCCTGGCCCCGCCCTAGGGCTTGCGTGGCCCAAGGCAGCAATAAGCGATGAGCAGGTTTCCCAGCAAAAAGTTGCTTTAAGCTTATTTCCTCCAATACGGTATTGGCAATAGACCTATCATGTGTTGGTTCACAAAAATAGAGCAAGTTTGAAATATAACTGGTTAATGGACACAAGATGTAAATCAGGCTCTTAACACGAAGGCTATACTAGCATTCGCTGCGAAAGCAATAGGCCCTAATAATTAGGCTATTGTGTTTCACTTTATTATCTGAACAGGCTACCTATAAACTAGCCTAGCCTATCTTACATCTCTTTTGAAGTCGATATAGGCTAGGGCCTACATGGATGGATTGAAACGACAAACAACCCCTCCTACTAAGTGCTCGGGAAACTGCGAAGCAACGGCTGAGTGGGTTCGTCGGTTGGCGATTTAGAAATGTCCGGTGGACCAAATTAACGTCCGCAGTATCTTTCGAAGGCATTCCAGGAACATCGTCCACATCATTGTCTCTCAAGTCTTCTGCGTTTTCAACATTTACACAACAAATATCGTCTAACATCAAGTAGGCCTAGTTCCCTAACATAGGCCTAATCGCCTAAAACTCCACCGATTTGGGCATCAGTCACACGTTCTGCTTAATCCACTTTGCGCCGAATTTATTTCCAAAGAAATTCTCAATGTTGCAGCGTCTCATTGTTATTTATATATCCATTTCTGTGTTTATATATATAGATAATATTATATTTTAAAAATCAGTGATGCCAGTTTCGCGAAGAAACGGACGACCGACTATTGTTTGAATTGTTTCTGTCTAGTTTTCTACAAATCTCTGACGTAACGTCGGCAATCCGGAAAAAAGAATATTGAAGTTTAAAACATGGACTTATATTGACCCACTAGATAAGAGCAGACGTAAAAGTCAGTTAGATCTGATAATTGCACTGCAACAATAGTGAACTTGTGGGCGACGAAAATTTTGATTTTTCATTTCAGACTATTAAATAAATGTAAAGAAGATACTAAAAATTCCCAAGTTTTTTGGCAGGTCATTAGGCAGGTCGGGAGCAAAATAGGCAGGTCAAATGACCTGCCGCGACCAACGATCTTATATATAACGGCCGCGACCTGCCGTAGCGCCGCCACTGTTTAAAAATAAGTTACAAGACTGCGAAGACGTTCGGTTTAAGTTTAGCTAAATTAGCTCTACTGCTTCGAATGGCCGGAATGGATTATTAATGGATGATTTATGTAGCGCAGTTATTCGTGTCTATTCACACGCGCGGCCATTGTGTTTAATAACCGAATTTAGAAACGGTTATCATTAGCCGTCTGCACATAATGCAAAGGTCAGCGGCGACGTATACATTGCTGTAACAGTGTTGGTCCTACTGGCAAAATTAGGGGTGTGTATACGCCAACAACAAAGTGAACTCCGTAGAGTAGGCTACACTACACTACAGCTCTTCCATATACCATTTAAAAAATGTTGTAATACTGCAAGTCACACATAAACATAGCACTAGAGACTGTTAATCAACCAGATTAGTCTGTGATTAAATTCGATCCTACAGCTGTGGATTGATGCTAAAATTTATTTATGCCAAACACCTATAGTAGGCCTATGATATAAGGGGGGAAGAGTAGGAACTGGAGTCCCAGCTAGTGTGATCTGATTTCTTACTTTGTGCAGCCTGTGCAAGTACATGCTTACTTACTTTGTTCACTTTTAGTGCTACCATTGTTTGGCAAAATAAAAGATTGATTATTATTGAGAACACATTATGGCACCAGCCTATTCTTTGGTTTCCTTGTATTCTCGATCGTATAGTCTGCCATTATCCTGCACAATTCTTATCCTGCATTACTAAATGCAAACAAGTGGAACATCAGTGTCTTGTAATAATTTGTCTAGTTGATCTATAGATCATAGTTTAAGTCAGCATTAATCGATTTTCTGATTTAAAAATTGTTTGTGATAAGCACTTTGAATATATATGTGTATATATATACATATGACAATGCTGAGCCGTTCGTTCTCTGTGGTTGGTCCAACAACCTGGAATGGGCTTCCCTTGACTATGCGACACCTCCCAAACTGTTCTCAATTTCGCAACTGTTGGACTTTTTTCGCTAGATCTCGGCCGGGAGCGCCTCTGAGTAGGTACCTTGAAGGGGTGCTATATAAATTCTGATTGATATAAACTATATATATATATATATATATATATATATATATATATACAGCAGCGGCGCCCGCAGGATTTTTTTTGTACGCACATAAATTTTCGATGGAGGGACGAAGAGGGACAAATTTTCGTTAGGGTCGCCAAAAAAACTGATGACCTTTTTTTTAAGTCATCAACCTAGAATTTCCCAAAAACATACCTTTTCTATCTGCCGAAAAAACTGATAACCTTTTTTTTAGTAGTCATCAAACCTAGAATTTCCCAAAAACATACCTTTTCTATCCGCCGGAAAAACTGATGACCTTTTTTTTTTAGTCATTAACCTAGAATTTCCCAAAAACATACCTTTTCTGTCCGCCGAAAAAACTCATAACCTTTTTTTTAGTAGTCATCAAACCTAGAATTTCCCAAAAACATACCTTTTCTATCCGCCGGAAAAACTGATGACCTTTTTTTTTTAGTCATTAACCTAGAATTTTCCAAAAACATACCTTTCTATCCGCCGAAAAAACTTATGACCTTTTTTTTAGTCGTCGCGCTGTACACACTTGCGTAAGTTTGCGGGCGCCGCTGATATACAGTACCAGTGCCAAGGGGCTAAGCCCCCTCCTAAAAAGGCCATCCGGTTTTTACATGTAAAATTTAAATATTTCCATGATTATCCCCCCCATAAAACAGAAATATATGCATGAGATTTCGACCAAATGACTTTTAAAAAAGGTTGTCAGAAATTTTGGCGAATGAAAATGGAAAATTTCAGGGCCGGATTAACAAATGTGGGGGCCCTGTTCGATAAAACTGTGGGGCCCCCAACCTTGCAGACTCATTGAAAAAAGACACAATTGACACCAAACGCGTTATATTCAACAAATCAACACTCGTCTATTAGTAATTCCACCCTTCTTTTCTACAATATGAACATGTCTTTTCATATTCCAGTCTAGTGTTAGAGTCAGTGGCGGCGCCAGGATTTCAGTTTTTTTGGGGTGGGGGGCTAAATTCCCGCGGAGTAAATTTTCCATTTTCAACCGCCAAAATTTCTGACGACTTTTTTTAGTCATTCGGTCGAAATCTCATTAAAATTTTCCATTATTTTCACCCGCCAAAATTTCAGACGACCTTTTTCTCTTTTTTTTTAGTCATTAGGTCGAAATCTCATGAAAGGTTTCCACTGTCACCCACCAAATTTTCTGACGACTTTTTTAATCATTTGATCGAAATCTTGTGCATATGGTGTTTCAGTTTCTAGGTTGGCTGATCACGGAAATGTTTAATTTTTACATGTAAAAAACCGGATGGCCTTTTGGAGGTGGGCTTAGCCCCGTAGCCTACCCAGTGCCGCTGTACTGGTTAAAGTATTCATCTATTGCCGTTTAAGAATATTAGAATCAGACTTTTTTAACCAGGGCATAGTCAGGGCACTCATACAAGTAAACTGTGCAGAAGCGATTTATGCCCTAAATAAATTCTTGGCAAGGAAAATACCCTGGAAGTCTTGTGTCAAGACAACGACCAAGGCAAAGGATTTGTACCAGGGCATTTGCCCTGATTTGTCCTGTAACTCCTCCACTGATCACACACTAATATAGGCCTATATTTTCGCGTTTAGGCAAGTAGCCTAGTAGACCTAATTCGTAAAAGCAAAGAGTGTATAATGATGCCATTTCATGAATGCGTTGCATAGCACTTGAATTCCGATCAGAAGAGGCGTTAAGTGTCTAAAATCATATAGATCTAAGTAGCTAAAACTGATAGCCCTTGCTAGAATTTCTGGCCGATTTTAAGATAAGTCTGCTTGGAATTGGAAACTACAATAAAGGCCCCCACACATGCTCAAAAGTTCAAATAATTTGACAATTTGTTCTAATATATATTTTATTCATTTTTACTATTATGATTAACAGTGTTGAAAAATATTTATCTTGCATGTGTGGGGGCCCCCTAAAGTGTGGGGGCCCCTGTTCGGCCGAACATGTCGAACATGCCTTAATCCGGCCCTGGAAAATTTGATACGCGAGGATTCATCCCCCAAAAACTGAAATCCTGGCACCGCCACTGTATATATATATAAACTAAGTGACTGGATTTCAACAACAAAGTACATGTAACTCAAACAACCTGCAACCATACAAAAATCATAACCGATGCATAAACATGGAATATCAGTAATTTTATTTCAACTTCATATATGAAACTATGCTCTAAAAAGAGTAAAATAGTCACTTACTAAAACGTAGGTTTAAATACTTCCACAATAGATAGAAATTCTGTTTGTGCTAATAATTATTTGAACCCAACAGATCTAAAAAAAACATTTATTCAATTCAGCTTGACCGGACATATGCAAAAAATTAAAAACATCTGCAATATGAGCTGAAGACACTTCACCTATCATGTAGTTGAAAGTCGCAAACTGTTTGAGAAAAGTGGTCCAATTATTATTTAGATGTTAACTGTTTTTATTGTGTAATGCGGCACTGAATTTGAGCTCATCCTACAAGACAAATAGTAAATTTTTGAATAATATCAAAGCATGTAGTGCACCGTGTGGCTATGAAATCAGTGCAAAAATGTTTTATTTATTCATATAGCCGATGGTTGCAGGCATGGTAAAAATTACATATATCTTAAGTTCCTACTCATGATTGTCAGTAACTATTTTGAACCAGAAGTCCTGCCAATTAAGCTTGACATGCTGCTTTTTATAACTTGATCCATCTGACTTGGTGGAGCCCACATACATCCAGCAAAGCACACACTTCTGCTAATAGGCCATTAGGTGAGCACTGCAGAAAATGCAGACAGGCTATGCCTGACCTAACAAGCAGCTGCTGTTCATGATGTATTTCAATACTAGGCCTACTATCAAATAATAATAATAATTATAACAACGGTTTCAACGACGATAATAATAACAGTCATAATTAATAATCCTACAGGTGTGCTTTAATTTTGTTGGGACAAACAGTGCTGGTGTGGAGATAGAGTTGATGCAGGCATGTATATATATATATATTTATATATAGTATATATCTATTGTTTGTATGTGCACTTATTATAGCGCCCATTCAAGCTTTCTACTCAGAGGCGCTCCCGACTACAGCATCGGAGTTTCACGCCAAAGCGCTGAGCAATTGTGAGCGAAGGACTTGCCCAGGTCCCTGCGCGGTGCCTTCGAACAAAGAGAAGATTCTGTGTGTGTCTGTCTGAACAGAATGCATTTCCACAGTTTTTAGCTTTTCACTCCAAACCTTCACTACTGTGTCGGCTTGAGACACAGTGGTGGAGGGTTGGCGAATCTCTACAACCATGGGGGCCAGGGTGGGGGGGCGAAAAACCTAATTTTCACTTGTTCACCGGCATGCCAAAGTTTTTAGATTTTTCACTCCAAACATTCACTTCTGTGTCAGGGTGGGGTGGCCTGGGGTGAGCGGGCAGTGAGGGTGGGGAAGTTAGGAATAGGCCGGGAGCGAGCGAATCCTAAATTTTCCGTGCAACGCCGGGTACTCCAGCTAGTTATACATATATGTGGACATCTAAACAGCACCCAGTAATTGGCCGAAAGACCAGGTGGTCATTAAGACTAAGTGCAGAATTCACAGCACACATTTACACTCACTGACTGCCAGGAATTCGTTAGAACTGATGTTAGAACATTGTACATCAACATAGAAGCAGAGGTGTTCAACAATGCACTTAGAAAACATAACTGGAAGGCACCGCATCCAAACTCTGCAAGCTTCTTTTATGTGTTTGAAATAGACTGGATGAGGCAACACTGCAGTCATGACTTGCAGGGCGGCTGATGACAACAGTTGTCCACACATACTTATTATCCTGCACTCAGGTGAAATATGTCAAGGCCAAAGCAATGGTGATTTAGGTTGCAGGCAAAAAACACACCACATAGCGGGTTTTCATTTTTCACACAGCTTTGTCACAGATGCCTTTGAAAGTCAGATACTAATAAACGCTGGAGTCTGTGCAATTTAAGTTTAAACATAATAAACAGCCTTGCTGCTGCCTGGAAACTGCCCATGATATTCCTTAACATGTTCCAATGCATGTCTCCACATTTGCCACTTCAATACCCTTGCGTTCAAGGTCACATCCTCAGACGGTTTTGGGAATGAGGAGATGTTTCTAGGTATGTCAGTTGCTCCTGCTGAAAGTGTTTAATTTCTTAAGATGGATCATTTCTGTCTTAGATTTAAAAAAAACTTCAATACCATAATTCCTTGGTTACTAACTGTGCACATTTTCACAAAAATACTAATGGTGCTGCAACTGTAAATAACACTACTACGAACAAAAAACAAAAAGATACACATCATCAAAGTAAAAACACATGCTCAAACTTTGACAACTTATTACATGGGGTAACATGGCCTGATAATGAATCCAGTTTTAGCATAGATCTCAAATGGTCAAATCTTTCCCACAAAACGGCCTTCGTTACAGCAAGCACAAGAAATGTAACTTCAAAAAGACAATTCACATTGATTCCAATGCATGGTCTCTTTCTCTTTACAGAATGAAAAGTTACAAATTAAGATTCTGCTATGATGCATCATGTTACGTGCCCAAGCAACTTGTAACGTAATCAAACTAATCATGTGTGAAACAAAACTCTAATACACATGTTCCCAACCATTTCAGTACAAAGCACCTGTACTAAAAATCGTCCAGCCGACAGCATCTGACCTTAATTTAGTTTTCTTCCAGATTTTAACATTTTATTTCAATGACAAGCAACATTACTCGTATTCAAATGCAAAGTTGCGACTATTTCTAGACTACTTCAAGATGTGAAAATAGCTATAGG
Source organism: Lumbricus terrestris (assembly GCA_949752735.1). Taxonomy (NCBI): domain Eukaryota; kingdom Metazoa; phylum Annelida; class Clitellata; order Crassiclitellata; family Lumbricidae; genus Lumbricus; species Lumbricus terrestris. The sequence goes on from OX457036.1 coordinate 45,027,614, forward strand.
TTCTTGTCTGTACTGATATAACCAGTACTTCGTTTTTCACCTTCTAAGACAATAATAAAAATCATTACTGAATTTTCATCCTTCCCCTTTCCAATGCATATGTACATTATCAATGGAATCCCTATATGCAAATGGGATAAATCCACTAACCTCCATGCATACATACAGAACTAAATGGATGGCACCATGGAAGAAAAATATTCAATCTAAAATTATAGACAAAGACATCTACTCAACAGTGGGTGTAAAACTAATTGTTAGGGTATCCACTTACTACTTTCTTAACAAAAACTGATTAAAGATGACACTGCAACAGAGAAAAACAACTAATGAATTTAAAACTATTCAAGTTATAATTTCATAGAAACTCTTCTGCTCATGCAGCACAATAAACTATTACATTAACGACATGATACAATATAACATCAGCTGTTTGGCCCCAGCATGCTGGAAAAAATATTTATTGGCAATTGGCACCCTTTGCATTAAACAAATATAAAATACATTAATACAATCATTCATAAAACGTTGATATATAATTATATATGTTACAAATGGATAAATAGTAATTGATATGCAAGAAGCATTCTTTACAATACCTGAAATTCTATAGGACAGTGACATTACACCAATAAAGGCATACCAGGTTCAATGGAAAAAAAACTCCACAATAAAATGACAGTAGTGAGAAGTCTTAAACCTAACACGGCATTTGGAGTTGCCTTGTGACAGTTTAAATAACTGAGGCAAACAGAATTGGCAAGTAAGTTAAGGTAATAATGTAATTGTTTACAGAATGAAGCTGAGGAGAAACTCCTCTAAAAGCACAAGCTTTGTCCAGTCCCTTTTCCATTATGTCATGTCTACATTACTTACTGTAAAATGTGTGAAATGGTTTCTCTGTGCAGCAAAAGATGAAATTCAAATATTTGTCAACAGACTGCGGCCCTGAATGTCAAAAGATTTTCAGCTGAACAAAAAAGTCAATCTTTTTGAGAAAAACAGCTCAACAATAAATTGTTCATTTTATATGACACACCTGGATTGAAGCCAAGACACACAGAAAGCAAAGCCATTACTACCACATACAGGTGATCAGACAAAGCAATTAAAAAAAACTACTGCAATTTTCAAAACGATTTGAAACAATATTTATTATTATATGGCATGTTTACCCAAGTTGAAACATTGTCTCAGAAAGTCATTCAAAACTAGAAGGCCTGTGGAGCAGTTTCAACTGAGTCTCATTTGTCGTCCACTGTGCAAAAATGCTACAAGCAATTGCTTATCCAGTAATGTTATTTTTAAAAGCATCGTTAGCTAAATAGATGAATATATTATGAACTGGTTGACAGTAATGACTTTAAATAAAAAATATTTTAACCAGCATTTAACAACTTTAAACAAAGTAAGCAAATATCTTTATGTTTCTTACTATTTGAGAATTCATTGCCTTCTCTGCAATAACATTTGTAACTTGCTAAACATCTTCAAAGACAGACATGAATCTGGTCTCAGCACAGGTTTCAAATTCTGTTTAAAAAAGTTTACATATTATGTGCATTTGGTTTTTAAATAGTATCATTTAAGGATTTTATCTCAAAGGCAAATGTGAACTGTCTAAACCTGCATTTAAGCTGGATGCTTTCTACCAGTTCAGACAAGTTTATCTGAGAGTCACATTCAATGAAATTAATAATACAAATGAGAACATCTAAATATCAACGTCTAAATTTAAACATCTAGATCTGTCTAGTCTACATCTGAATCTAAATGTGAAAAATAATTAAGGTTTAAGAATATCTGGATGGCAAAAAGTATCGGTTAAAAAGCACACTCATCACAACAATACGCAAAGGTTAGTAATGGTTACACTCTACAGTCTCAGCCTTCACTTGTATAACTATTCGCCAGACTTTAAGCGTCATGATGCAGAAAACAATACGAGTCTGTTCCTCTGTACTGTTTCTCAGTTGATAATTGCCGTAACCAAAACTTCATGATGTTAAGTTAAAAATGTCCCAGTGTAAAGCTGATAAACAGCAGATAAACAGCTGAGGAAAAGCATTAACGGATATGTTTGAAAATTTGCGCAATGCACACCAAAACCATGCAGATATAAAGCATACTGAAATGCACATCTAAATCCCAAAATATTCCAATGAAAACACTCAGAAACACTACATTGAAGAAATGGGAACAGAAGCACGCAGATGAGAATCCAAACTTGATCAGGGTGAACATCAACGTGAACATCATTTGATATGAGCAATGAAAATGCACTTAAGAAACTCACAAAAACCACAGAAACGACCAAACATTACACGCGCTGGAAGATAAAGGACACCAAAAAGTTGATAATAGCTTATTTCTCAAAACGCATTTACCCCACAGAAGAATTAACAAGCGTAAACTCGAAAGCTGTGCTTGTGCGAACCAATTGTCAAAAAATAATGTGAAGCTGCGATGTGAAACAGTCGGCAACACATAAATGAACAAATCAAGTAAATACATAAAAACTGATCCCTTGTTAGCCTCTGACCCCAAGTCAGACGTGGCAAAAACACTTTTTTTTTTACAAAATAGCACCAGTTCAGTTTAAAACAAATTCCTGTTCCTTACAGACAAAGCTAGAAAAAAGCTTTATAAAAAAACTTCTGCACATGGAAAGCATTTCAAGGTTTGCAGAAGACTGCAAGAAGCATCATGCTATGAACTGAACAGCTTAACTCAAGTTGTGAAAAAAATGCAGACATTTAAAACATTGAGAAGCCAATCAAAAGCCAATTTCCTACTCTAACACTTTTCAGACGTCTATCACAAAATATTTAACGTAATTGATTTTCAAGAGAATATGAAACGAACTTACTACACAACAAAATATAATTCAAAACGAAACAATGACTTCTACACAGCAAAATTCTACGTGAATAAAAAGTCGGAAAAAAATCTTACAAAATACATCTGCAAAAGTAAACTCTGAACTTTAATTGAAAATAAAAACTGTCATTGTTGAATGTTCAAAATAAACAAGAAGTTTTCTTCATGATAGTGCACAACTGTCATCTTCAAACTCGCAATAGATCTGAAGGTTTCCAATGTTCGACCAAGTTTCTGATAATCAGCGACTTTTAAGTGAATGGCCGTAAAGCCGACTACACGTCATTGATGCATTCTCCAAAAGGCTGGCACAACACAATTAATCAGCACATTGTTTTACACACTAAATTCGCGTACAATGATATTTCAGCAAACACAGAACCTGAAATTAAGTCTTTAAACCAAGAAAAACTCATCTAAAGATTGTTAGCACAAATGTGAAATGTGTAACAAGTTAGATCATAATGACATGCCTTCCTCAAGTCTTCAAAGAATTTCTTCACCTCAGAATACTTGCCTAGCACGTAACTCACCGAAAGCAGCTTTTCCGTAAACGCAAGAAAGTTAGAAGGGAACAAGACGTGGAAAACTGAGCTACCGAGCCGATGTAGTACACGAGTCTGAATATTCACTGTCTGGCATGAGAAAGAACTCCTCAAGTCTCCACTTAAGCGTTTCGAATGTTGGTCGCTCTGCTTCATCACGATGCCAGCATTCCAGCATGAGTTCGTAGAGCGCTTGAGGGCAGCCATGAGGACATGGCATTCGATAACCATGCTCAACCTGATGAAGAACCTCAGCATTCGTCATACCTGTCACGGCAAATCAACGATAATAATTGTCAAACTGTCCCAACAGAAAACTCTCATGAAGGAATCTTCAGACACCAGTTCAGAACAAACTTTAAAGTCTAATAACAGCAAACAACTGTCAACCCATCAGTGCTAGACGGAAACCTGCATGCATGTTGCATAACATTCTAACATCCAGGACTAACAATTAACTTCCAAGAGTAACACATTTATTTATTTCGCATTTAAAAATGCTAATCAATTTAAATTGTCAAATCCAAGCGATTGTGTGAAATCTATCTGTCTCACGTAAGCAGTACCGGTCCCCCTAGCTGCAAGTGTCACCACCAGTGAGCTGAGAAGGTGTTACACAAGTTAGCAGACGAACATGTATGATAAGCTTACATACCACAGCCAAGTCAGCCAATACTATCAATCCATAGGTGAAAGAATAACTAACAAAAAAACTGATAAAAGAGAAGACGTGCGATTGATTGCCAGTGGCAGCTGTGCTGACACAAGAACAAATACATGTCTGTGACTCGGTGAACAAAAAAACGTTACTAGCAGTAAATTACAACATCCTGTGAATCTGGCAGTTATGGACCCGCATGTGGGGGGGAAGGTAGTGCAATGGATAACACGCTGGCATAGAGAGCGAGAGGTAATGAGTTCGAGCCCCCGTTGGGCGGACAAGCTTTGTAGGCTGCTATTAGCGCTGATTATTGCACACTGTCTGTTCTGTTAGTATAGTTAAGATTTGTGTATTCTGTGATCTGAATTCTTGTTAATTGTTTCAACTGCATAAAATTAATTGTACACTGTAACCGGCTGCGTTCTGTCAACTGGATTGCTAAATAAAAGGAAAATTATTATTATTACTAGATAAGTCAACAAAATGCAACACGTAACCAAGCACATACGACGTTCTGCTACCTGAATAAGGCACTCTTCCATAGGTGACGATTTCGCTTATGAGGATGCCAAATGACCAGACATCCGATTTGATGGTGAATCGGTTGTAATTAGCAGCCTCCGGAGCTGTCCACTTGATTGGAAACCTGGCGCCCACTCTTGCTTCATACTCATCCTCCTGTACACAAGACAGATACAAGATCAAAATACAACTGATAAAAGGGTAACAGAAGAAGCTGAAAGGTTGGTCTGGATACAGGTTGGGATACAGGTTTGGATACAGTAGGCCTATGCAGCACTTTGTAGAACTTTCCATCATCAGGAAACTAGGTCAACAAATGCAGCACTGTGCAGCACTTGCAAAGATTTGGACAGATCTGCTGTGCATTGGAAAGTCCTTCTTGCACAGCTTTCCATTAAAAAAACCCAGAACTTTGCCACCTAGAAAGAGCAGCTCGGAAACATTTTTGGCTATTTTAACTCATCACTGTCTGCTCACACAGAAATTAATGTGGCCAATACAAAGGTAGACCAGTGGATCTACAAGATGGTCACAAGCAAATAAGCAATACACCGCAATGGGGAAAAAAATCAATAATCAAGACGATTTATATAGGAAAGTAAATGTTGAACGATAGGCTTAAGTCAAGACATATCTGACATAGTGTCTTGTTGTCCTCATCTAATATCAAAAGTATATGACAATGTCACACAATTAAAGGCATTGCCTATAGATAACCTATAATCATTTGCCTCTCTAGCCCATGCAAGAAATGTCCTTTCGAGCATTTTTCTTAGGCATACCTTGATCAGTCGGGCTAGACCAAAATCAGCAATTTTCACGTTGTTTGCTTCTCCAACAAGAATGTTGCGTGCAGCTAAGTCTCGGTGAATGTAGTTTTGCGACTCAAGATATGCCATACCAGATGCAATTTGAGAGGCAATGTATACCAACTGCGGTAGCGCCATAGTCCGGCCAACCCCTGAAAATTCAAAGACAATAATACAATAAGCCTTGAACAGCAAATTGGTATTTATTACGTGCTATGCAAAGTTGTATGATAACTTGGTACATGATGGTTTCACTGCTTGCCTTGTAAGACGAGAAGTTTGAGCCATCCAAAGATAAGATGATTACCTTGAAGGAAACTTACACAAGTCCATAAAGCAGTTGGGGACTTGCTAGGATGATGTTCTTCTTAAATTAAATGTTAAACTAACGAAAGAAATTTAGCAACCTTTGAGATATTCGAGAAGGCTCCCATTTTTCATGAGCTCAGTAACGATGTAGATTGGTTCATCCTCGGTACAGATAGCGTAGAGTTGGATGAGTTTTGGGTGACGAAGTTTCTTCATGATGTAAGCTTCTGCCAAAAAGTCTTTTGGATCCATTGTGCCTATGCAAAGCATACAGGTTCAGTGTAATGAGAATCTCACTTAAAAATAAACATAACGACATCTAATGAACTTCAGCCAATAGATAAAAAAAAGTATAAGAAAAACAGATATTAAGTGCCTCTACCATATAAGACTTTGAAGTCAACAGGGCTGTACTGCAACAAAGAGCATCCACAGGTGGCAGATAGTGAAATGGTCATCATCAAGTAGGTGAACTGCAAAAATGAGGAATTTTCAGCTGGATAATCAGGTCCTGGATGGAAAATACTGCAGGCACCCGAAGACCAGATAATGATATGGCATGTATAATTGTATATGCCACCAATTTGTAAGCCTAGCAAGTCTGGATGCAAATTTAAGCTATACAGTAAATAGGCTAGAGGTCAATACGTGAAGATAATGACTTCTAAGGACATACCAGATGTCTGCCTTAAATTGGCCAGTTTGAAGAACAACAGAGAAAGAACCCAAGGAATGAATCCAGAAGCAGGTGTGAACAACAAGCAAAGGGTTAATCTGCATGTAAAGCAAGTAATGTAATGCAAGTTATAAAACGTCGCAATGTACTTCAAATAAACAATATATTAAGAAAAAAGTCGGTCAGTACTCAGACTGTGAACAGAATCAGCAAATAAACTGAAAGCCCTAAGAACCTCACCCGGTTTTAAAGTCTTGACTGCAACTGGCGTTGTGTGATTCCAAATGCCTTCATAAACCTCACCAAACTGTCCATGGCCAATTTTCCTAACGAGCTGTATCGAACTTTTCACAATTTCCCATTGGTCCTTAGTGTTGTACGACAAGCCAACAGTCTCTGGCCGCTCCATCTGTCACATAAGTTTACACACTATAAATAGTTTATAATATTATTTCTACATGAGGTATGTACGATCCGAGAGGAACAAGAAATTAAACGCGTCAGAAATATCCTAACCCTACCAGTGTTTGCACATGAGTCTAGAATGCATTTAGCTTGGAAGGTTGAATCCAATGATCACCCAAAAAGCAGCTAGACAGTGATTCAATGAACTCAAAACGTGTTGCATTTCGTTGACCTAATGTCTAAAAATAAATTTGATCAATGTTGCCTGATTGAAGAAGACTGATCAGTTGCTGTAGCTATGATGTGACGCTGTTCTGCTTCTATTTTGGAATAAATTTCTATGCAGACATAAAAATTGCACAATGCACAAGTGCAAATACCGCTGCAAAGTTTTTGACCAATAATTATGGCATCAGTCAAAAGGACGTCTTCCATTACTTATTCTTGCTAATATTAATATATAATAAATTTTGTTAATTTACCTAACCAGTAACGACATGAGGAATGCAAAATTATATTAAAGAAAAGAAAATTAACTGTGGGAAAAACAGCCATTTGCTCAGTTTTTTAACTTCTGCCGCTGTTACTAGAATGAACTCAATTCAGAAGTACACAAAGGTAATTATAAGCAGTATCAAAATTCTGAACCACAATACTTTCAACTGACATGAATCAGTGCCAGGAAGTCAAACACAATTGAGTCAAACACGATGAAATAGTCATTACCAGTACCACAAAGAAGCTGCAAAAAAGTGACAACAGGTAGCATTACTTTCTCTTCTTCATTATCCATGGGCTGACAGCCTGTAGGACAGTGTAGGTGTTCACTGCGCACTTGACTACTCTCTTCCATGATTCCTGTCCTGTGCCCGGTGTGTCAGCTCATGCGCATTCATCCCACACCACTCTTCTATGTCCTGCAACCATTCTCTGCATGGTCCTCCCCTTCTCCCCACTCCTCCATGATTCCTGTCATTATGCTCTTTATCTTGCTATCATCACTCATTCTTTGGATGTGTCCGAATAGTTTCAGTTTCCTTTTAATTATGGTCTCTACCATATCTGATTTGCTGTTGAGCCTTCTTCACACTTCTATGTTAGTTATTTCTGTGTCCAGTTTATATGCAATATTCTCCTGTAACAGTACATTTCGAATGCTATTAGCATTACGTTAGTCTTTTTAATCAGGAGTCTTCACTAATATTCTTCCCAGTCAAATTCCAGAGTCATATAATGCACTAAATATAGGCTGTCATAAATCAGTGACTTATCAACTTTGATTCAGTGAACATTAAAAATTAGCGTTGATCAGTTGAATTTCATTAGACACCACCAGCAACCCTAACCTGTGAACACGGTTTGCGTAGATTGATGCAAAGTCCATCACCGCCTTGGCTGTAGTGTAGCACTAGATCAGCAAGTGTGCGAAATGTAGCTCGACGGGCAATGAAGAAACCTCCGTCGTCCAGCTGACGTATACGGTAATGCTTAACCATATCACCATCACGCACTACAATAACACCATGTTCTATGTACACAGTACATAATCACTAACAACAACTAATATGTTCTGATGCAATCTGAAGAGTTTTAATGCATTCTCTTTCAAATGCAAAAAATTATCTACGATATTAATGAAACTCTGAGTCTGTGAACATCACTACAAATTTAGACGCAAGATCCAAAACCGTCAAAAAACGAGGTCAGCCCCACTCTTTAACACTTTATAATCTTCAAAACTACCTAAATATTTAGTTTTAAAAAATGTCAAGGATTCTGCTAATTTAGGTCACTATTTGATCGCTTTACTTAGTGTTTACTAATAAACCTGTGTTAAGTGCCTGTCGATTAATATTAAATTGTGTAAAAGAAGGTTTTTAATTCTAAACTGTAGTAAAAATGTAACAAAGTCAATTATTTTTCGTTTTCCATTTTTCCCACATTTTTTTACTTCTTGGAATAAAACAATATTTTATTTCGGTTTTTTAATTTCGTTTTTGTCGTTTCAAACATATATGGCTGAAAGTGCTTATTTAAGCAAAACAATGTCTACTGAACAGAGACCTAAACCTGCACATATACTTCTGCATAACAATGACGTGCATTAAAACAATTGGTCATATGACGTCAAATGAAAAGAAATGGAGAAATCATTTCACCTGAGAGTGAATACTCATTTTGGCGGCTCTCACTGTCACGAATAAGGAATGCGCCTTCAATGTTTTCAAAGCTCATCAGTTTCTTTTCGGCATCAACTCTTTTGATTTTTCCAAAATACCAACTAGAATCACAAAGAGCATAAAGAAATCTTACTCCACAAGAAACATGAATGTTCAGATAAAAAAGTAGCTTAGTTAAATTACTTAAACAAATCCACATCATCCAGAACAGCTCTCTAGGGCTGCAGAGGAAGAACTCATAAGGGAGTTAATTGGTAACACAACTATGTACATACATAGAAACTTTGAGACATCAGAGTTTTGAACGGATCTTGAGGTTAAAAATGCTCATATACAATACAATACAATAAACATTATACAACCATAAGAATCCAATAAGAGGACAGCCACCTTTATTACCTCCTAACACATCTAGTCACTCATATGTGCCAAAAATTAGGCAGATGCATGCATGAGTTGTGGCCCAAATAGCCTTGCAATTCAAGTATCACATGAGAATACTATTCTCTGCTGTGATTTCTAGCATCTCATCGTCATTTCCAAGTCCACAAAGGTGTGACAGGACGATCATTACAAGACAGAGCAAACAATGGCCAACCCATAACCCTTGATTGTTGGTCTATCACTTTGGAATGAATCCCAAGTAATACAAGACAAGAGCAACTAAGTCTTGACTGCCTTCACATCATCAAACCATGTCACACAGTGAAGTTCTGAAGCTCAATTGCATATAAAGTTCTGTTCAGTTACATCACATGCTGAAATATTAGTTTCCTTGGCCATGGCTGGACTGGGAGTGCTCCAGATTAGATTTTTGAAAGGATGCTATATATAAATCCATAGAATGAATAGAGCACCATTACGAAATGACAGACTAAACATCATCCTTCTGTGCAACTCACTTGCTTTCTTCCATTTGAGTAAGCTCAAAACCAAAATGAAAAGGTTCAAAAATAAAAAAGAATGCATGAACTGAATACAAGAAAAGAAATGGATGGACACAAAGCCATCAACAATAACGTCAACAAGTACTTAAGGTGGAACTCACGGCTCAGATTCAAGGCTGGTCGCTCGAGCAATGTAGTTCGATGGGATGTATCCTTCGTATTTCGAGGCCTTCGATCGAGCATACCACCAATCTCCATGCATATCGCTGATCACCTCAAGCATCTCTCCTTTCTTGAAGCTCAGGTCTTCATCTGTCCGCGCATCGTAGTTGTACAAGGCCACAAACAGACGTTTCCTCTCCGAACGCCGCAGTGCATTCTGGTCCAAACCAGAGGCTGCAACCAATCGATTGGTCGTTGGCGATCGAGCAAACGATTCACCCTTAGGCGCCACGACTGAACCACAAGGCCTTGACGGTGCTGACTTAAAGACCGGACTAGGTTGACCGGCGACCTGGCTGCCGACGACCGATGTCAACCGGTCGACCCGATCGAGAGGACGCTGACTGAGATGATGATGTGGATCCTCCAAGCGACCAACGCACATTCCCATGACTAGCTGGAAATGGTGTCTCTACGCTGAAACAAAATGCACTTCTCAGAGGCTCCTGCCAAACAGCATCATCGGAATGTTTCGATAAAACAAGCTGGGCAAAATATTTTGGGATAAAGTATGCTAACGATTTTTTTCATTTTACATAATCATTAATTTTTTATTATATTATGTCTATAACAAAAAGTTTCAAATTATGGACAGCAGCTGAAAAAGGCATGAACTTAGCAGGGGCACAGTGGTGTAGTGGGTATGTTTGTTGTCTTGCAGCTGGAGGGCTGCAGGTTGAATCCACCTCAAGCCGCTTCGTAGGGACCTTGTGCAAGTCTTTCAATCGCAATTGCTCAGCGTTTCAGCGCGAAACTCCGATTCAGTGTCCACGCTGTAGTCGGGAGCGCTTCCGAGTGATTTGTAAGGGGCACTGCAACAAGTGCCAAAAGCATACTAAAATTGGTCTGGTACATGCTAGTGCCAATAACGTATCTATAGCATACACTACAGAGCACTGGCTGATCAGATAATCTAATCAAAAATTCAACAGCACCATTACCATAATATACACAAAGCGTAATCTGCACGAGAAGCCCAGTCAATAATGCCTGACGTCATTGAAACCAAAAGACAGGCCACAGAATGTTAGTAAAAACATTTAATGCCCAAGAGTAAGACACCGTCCTCTGGCTTGATTTAGGCACAATTTATTTATATAGCACCAATGTTGCAAAATGACAGGTCCAACAGCATCATTCCTAGCAACCTTAACAAATCAGTGAAAGTGAGTTAGTGTTCATAAACATAATCTATGGTTAAAACCAAATACTGGCAAACTTTTAGTTTACTGATGTCACGAGTGCTGGTTATGGTCAGGTTAAGTGTCGTCTCGTTCAGGGCAAGATTATACGTTCTGAGGGTCATCGTTAGAAAAACTGGTGCCGTCCGTGTAGCATGCTCAGATACTGTATATCCTTCAGTCCACAAAACTATTTACATTTGTAAGTATTGTGTTCATTCATGCTTGTTCTTTTTTTTACTAAAATGGAACATTTTCAAATAAAATACTTGTTCACAGACCCTTACTCACTCACTTCACGGCTGCTCTATGGATGTCGGGCAGAGCGCTCTATTCTGTCCTAATCTAAGGCAACCATATTGTTTACTTCCTGCATATCGACGACCGAGTCAATGCTCTGGTGTACCTCGTGTTTGCTAATTTGTTCTTTGCTTTAGCTAAAGCAATATAATCATTTGAAATCTTTTCAGATACAATTGATATTTCACTGTCACTAATCTGATCGATGGCCCATGAATTCCCATCGGACTCATTATAATTGGCAGACTATGGGAAATTTATTTAAAAAAATACTTCATCGTAACACCCACGCTATATATTAAAAATCATTTTCCGTTCCTTACTTAACCCACATGACCATAAGTTTAGATCTAGCAGTCTAGCTCAAACAAAGATGGCGAAAGAATCAGCAAAATCGTCTTTTGAAGTATCATGGATTTACACCGGGCGAAGTTATAGTAATTAACAATTAAGCGCCTATTACTTTTCTTCGTCGGTTATATTAATTTTGAAAGCAACAAATCTAGAAGTAGATCAAACCATTGTAACTGTCATCATTAGCATAAATTCTTTTCGCAATCAACTTTCTCGTTCAAAATCTACGCGTAACAATCTTTTCCGATCGTCTCGTGCACGCTTCGATTGAGGAAGCAAGCCCTACTTACCAAGGATTTAATCCGTTAACTCATCTAAATATGGTTACTTAAAGTTCAGAAGAAAGAAAGAAAATAAACTGAAGCGATAATTTTACAAGAATTAACTTTTTAATGTTTTTGTCTTCTAAACCAACGATTTCTATTAATAACTACTAATGGCAGATCTGTGTTCGAAACCACCTGACATGATCGTCGCCAGCACAGATTACATTCTTTCGCAGAAAGAGACTACACGAATGAAAACGTACATTTCAAGTAAATAAAAGTATTTAACCAAACTTATGGCGACCCTTCGCCATCGAATCTGCCTGATCATTATTTTGATTCATTTTTCAACAGTTTGTCAAGTAAGACCATTCAATATCGCTGCTTATTTGAGTGGGTGCCACACTAATTAGAAACCGTCACTCTTGCACTAACTTGGATTTTTTCAAGTGTGAATGAAGCGCCGAATGTGATTGCAATTTAAAGCAGCATAAAGCTTTGTGATTCGAAACTGATTTAAGCTAAAAGTAATATAAGCTCCAGTTACTTGCTTAGTCTTGCTATTGATTTACGTATGTAGACTTTTTAGTACGTTGCTTTTAATAAGTGACGTAAGTGCAGAGCGTATCAATTTCAGCGATCACATCTGTGATCTATGGTTGCCAACCTAGATTTATTTGGGCTCGTTTCTACATTTAGTTCTCAGAAACAATAATTCATTCATTCGGACATTTATATAGCGCTCCTTCAAGAAAACTACTCAGAGGCGCTCCGCGTAATAATTATGTGTTAACTTCTGTGACTCGGGCCTCGTTCAGATTATGAATTTTGCATTAATTTTTCCTCGGTTGTGCTAGGTTTAAGTTTTTTAAATCTGCCATTGGGAATATTAAAAACTTTTGCATAATAATAATATCGGCACCTTTGAAGTTGAATTTCTGACAGTATTTCTACATGATCACAAACACTGGTCTAGAACACAGTATATTATTCATACGGAACTAGAACTAATTGTTTATTCTTTCAGCGTTGCAATGGTGTGGATGTATGTATGTACGAGTACTTGTTATAGCGCTCTTCATATTTTAAGAGGCGCTCCCGACTACAGCTCGGATACTGAATCGGGTTCCACGCCGAGGTGCATGAGCAATTGCAAGTGAAGAACTTGCTCAGGTCCCTGTGCAGCAGCATGAGGTGGATTCGAACCTGCAACCTTCTGGCTCCATGGCGTCAAACATACTCCACACCACATGTTAATAATATAGGGTGCAGGATATAGAATTGGGGATTTGCTATGTTACATGCTTTAGTAATATTTTCACACTTAAGCACTTGTAGAATGAACATTGACAGCATGTCTCCTGAAAGGTGAGTAATTAATAAATAACAAAGCCAATATTTTTGTTTTGATCATGACTAAATGCCTAGTATAACAAACTAGTCCAAATTGTTTGACAATGTTGTTGTTTACCTTTCAGATTTGTTGTGAAATTATTATAATCTGAACTAATTATAATTTTTATTATTATCATTATGTTATTGATTTTGAAAGGCTACCCCTTTTCCAAAACGGCCATAGGTTCAGCGAAATAGCCCGCAAAGGCCACAGATTTAAAGGGCTGAATAAGAATTGAAAGTTTTGGGAAGAATAAGGGCGTCTCCCTCAGATCATCCAACATCTGTGACAAGTGACGACCTAAATCAGTCAACGAAGCAATTCCCCTTGAATTTATGGGTCCTAGCGACTCCAGAGCCAGTGGGATGAAGTGATGTGTAGCTGTAATTGACAGATATTTTTCCTTTCTGCTCTCTGTATTGGACGTTTCCCAAATTTGAAAAAAATAATGGTCAGCATTGAATGTAAGCTATTATGAAAGTATTGTTGAGTATTACAGGAACAATGTGTTCAATCAAAGGCTGCATGCTGTAAAATGCAATGAATTTACCGAGTGCATAATATATTTTCAGTGAATTGCAGTGATAGCTGTTGATGATTTACTGGAAGTATAGTACAAATGTTAAAACTCGACACTTTTCAGGGTAAAAACTACAACATTGATTTTGCCACACCTAACAGATTTAATTGTATCATTTCCTTTTAGTGTAATTGTTCGTTTACTAATTAATGCTTCTCTCATGAAAATAAAAAAACACCTGTGGTTCTGGATTTGAAGGATGCTTTGGCATGTCATCAGTGCATGAAGGAAAAACGCAAATGCTGCAAGCATGTATACCTAGACTCTGTCTATAGAGTTTTTTACAAACATATTACTAAAGCCTTCAATTCAATTCCAATAATTCTTATTTTCTGTTTTTCCCCATTTTTTCTGTCTCAATGTACCAGGTAAAGGGTTGTCAACCTGTTTTGCTCATTAAACAAATATACCATACATAACACATAGACAAAAACGAATATACTGCTGATCGGACTCAGAAAAAACTCTTACATTTTAGTCCACTAGCTACAATCAGTAATTCAGGTTAAAGATTAGAATTAAGAACAGACATACATTATCTGCTAAAATGGTCTTTTCTTCAATGTATCAAACAGCCTGCATGCTGCCAATTAATAAAGTAAAGTTTGATACCCAATGATATACTTTTTCACATCTTCAATAGATCTACACTTCAATAGCAGCAGTACTTACAGCATCAGAACCTTCAACCATAACGCAGAAACAAATCGCAAAACACGGCTCTACGTGGTTAGCCCTTATTACTAAGTCCAGGTTTGTAAGAAATGATTTACCACATTCAAACAGTCAGTACATATGTAGGACTTCAGCAGTCAAATAATAACTACTTTTAATAACTACAAATAATAACTACTTTTCTCAGCCTTGGTAATGCATCAGGGTTGGTGGAAAATCCTCTCCCTCTCCGTTTATCTTTCCAATAACTGTGCAAGTTATTGCAATCATTGCAGCCGAGTTCGCCAGGAGGTGCAAGTACAGACAAACTTTCAATATAAATTTTACCCTGGTGAGAATTTGAACCCCCAACCTAATGACCGATTGTCCAGCATGATAACCACTCGCTATATAATCCTGCATATAGCACGAAACAAATAAAACAGCAAGACTGAAAGAGTCAAAGCAAAACGTCTAGCACATACAAGTCTACGATCAGTGCACGTCCTGTACATAATACAACAAAAAGACTCCTTGCAGTTCCTCCCTAAAGTAATTTACACGTTTCTTGAAAAGCCGCAGTTAACCGACATTGGCGCGCTACGCTGCCTTTCTTGTCAGCTTAGACAGCAGAGTCTGAAAACTAAATGCAAGATGTCTGAGAACTGTTGCAACATAGTTTTCTTTGGCATAGAAAATGGTTTTCAATGCTCATCACTGGACATCAAGACGGGCAATTTTGGCTGAAGGTTGTGCATTGTCACCATCCAGATTCGCTATGTGGCTATCTCTTTTGATGCTGCCAACCTGCGACTGAATAAAAAATACCATCTGATGTAATGCAGCAAGAAATTTATTTTTTAAACCCGTTAAACAGCTTTAAAAGTGTCACTAATCCTGCAGAACATTCCTGGCTGACTTTGAGTCATCTGCCTTTGTGAAGTTCACAAAAATCAACAGAATTCAATCTTGTGCCAAACTATTCAACCAACAGAGAAGAAATGTAAGCATAATGTACTGCCACAATGTCTTTTCCGATCCAAAACTTCTAATCTGAAGCTTCTATGATATGCATCAACCTGCTGGTCACTGTTACCTGCATCTGACTCTGCCCAATGTAATAATTCATCAACTGATTTGTTCTCACCCTTTTGTCCCATTGCTGGTGAAGGTATCTCAACAGAATGTTCGTCTTTTCTGTCGTGATCACTGCAAGAGTTGAAAAAGTCCATACATTAAGATGCATTATAAGACAAGTGGCTACATTTGCATACACATACACTGCCAATGTACATAAGTATTAAAAGGATGTATGCAAGTATTTCAGCCATTCACATAGCACTCTTGCATTGTTATAGATACAATTAATTTTGTTTGCTGCTGTTTAAAGTAGAGCTGATTGGTCTCAATCAGAGGTATCACATATATTTTTAAGTGATCTTGTGGGGCGCGGTGGAGTAGTGGTGGCGTCGTTGCCTTGAAGCCGGAAGGTTTGAATCCACCTCAAGTCGCCCTGTAGGAACCTTGGGCAAGTCCTTCACTCGCAATTGCTTAGCAATTCGGCATGAAACTCCGATGCAGTATCCGCTCTGCAGTCAGAAGCGCCTCTGAGTAGAGTGCTTGAAGGGGCGCTATAGCAAGTGCACATACAAACAAACTTTGGGGGACCTCTAACACGACTGTCATTAAGTACTTGCTTTGTGTACTTTTCTACCACAGACAGCCCAAGAAACAAGCTATTATTTCATGCTGCAACATTCAGAAGTTCTGAAGTAAGATATCCAGGTTTGCAGAAAATTCTTAGAAGATGCTACGTCAATACCACACACCTGCTAAGTACATCGTTCAGCTGCAATTCTTACTTCGCCCTCTGTGTTGTGACACAGAAACTTAAATAACCAATTACCGTTACCTTTCTGGAACAAAAGCAGAAGCAGAAAAAATCTAAACAAAATTTTCTTTAACAAATTGACTACATCATGATTTTTCACTATTATATTTATTTTTACTAAAGGCAGTCTTAAGACTCCTCTCAGGCCATTATGGTGCAAAGGTAAGTTGTTGTTTAACAATACTTTGTCATATCAAAGACGATTACCATCGCCCTTCTATTTTCTCTAGGCTTCCGATTGGCGCTGCCAGAGTACAAGCAGAGGTGTAAAGACTGATCAAATTTTTAATGCAAAACATTTAGTGCCATCACACGATGCTTTTTGTACTCACACCATACTACTGTTCTAGTTGTTGTATCACCATTTAAAGACTATTTTTCAATAGAATGCCATTGTCAGTTGTTCAGCGTAATGCATACAACAAACTGATGTGGTCACGACCTCGCAGCCAGCCAGTCAGAAAATAATATGACTATTGAAGTCAACCACTAAGCACTCTGAAACATTTCTGATGTCGTCAAAGTCATGGCTAGCAATAATGCACTTAACAACACACATTAGAAATCCGGATGTAAAATAAACTTTCTTTAAATGCAAACCTTGTTGAGAAGGATGGTCTTTTGTAGAAATGTAGACCGCGGTTTTCTTAGACTACAGCGAAAAAATAAATTCACAATATCAGTCTATACTCTTTATGTTATTTCTCTAACTTACCTCAGCTGACATCACCACTGACCTTGCAGAGGTACCTCCTGTGTGTTCTCAACTAGCTATTCATAGATGGCATCCAGGTCTACCCGGATTCTAGCTGTCACAGCAGTTGGGTACAATGCAGCAGGCTATGGTGACATTTGAGGCTTGACTGTCATACAACTGCCCTACACCTCTGAGCAGGCAAAACAGTACAGAATAGCCTCTATTTCCATAACAGTTAAATCTTGATCCATTGTTAATTGCTGAGTTTTGACAGCAAAGTTTCTATCCAATAAACAAAAATACAAATACAATACGATTGGGTAGTTGTCAACAACTGAATAATAATGGATAACCAGATGACCTTTCAAATCAGAATACTAGTAATTCTTTATTGACATAAAAGAAACTATTTCTATAGGTTGATACGTTAAAATTTTATGAAAGTAGCCACATTCTAGAATCATGCGACACATGACTGGTGGCCTGCAAGGTTTAAAATGTGTGATGGGTTGCCTGGTGGTCTGATAACACTACGTAACAAAATTTTACTTTTTGTCTGTTCCTGGGTATTAAATGTTATTTCCTAATTGCTTCTGTCTCAAAAGTATAGAAAATGGCCATTATACCCCAGAGACTTTGCTTTTGAGGCCAGGAGATTGATTATTCTGAAATGTAACTGCTTCTTCGGTACATTGAAATTCATGTGTTAACTCGGAGTAGCTATACAGCTTTTGTGAACTTCCAGGGATATTCTAGAATGTGCGAGAACCTTCCACACCTATAAATAGCTAGTTAGTAGTATAAATAAATAAAAAAATGGATCAGTACCATGTTCTTACATGTAAGTGCTAACGTTATATGCCGAGCAAATTTCTGTCTAGGGTAACGGCCTCTGTTGTCATAGACCCTGGTCAAATCGGATCCATCCATATATAAAGATGCCTTGAGCCCACCAGTTTAGTTGTGCGTCTGACTAGGTGCATAGCCTGTAGACACAACTAATATGGTATCAAGAGGCTGCAAGTATCCGGCTGACGCATTCTGCTATGTTTGTACTTTCTTGCGACAGATGGTATACAGAGGGGAAAATAGAGCCATGAAGTTTGCAATACCAAGAATCTGGCGAGAACCCATGGACTGACCACTCAAGCAATTGCTACTTCTGCATGGTGGATCCTTTCAAACGAAAAGAATGCAGCTCCTATCATACATCCCCCGATCTTCCTTCATCCATGGCTCCCAGTGCCACACAGTCCTGAGCTTCTGGTACCCACTGTTCAGGATAGAAATCAGTCGCCTCCAGAAGAACAAAGTGTATCAGAGTCAGAGAGCGATGAAGACGCTTTAGATCCATACTATAATTTTCTAGCTCATGACAAAAATCCGTACTATCCAAACCATAAGACCTCAACGACTTGATGAGAGGTACTCGTCTCACCAAGTCCAATGCAGAACTTTTGACGTCTAGACTCAATCAGTGGAACCTGTTGGATGACAGCGATCAAATCGCTGATCAGAGGAAGCGTCATCAAGCATTTTCAAGCTTTTTTACCTGTCAAGATGGACTCTGCTTCTGTCACAACGTGACCGGTCTTTTTCAGGAAATTGAAATCGACTGCAGCCCGAACGAGTGGCTTCTCTTCATTGACAGTTCATCTGGGAGCCTCAAAGCCGTGCTACTCCATAATGGGAACAATTAAGTGTCCGTCTCTTCCTCTGGCTCACTTCAAAAAGGATTACAACAGCGCGAGAACCTTTTTAGCCGCCTTGAAGTTCGATGAGTACGGCTGGGATGTCATAGGAGACTTCAAAATGGTATCATTCCTGATGGGTCTGCAAGGATTCGGACAAAGTTTCCTTGCTACCTTTGCCTTTGGGACAGCAGAGACAAAAGGCGCACTACCACAAGCGGGACTGGCCCCAGCGGACCGAGTTCAATGTGAGTAGCCAAAATGTCAAGTGGCAGCCACTGATGGATCCTCAAAAGTAACGATGCCACCACTGCATATTAAATTGGCCTAATGAAACAATTTGTCACGGTTCTGGATAAGGAATCGGTAGCTTTCAAATACCTTCAAGGTTTCTTTCCTAAGCTGTCTGAGGCAAAGGTCAAAGCTGGTGTATTCGTCGGACAAGAGATAAAGAGAATCATGGAGTGTACGGATTTCTCCAAGATGCTTTCTAGGAGTGAGAAAGCGGCTTGGAATAGCTCTGTAGCGTTGGTTAGAGGCTTCCTGGGCAATAACAAGGCCGAAAACTTTGTAGAGCTTGTTGAGACTCTAGTGAAGAACAACTACAGTAAATAGGATGCAGGATGTCCCTGAAAGTTCATACCCTTGATGCTCACCTTGATGACTTCAAGGAGAGCATGGGAGCATACTCGGTGGAGCAAGGCAAGCGCTTCCACCAGGATATACTAGACTTTGAACGTCGCTGCCAAGGACAGTACAATGAGAACATGATGGGAGACTACATCTGGAGGCTGATTCGAGAAAGTGATTTACAGTAGGCCCTATATAACTGTAAATCTCGAAAAAGTAAGCATTTATAAATTTCGAGTGGTCAATTTTGTTATCATTCTAGTATTGATACATGTTGCTTTAGAGTCATTTTGTGGTTTCTTAATTGTGACCTATATAGTTTTATTCTGCCTTTACGTGCACAAAAACAAGCAAATTCGCTCGTTTGTTGTGGAAATAGGTTTTTTCTTTTAAATATCATTCTCCAGTCCACAAAAGCAAAGTTTAAACAGAATAACCACCATTTCCTATACTTTTGAGGCACAAAGAACCAGGAAATTACACTCATTGCCCAGGAACAAAAATCGTGTTACATAGTGTAATCAGTTTCAAATAAATTAATTCAAAATAATAGTAATAGTAAGAAGAAGAATGTTATTCTTACACTTGATGCACTACTTTTGCTTCCCGATTCCACATGAACTCGTGTGAAGTTGCTTTCGTTGTAACTTGGTAAACCTTTAAGAAAGCTGGCCTAAATAAAAACAATTTAGAATGTTAAAAACATGAACCCAGCAGTGGCAAAAAATGCGGTGCAATAGATCAATCTATAATGCGCAGTAACTGTCTGCCTTGCAATTTAACTGTCAGGGAATCAATTGCTCACGTGCACAACCTGTAGGTAAGCTATGCACAGCTGCCTGTCACTTAACCTGGTATCATATAACCAACACTGATATGAGTTTAAGGCTTAAAGTTTATTTGGCACAGGATTCCTCCAATCAAGTTGATTGAATGCCTTATTTAATTTCAACATTTTCATCAACTGCATATATTGCATGCGCACTGGTATATATATTTAGTGTTATCAACTTTTAGTGAAAAACCCAATAAAACTCAAGAAATGCCACTACAGGAAGAACATTCACGTATGTTCATTCATTCATTCATTCATTCATTCATTCATAGCATTTATATAGCGCCCCTTCAAGAAACTACTCAGAGGCGCTCCCAGCCCAACCACGAGCAAAGAAAAAAGACTTGAGAGACTTGTAGAACCCAGCCGGATGGGCCACAAGTAAAGAGCGAAGCGCAACCGGGAGGTCATTCCAGACAGTAGGCCCCACAACCGAGAAAGCACGGCGCTGCTTAATAACTAAGCGAGCCCGCGGGACCAGAAGTTCACCCCTAGCCGAAGAGCGTAGTACACGACGCGCTGCAACGTCAGAGACTGGACAGCAAAGATCACGCAAGTATGACGGAGCACAGCCAAGGACACAGCGTGAGACTACAGCAGCAATGCGGTATGAGATCCGCTGGGACACTGGCAGCCAGTGCAGCACATCACGCATATATGCAGAGACAGGAGCAAATTTAGGAAGCCGCCCAACAAGGCGAGCAGCGGAGCGCAATACACGATCAAGTCGCCCCAGGACCCCAATGGGAAGACACAATGTGTTTGAATACACTATATAGAAATTCCTGAGGTCAAATTGATCATGGTAACACCAATCATGTGACCAGGGTCAGCCCACGCCCATATGGCCCCCAGGCAAAGCATATATTTGGCGCTCTCTGATCCCTCACTTAATTGTCCACCCCACGTCACAACCCAATGATGAACCAAAAAAGCTTTTACGCTCAACTATGCTATTTATTTTTATTTTTATTAAGTAGGTCAGAGCCTACACTCAAGTCTGGATAATATAATTTTTTGGGGAAACGGCTAAATAAGTGTGGAAAAAGATAAAACTGTTAAGGCACTTTTGGGGGCAAATGGCACCCCCTAAAATTTGGCACCTCCATGCAACTACCTGCTTTGTTTGTGCCTAAGGTCGGCGCTGCAGGTGGCAGGCCCTATATTTCTGCAATGTTCATCAACTTTTGTGGCTACTTGTAAGCCTAGGAGGACAATGGGTGATATGGGCAGCTTGTGGCATCCTACTCTACCATTCTCATTCGTCCAAGTATTTATATTGATCAGTGTCATAACCCTCAGCTTCAAGATGCCACTTTCTGCCTGACCAGCTTAATCATAAACATCGTGTTCAGGGAAGTTGAAGATATTTATCTGCTGACAAAACTAACACATGTATAAGAATACTAACATAGAAGAATACCCATAATGTAAAATCCCAAGACAAAGCCTCAAAGAGAAAACAAAGCTCCCATAGAAACTTTAAGGTGTGGTCCAAGTCCGTGTCTCCAGAAGACATCCACGATTCCTCTTCTGTGGATTAGGACTATGTTTAGGATGATTAGTTGATTACCTCTACTATCAAAAGTGTTGGCAGCATAAAAAAATCAATGGGTCAGACAAGTTTAGTAATTTTTTATTGACCATTGCACACTTACTTTCATAGAAATGTAAGACTGCTGTTATATGTAGGTCAGCGTTCTATTCTGCCCCAATCTGGGAATATCATATTGTTTACTGAATGCCTATCGGTGACCGAGTAGATGTACTCGTTTACCTCAAATTAGTTTGATTTCATGGAGGGCGTACGGTATGCAAAAACTACAGTTCACATCATTTTAAAATGTTCGCATTTGTAAGATTTAGCATCCAAAAATGTTCTCAGAAAAACACTAACAACCATCAAGCAATTACAAACTCCTCCGGTTATTGGCTAACGGGGACCCCCAAAAGCCCATACCCCATATTCTTAGTTAAAAACGAACAGAACAAGCCAGGTCAGGTTTGTTTCCAAGTTCAATTTTTAATAAGCCTCAAGTAACTTGCCATACAAATGTTTTTATGTTCCTTATCATGAGTTAACCAACTCGGCAATTAAATCATGAATAGGCAATCAGACTTTAATAGCAATTTATATAATCAATTTCTAATAAGAGCTTCTCATTAACTTCCCTTAAAGTGGCTCTACATAAATGTACGATCACAACACCTATGACATGCGACACCAAACTACATACCATCTTGTGCCTATACTTCAATTTGTCGAGAAATAACTAGAAAACTGACGCCAATTTTAGTTCACTTTTAATTGTAAATAAATATTTCACTGAAAAACAAGTCTTCCATCGATCTGCTGCAAACCAAAAGATCTTTAATCGTTGTGTTGACGTTCTGCGTTGCTAAATAAGTAAGTAGAAAATCAACGTTCAATAGTAAGTAACCATCATGGCAGAAACCAACGCATTTTTAGCTTTTGACATCTGATTTGAGTTTCCAACTAGGTATCCATCCCACTGCTTGCGATTTTCTGGCGGCGCTCTAAAAATCATCTAAACTGGTCAATACGGACCAGTTTGCTAGACTTTTAAACAGTAGCGGCGCTAGGGGGGGGCTGGGGGGGCTAAGCCCCCCCTAAAAAAGGTCATCCATTTTTTTCCCCATGTAAAAAATAAAATATTTGGACAATTTACCCCCTTTAGCCCCCCCAAAAATAAGCGCAAGGTACGAACGAAGTTTGCCAGACAGCTCGGTGGTCACGGAAAAGGACCATTTTTCTGAAGAATTTGGTCAATGACTAAAAAAAAAAAAAAAAAAAAAAAGGTCATCAGCTTTTTTGGCGGCTGAAATGGAAATTTTTCTCCGGATTTTGGTCGATGACTAAAAAAAAAAAAAAAAAAAAGGTCATCAGCTTTTTTGGCGGTTGAAATGGAAATTTTTCTCCGGATTTTGGTCAATGACTAAAAAAAAAAAAAAAAAAAAAAAAAAAGGTCATCAGCTTTTTTGGCGGTTGAAATGGAAATTTTTCTCCGGATGTTGGTCAATGACTAAAAAAAAAAAAAAAAAAAAAAAGTCGTCAGAAATTTTTCAGGCTGAGAACGGAAATTTTTTCTGAAAATCTAGCCCCCCCAAAACGAAAATCCTGGCGCCGCCACTGCTTTTAAATGAATTGGGATCGCGACGCATTGCAGCATTCCCGCTGACTATTTCGGCAGACTTTACGAAGTCAGAAAATTTCTGAGTTGCTCCTCAAGAAAAGCTTCCGATTAGATGTACAGCTCCACTACTCGGCGATAGTACTCGCAATTTTCTGGGAATGCTATATAAAAATCCCCCAACACAGAAAATTTGCTTGACTTTAAATTCATTAGAATCGTGTCGCATAATCGCATTGCAGCATTCTCGATGACCATTTCAGCAGACTTTACGCAGCCAGAAAATATCTCAGCTGCTCCTCAAATAGAGCTTAATTTCTATTAGATAGGCCTATCCAGCCCCACGGTTTGTGATTTTCTGGCGGCGATATAAAAATCACCCAAATCAGAGGCGGATCCAGGATTTCTGGTTAGGGGGGGCGTAAATACTACCAATCCAATCCCGTAAATATATATATATAGTATATATATATATATGAAATTAGATCACGCAAAACTATAATGATCCTTTTTATAGAAAATGTTATGGAACTTTAAAAAATATATAGTTTCTCATATAAAACCACTGGTCTCCACTGAAGGTTAACAGTGAAACGATTATAAATCAGTTATCGGTTTTGATCATGCAACCCTTGATCCAAAAAGGAAATAATTAAGTGTCACATGCCAGTGGATTAGGCCTAAGCAGTGTCATTCTCCTTGGATGCTTTCTAGCGTAGGCATTGATAATGTCATCAATGTCTAACTTGATGTCCTTGTGGACAAACAATAAAATGAGTGCATTAAATCTGTCCTCGTTCATTGTACTTCGGAAACACGACTTCACAAATCGCAGACTAGAATTTGCTCGTTCAACACTGCAAGCCGTGACAGAAGTGAGCAGCAAAATGTGAATTATTGTGGTAATATTTGGATACATAATACGACAGGAGCGGCTGTCAGCGAGGGTGTCCGACAGGGTGCTTGGTGTGCTGTCAGCGTTTCTCCACATCTGCTGCCAAAGCTTTAACTCTTGATGAAAAGAATCCGGCGAAGGCAGGTCATCATGATAGTAATGAAGTAAACCATCAGCAGTGAGTGCGTCGATATTTGAAACATTAGATGGAATGAGACTTAGACCACGAATTGCTTGTTTTGCAAGATCTCCAAATCGTAGGCTAAACTGCTGAAGTAGACTGATAGACTGCTCCGGTAAGAGAGCTCCATTCTGCCGGTCCAGCTACTTCAAACATCCTATTCCCAAATTGAAATTATATTAGTTTTAGGTCAGTTTAGTTTGAGAACATTTGCTGCAGGTTTAGGGGGGGGGCGTACGCCGGCTCCGCCCCCTCTAAATCCGCGCCTGCAAATACTGACCAATTTGCTTGACTTTTAAATTCATTAGAATCGTAATATAATCGTAATCGTAAACTCGAGATTTCTAAAGCGCCACTCGTGAGCCAAGCGCGGGGCACCAGCTTATTCACGAGCGCTGCGTTGAGTTAGAAATTAAGAGTTGTTCGTGAGAGTAGTCCGTGGTGGTCCGGGTCGAGTTACCAAAGGATCAGGTTCAAATACGTTGAGTTAGAAGGGTTGTCCGTGAGCGTAGCCTAGTCCGTGGTGATCCGGGTCGAGTTACCATAGGATCAGAGGGGCGGAACAGCTACTAAGGGGGGCGTCGTCTGGGTCGGGAATTGGAGGGTGGAGGATCAGATGAGACAGGGTAAGAGTTCGTGAAAAGGAGTGTCTTAAGTTTCGAATGAAAAGCCCGAGGTGTGATGGATAGAGGAGCCTGAGGAAGGTTGTGGTGTGTGATTAGTAATGATGGTGGAGGGACTGAAAAGAATCGGAATTCAGAGGGCAGATCATTCCAAAGGCGTGGTGCTGTGTTGGAGGTTGCTCGGTTGGAGAACTTGAGATGACTTGTGACCGGCGGTCGAAAGAGAGTCGGCCCTAAGACAGGCGGATGATCGGGTAGAACGGGTAGGCTGGATGGTGAACAGTTCTCGAAGATATCTTGGCTGTGAGCATTGTTAGGATTTATAGGCTAATAAGAGAACTTTGAAGTGGATTCGCTCTGGGATTTTCAACCAGTGAAGTGACTTGAGGATGGGGGTGATGTGATAATGTCTGGGTGTTCTGGTGACGGCTCTATAGCTAGAGAATTTTGAATGAGTTGGAGGCGCTTAAGTTGTGAAGAGTCAAGGTTTAAGAGCAGAGAGTTGCAATAGTCAAGTTTTGAGTGGACGATGGACGTCGAAATTGTGGAAGCAGTCTTGAAATCAAGCATGGGTCGGATACGGCGGAGGTCCCGGATGTGTAGGAAGCAGGAACGCGATAGGTTAGAGATGTGGTTAGAGAAGGAAAGATGCGAATCCAACATTACACCAAGATTGCGGACACGAGCATCAGAAGTAAAGGAAAGAGATGAAGAGTTAGTCGATAGGTGTATTGAAGTGTCGAGATTTTCTTGATTTGGTCAGGAAGGCCAAGAATAATGAATTCTGTTTTGGAGGGTTGAGGCAGAGGAGGTTTGAAGACATCCATTTAGAGATCAGATTGACCACATTGAGAAGTTGAGCAATGGAGGTGGGAAAAGAGCCTGGGGAGAAGGATATAAAGAGTTGGGTGTCGTCTACGTAGAGATGGTGGTCAACCCACGAGGATTTTATTAGATGACTTAAAGGAGTGGTGTAGAGAATGAAGAGCAGCGGACCCAGGACGGAGCCTTGAGTAACGCCACAAGATAGTGGAAGGGGTTGTGAACAGTGACTGGAGGCTTTAACAGAGAAGGATCTGAAAGACAGATAGGACTGGAACCAAAGTAGGGCAGTGCCAGAGACGCCAAAAGAAGAAGAGAGTCGATTAATTAAGAAGGAGATTGTGATCGATGGTGTCGAATGCAGCGGAGATGTCGAGGAGGCAGAGAATAAAATCGTGCCGCATTGCAGCATTCTCGGTGACTATTTCGGCAGACTTTGCGCGGCCAGAAAATATAATATGAGTTGCTCATCAAGAAGAGTTCCCTATTAGGTATATCCATCCCCACTAGGCCTACTCGCGATTTTCTGGCGGCGCTCTACAAATTATCCAAACTTGCCGAACACCGACCAGTTTGCTTGTTTTTAAAATGCATTGGAAATTGGAATCGCATTGCGGCATCCTATAGGCTTCCTCGCTGACTATTTCGGCAGACTGCGCGGCCACAAAATATCTGGATTAGGCCTACTCCTCAAATAGAGTTTCCTACCAGGTATCCAGTCCCACTGCTTGCAATTTTCTGACGTTGTTATAAAAATCACCTAAACTGGCCAACCTCCGACATGATGCATTGGAATTGTAGCGAATGGGGGAGGGGGTCCGTAGCTCAGTTGAGAGAGTGACTGGTGAACGCTGGTCGTTAAAATGAGTGTCATCCACGCAACCCGGGTTCAAGCCTCGCTCAGGGCATTAATTTATTAAAGTTTCTGCTAGCTGCCATTGGCGCTTTGCTGTTGTGTTGTTTGACTCGGTTTCTGCTAAAAAAATAAAAGATAGCCCCTTCCACTTCTGGCTTGGCCGACCAGGAGTGATCCAGCACTTAGGCTATTAGTGTTAAGCTACCGAACCCACTGCTGTAAAGCCGACCTGCGTGTCGTGCTATAGTCGACCGTATTTCGTATAACCTGTAGGTTACCTGTAATTCTGCGGTGTGTCAGATTGAATCATTAAAAGGAAGATTATTATTATTATTAATCGCAGTAGTAATTCACGCTGACTAATTCGGCAGACTTTGCGCGGCCAGAAGATATCTGGGTTGCTCCTCAAGAAGAGTTTTCCTATAATTAGGTATCCAACCGCACTACCAGGTTTGGGATGAACTCTATTAATTATGCCTACTAACTTCTGAATAAATGGATTTTGATCTCATATCGTCGGCCCCATCCGTGGCCAGAAGGCTGCCATGCAATGCTCTTTTACTGAAGGTTCAGCGGACCAAATCACCTTTAACTTATTTAGGCCTATACCATTTAAATAGTTTCCAACACTGCAGTGAGGGCCTTTAATTATACATGTCAGCTTAGTTCAGCGCGCTTTAAGATCTAAATGGTGAGTGGGCCTAAATGTCATGCACATTTCTATAAATGCTGATCCATGTTGGGAGCGCTTCTGAAAGGCTCTTGCTGCAAGAAGCGCTTTACAAATGGTCAGATACAATACAATACAACAGGGCCTATTCCCCATGTAATCTGGAAGCAATCCCCCCTAACAGAAACTTTTGCCTATATATATATTGCAAGCGCCGAAGGCGCGAATCCCATAACGACTAAGGGTCTGGGGGAGCGTCGTAAGCCGTATTTTAGGCTGTCATTTTATCAAAATGGCTCATCATTTCAATGCAAATAGTCTTGGTTTGCGACTTCAAAAGTGTCCCCTCCTGTTTTTTAATTTCTTTAATATCCGCACTGTAATAGTAACATTATATAATTATGGTGTATTCTATTACGATAAGCATGGGCGCCCGCAGAAATTTTTGCGGGGCGGGCAAAAAATTTCGAAAATTTTTAGTAGCAAGAGCTTGAAAATGCAGAGCTGGAAACTAAGAATATGGGTATTTTTCAAAGAGGTTTCTTACGCAAATTTCTCAGTTTCATTTTGTGTATAACTTTTAATACGAATAGTTTCCTTAGAAATTTTTTAAAAATCAAATAGTAGATGTTAAAAAGTTGTTTCCTAAAGGTACGCTATATAAGTCCAAAGAATGAACGAATGAATAAATGATCGAAAAATAGGTGTCAGTTTTCAAGGGGCAAGTGCTCCTCTAGCTGCTTCTAAAGCGCCACTCGAAAGTCAATCGCCGGGCACCAGCTTCTTCACATGTGCTGCATCGAGTTAGAAGCATAGATGTAAAAAACGACGAAAATAAAATAAAAAACGGTAAAAAACGTCGTTTTTTTCGAAATAATAAAAAACGACCAAAAAAACGATAAAAAACGGAAACGGAAAAAAATTTGCCTTTGTAACATCTGAAATTTCATTTTCAGCTTAAAAACCTTGCTCATACAATTTTATCAAGAAATTGCAAATAACACGACTTTATTATTAGGCCAAAATAATTGGTATAAGTAACGTTAATCTACCA
The DNA here is from genome assembly GCA_949752735.1 of Lumbricus terrestris. Lineage (NCBI taxonomy): Eukaryota > Metazoa > Annelida > Clitellata > Crassiclitellata > Lumbricidae > Lumbricus > Lumbricus terrestris. The sequence continues at coordinate 45,056,438 of OX457036.1, forward strand.
CAGTTATTTTTTCTTATAACTTTGGTCTAATAAGAAATTCGGACAAATTAAAGGTATGGAAATCTTTCAAATTTAAATTGTAGACATAAGTCCACATTATAAGTTAGTTTATGCTGATCGACATAGGCCTAACACAATTAAAATCTAATCAGAAGCAAAAACCACCGATGTGACCTAAGTTATATATTGTACATTTGTACTTAAAATTGTTACTTATAAATATTAATTATAGGCCCAAGAATTTTATATCAAAATAACTCTTACAAGTTTCATTTCTTGTAGGGATCTACATGTACTACATGTATTTCTCAAAATTATGACTTAAACAATTACATAAAGACCCTATAGTTAGCTGCATCCTTGAGAGTACGGTGAAAACGTATGGAATATTAGACAAAAATTAAATTAAGGAAAATAATATTATGTAGTAAATAATTAAATAAAGTTACATAAAAATCGAAAAAAACGATAAAAAACGATGGGAAAAATAAAAAACGAAAAAAACGACGTTTTTTGGGAGAGAATAAAAAACGAAAAAAACGTTTTTTACAACTATGGTTAGAAGCCTACTCCAAAGAGTAGTCAGAAAGAGGCCCGAGTCTGGTAGCCAGAGTAAATGTTAATGCGGGTGTCGTTTAGGAAGGTGGAGGATCCGAGGATCAGATAAGTATGGGTATCAATTCTTTTGAACAGATCTCTTTGTCAGTTTTGGGTGTAAATCCTGTGGCGTGATAACCAGAGCCCCTTATCCAAGTAATTTTGACCTCCCTGGATTCTGTACTGGCAGCTTGTAAGATGGACAAAATGGAGCCTGGCCTATAGCAGACATGGTTTATAAAATTGCAATGCTGGTGAATAAGCAGATCTCCCTGATGTAATGTTAGTGTACTTTGAAAAATTTCAAATTTTTGCATTAGTAGGCCTATTTTTGCAATTGTGATTATTTGCACTACAGCCGGACTCCACTCAAGTAGGCCATAATCGACAGGCCTGCTGCTTGCATGGACGCAGGAGGGTTGAAAGCCAATGGTCATTGTTACAGTTTTTCGAAAGAGCTCGAACATGCAAGGCAGAAAGTTATAAGAGCATGTTTATGTCTAAAGAGATCTCTAAACGTAGATTTCTGACTTTCGCTGTCTGTATCATTCGTATCTTTGGTGCATTAATGCAAAGAAATTTGTTAAAAACCCAAAAGTAGTAGTTAAAAAACATAGTTGCCAATTTTCCAGGGGGGGCAAGTGCCCCCCCTTGCCCCTATGTGCGGACGCCCATGACGATAAGCACTCTGCGCTGTGATAATAGTAGCCCTCGTGAACTTCATGGGCGGAGTTTATCAGGGGCAAGGGGGCTAAGCCCCCAAGAAGACCCATACTCATTTTTTTCACCATGCAAATGGTAGATTTTCCCTGGCTTAGCCCCCCCCCCACAAGAAGGCTTTAGCCCCTCCAAGAACGGAAACCAAACTCCGCCCATGGTGAACTTATTAGATCGGTTTGATGAACGTGAATCGAAAAGAGCCGGATTTGGTTTCCATGTCCCGACCAGTGCATTTCCAGTTGGAGTTGCACTTGATCAATGAAAGCTGTTCATACTTTGTTCATGAATGAGTTTAAAATGAATCAGCCAAGGAGTCAAAGAATTAACACACGAACAAAGTAACAAGCTAATGAAAGAACGAACCATCATTAGTTAACCCAAACCAGCGCAAGACAGTTTAATCAAATCGATATATTATAAAGATCAGCCATCAAACAATAGTGGTCTCAATCAATCAATAGTGGTCTCAATCAACAATAGTGGTCTCAATCAATCAATAGTGGTCTCAATCAACAATAGTGGTCTCAATCAATCGACCGATCAGTCAGTCAATCAAATTAGTCGGTTAGTGAGTCAATAAATCAAGCATTATTTGATTTAAATCCGTCGCAGATGTAATAATGACAAAACGTTTACTCATTCACTCCTGAATGACGTTTGAACGTCAATTATTACAGGTCAACGACGTTAACCTTTCCTTTAAGTTGCCTGTCACAACAACAGTCATAATTATATGTGACTGACAAATCAGAACCTCTGAATTGGTGACAAATCAGAACTTCTGAATTGGTGACAAATCAGAAACTCTGAATTGGTGACAAATCAGAAACTCTGAATTGGTGACAAATCAGAACCTCTGAATTGGTGACAAATCAGAACCTCTGAATTGGTGACAAATCAGAACCTCTGAATTGGTGACAAATCAGAACCTCTGAATTGGTGACAAATCAGAACCTCTGAATTGGTGACAAATCAGAACCTCTGAATTGGTGACAAATCAGAAACTCTGAATTGGTGACAAATCAGAAACTCTGAATTGGTGACAAATCAGAAACTCTGAATTGGTGAATTCCAATCTCGAATTGCGATGAGCAAACTGAGTCACTTTTAAAAAAAACATTAGATTCGATATGAAATTCGTTGATTGCATTCAAGTAGTCTAGGTCTAAACTGTAGCCTACTTCGAATAAATACGAATGTAAATGCGAAGGCTTTGTAAAGAGCCGTATGGCCCTGACCCTGCCCACTTTTCAAAGAATTGATCGGATGAGAGATCCTTCGCCACTGCTTGTCATTTTTCCATGGGATCTCGCCGTTTAGGTCCCCGTGCACGGACCGTGCATGCTCCAGATTTATTATAGACTATCTCTCAAATAATCCACCGTCGGGAATCGAACCGTTCACCGTTGTCCGCACGATCTCTCTCTTAGACGTTCTAACCAATGTAGCTGACAGCACTGTAGATCGGAGATGCCGCATGCAAACAAAATTCAATTATAATGTCGAGATTCTTTCACCGATTACTTCACTGCGTCTTGGACACCACCAGCGTCGTCAACCTGTGCTTCTTTCTTTCCGGTGGATGAACAGTCCACTTCCGGTTCTGGTCTCTGCTGGCGATCTCTGCACGGCCGGCTGTTCATGGATGCTGGAATAGACGAATCCGTATAGGATCCGGACTGCAGGTGTCGCTTCTCCATCGGATGACGCGACTGTGGTATCACAGGTTTCCTGGAAAAGAACGAAACTCAACATCTTTTAAAAATGATTTTCCAGCAGTCAGTCGGTCGTTCGGTCGGTCGGTCGGTCATTCTTTGAACGAACGACCGAACGGCCGACCGACAAAACGACCAAACGAACGAACTTGGTTCGGTAGGTCGTTTAGTCGGTCGGTCGGTCGACTTTTCGGTCGTTTAGTCAGTCGGTCGGTCGACTTTTCGGTCGTTTAGTCGGTCGGTCGGTCGACTTTTCGGTCGTTTAGTCGGTCGGTCGACTTTTCGGTCGTTTAGTCGGTCGGTCGACTTTTCGGTCGTTTAGTCGGTCGGTCGGTCGACTTTTCGGTCGTTTAGTCGGTCGGTCGGTCGACTTTTCGGTCGTTTAGTCGGTCGGTCGGTCGACTTTTCGGTCGTTTAGTAGGTCGGTCGGTCAGTCGGTTGCTCGATAAGTTGTTCGGTCATTCGGTCGATTTTTTGGTCGTTTAGTCGGTCGGTTGGTCGGTCGGTCGACTTTTCGGTCGTTTAGTCGGTCGGTCGGTCGGTCGACTTTTCGGTCGTTTAGTCGGTCGGTCGGTCGACTTTTCGGTCGTTTAGTCGGTCGGTCGACTTTTCGGTCGTTTAGTCGGTCGGTCGGTCGACTTTTCGGTCGTTTAGTCGGTCGGTCGGTCGACTTTTCGGTCGTTTAGTCGGTCGGTCGGTCGACTTTTCGGTCGTTTAGTCGGTCGGTCGGTCGACTTTTCGGTCGTTTAGTCGGTCGGTCGACTTTTCGGTCGTTTAGTCGGTCGGTCGGTCGGTCGACTTTTCGGTCGTTTAGTCGGTCAGTCGGTCGACTTTTCGGTCGTTTAGTCGGTCGGTCGGTCGACTTTTCGGTCGTTTAGTCGGTCGGTCGGTCAGTCGGTTGTTCGATAAGTTGTTCGGTCGTTCGATCGATTTTTCGGTCGTTTAGTCGGTTGTCCGGCCGATTGCTCGGTCGATTATTCGGTCGGCCGCTTAGTCGTTCGGCCGGTCGTGTTTCATTGGTTGGTCGATGGGTCGAATTTTCGATCGGTCGACCTGCAGTATATACATGTACAACACTGTACATGCCTATTCGGTCGCATTGCCTTCCTTAGTCTTAAAGGCAGATGGAAATCGGACGCGTAATCCATGAAGTGGAGTTGTAACCGGAAATCAAAAGTCAGATCACGTCCTTCTTGTCGATGGTCGACTGCAACGGAACAAATGTGGCTTGTGATTGATGTGTCATTGGGCCAATAAAGTCGCATAATAAATCAACAGTTCGCTGCTCATGGAAAATACAAACGTATACTCGTTCTAGAATATATCTGCTGTCGATTCTTATCGCAGAAATATCATTAGGGGCGGAAAATTATTATAGGTCTATAATAAAGGCACACAGCGAGTTGATTATGCTGCAATCAGTCAATGTGGATTAGAAAAGACTATTGTATTGGCCTATAGGCTAGGGAACCATAAGTTCACTAGCCTACTCTGCGAAGTTTTACTTCAATAATTTTACTGACTAATGATGTCGTGTGAATCGCAGTAGAACTTCGCACACTTAAGTTAACTTAATGAACTGGTAGACGCCTATAATTATTGTCAGTCTATTCCGGGGACGTCGATGGCATCATTGTGATACACTTAACTACGACTTCAATCGGTTCTTGCTTTGCAGCAGCGGCGCCCGCAGGATTTTTTTTTGTACGCACAGAAATTTTCGAAGAAGTGGCGAACAGGGAAAAATTTTCGTTAGGTCGCCAAAAAAAACTGATGACCTTTTTTTTTTTTTAGTCATCAACCTAAAATTTCGCAACAAAAACACAAAAACATACCTTTTGGGTCATCGCGCTGTACGCACTTTCGTGTGTGCCTACGTCTGCGGGCGCCGCTGCTGTACGCACTTGCGTAAGTGCGTACGCCTGCGGGCGCCGCTGCTTTGCAGTTATAAAAGTCAGAAGTCATAATCTATTATACGATGGTTCAAGTAAAATTTGAAGTTTTTTAACAGATTCTTGAAGATAGGCCTGACTGGGATAAGACAGATTAATTACAGCAAGAAGTGAGAAATTGAAGAGCGGACAGAAATATTATTACAAAACTTCGGCTAAATCATTGTGAACGGCCATAAGCTGCAGTAATTGTCTTCTTGATTTCGGTTTCGCAACAGTGATGTCATTTTATCAGATTAGAATATTGTAAATGCTTGAAAATGTCGTGCTGTCTTTCAGACATAGGTAATTCGGTTTTGCGGCGGATATATTTTCGGGTTGACTGTGCCATTTTTAACACGTAGCAACAAAAAGAGCTTCTATAGTCTAGATATCGAGTCTAGACTAATACTGGTACATGGCATAATCCATCGAAACTTCCATCTATGATATTTGTGAGTCTGAAGGAGTTAGACCACAGTAAGGAGAACTGTACTGTGGCTGTTGATTGAAATTATCTTTCCAACCAAGCATATAACATAAATTTAATCATGTTTTGCTCGTAGGCCCTATAATTATTGCGAGTGCAGAGGAATTGGCGCAAATCATGGCGTGTACCCTAAAATAGAATACGTTAAAATACGTACGTACCTTTAAAAAAATACAATGCGCGAATGGTAGCCTATACGCTACGACGCTACGTACCATACATGTGCACGAAAAAATATTTTATGGCTTACTCGGCGACCCATAGCCTACATGTAGGCCCCTACGTATAGCCTGCATGCAGTCAACAGTATGCATCATTGAAATCGATATTTCCGGTTGCCTAGCAGTAAATTTAATTCGATAAATTGTTCTGTTATAATTAATTGAGTGCAACTGTTCAACCTTTTTCTTGGAGTTGGACCTATAAGTGATGCAGCAGAACTGAGTCGACTGACTGACATATTGCTTTAAGTGCAATGTATGCTGGATAAACATAGACCTACAATATAGCATTGAAACAATTCACTACACTGTGTACTTGGCTGTGATTGTTTGTTTAAATTAAATTGAACATTCTTATTACGAGCAATGACGAGGCTAACGTATTTTATCATTGTTTACGTACCCTAAAATAGGGTACGTTAAAATATGTACATAGGCTACCTTTCACAAAATAGAATACGTATGGTACGTAGGCTACCCTCGAGCTTTGGCGCAAATTAATGAAATACCTGTTTACTATCTATTCAAATGTCTCGTCTTGTTCTGTGATTGAATTCTCTGCGATACTAGACCAGATGCCGACCTTTATTGGGCGTCTGAAGGCAATAGACTGAGCATACTTTAACCATATATATACGCACCATCACTCTCTGCCATGGCGATTGTGCGCTGTTGCACTGAACCATTCATCATATTCAGTTTTATTCACGTGTGAGATTTCTCAGGACTTCCTTCTTTTTCGAATTTATGAATATGATTAATAGCCTATATGAATCACTGAATCCTTTAAAGGACTGCCGCTCTGCAACTAATCCCGGGGTTTCAGTTTGGTCGTCTGCATGTCTCGCTACATTGGCGACGATCTACATTGGTGGTTCATACAAGTATTATAGGTCTATGCATTAAGTTCAATATGCTTGTGCAGATGCATAACCGCCCAGTTGATTGTACTTCATTCTATGATGGGTAGGTATGTATGCTATGTACATTGTGAGTGCCGTCTGAATACATGTACCTGTTGGCAGATCAAATATTGCTGAGCAGAGCAGATGATCGATTTGTTCACCACTCCTGTTTTCCCACAATGCAACGTGTCGCAGTTGGTTCTTCCTTCTCGAAGAGGCTGTCATGTGACCTACCTGACTCATCGTTCGCGGCAGTATGGCCGTGTTACAGCGCCATATAAATTGTCGTTATCATTACGGCATGAGCTTTTCGTTCCGTCCATGGATCTATTCGCGGAAGGAGTTTCTTGAACATAATATGCGGTGCAAATCGGAAATCTAAGGCATCCGTATAGCCTATATTACCTTTATACCTTTGCACATTTAACCTATACGTGCGATTGGGCTACCTGCATGCGTGTTGTTGTTAATTGCATGTTTTACCTGCGTTTACCTTTGCAGGCGATGTTAAATGCCCCGTAGATGAGAGGATTGACCATGGAATTGGTCATTCCGAAGAAGAATATCCAGACGGTGAAACGCTGTTCCACGGTTTCAATATTCGTGATCAGGTGGATGATGAGGATGACTTCGTACGGGGTCCAGCAGATGATAAACGCCGCCACTATGACGGCAGTCATGCGCAGAGACTTCACCTTTGCCTTGTGAAAAAGGCGACCTCTCAGAGGTCCGCGCGTCATCGCGTCGCCACCATTTCCGTTTTCAGTTTCTGCACAGAAAGTGAAAATGATAATCATGGTTGTAGTTGTAAAGGTGGTAGTAGTAGTAGTAGTAGTAGTAGTAGTAGTAGTAGTAGTAGTAGTAGTAGTTGTAGTAGTGATAGTAGTAGTAGTAGTAGTAGTAGTAGTAGTAGTAGTAGTAGTTGTAGTAGTAATAGTAGTTGTAGTAGTAGTAGTAGTAGTAGTAGTAGTAGCAGCAGCAGCAGTAGTAGTAGTAGTAGTTGTAGTAGTAGTAGTAGTAGTAGTAGTAGTAGTAGTAGTAGTAGTAGTAGTAGTAGTAGTAGTAGTAGTAGTAGTAGTAGTAGTAGCAGCAGTAGTAGTAGTAGTAGAAGTGGTAGTAGTAGTGATGGTAGTAGTAGTAGTAGTAGTAGTAGTAGTAGTAGTAGTAGTAGTAGTAGTAGTAGTAGTAGTAGTAGTAGCAGCAGCAGCAGCAGCAGCAGCAGCAGCAGCAGCAGCAGCAGCAGCAGCAGCAGCAGTAGTTAGACTACCGGTATTGTTTGAGAAGAGACTTTATAACAATAAATTTAAACTTTTTGATGCGTTACCGGCACGTATTGGATCGTCAAAAAAGTAACACTGGGTGTGCTCGCTAAAAGTGATAATTTATAGCTTCCGTTCTGTTTCAATTTTTCTTATGAAATTTGGTTATTATACGTAACTGCGAATTGCCTTTAGGCCTAAGTCTGCAAAACATGACGTAAAAATACTTTCTTTTGGTCAAGATAATGGCAAAAAATCTGTAGGAGATTTACTTTTTTGGTCCACCCTGTCTAGTTGGACGGGTTCAGAGTCCGGTTCCTAAAGGTCATCCTGAATAGATGTTAAGGCGAGTATCGTGCAGGTAGAGAATTGAAACGTTGAATATTAGACGAGTCCAAGTAGGAGTTCTTGAAGAGGTGAGCCTTTTGTTTTGAGTGGAAAGCCCGTGAGGTGGTTGATACAGGTGCCTGAGAGAAATGACGATGGGTGACGGTGACAATGATGGTGAAGGAACAGAAAGAGTGTATATAGTTCAGGAGGAAGATCGTTCTTGAGTCGTGCATGATGTAGTGCTGTATAATTTATAATAATAATAATAATAAGACGATTTATATAGCGCCGTAGCTCAGCCGAGGCCGACATATGGTTCCGTTGAAGAACTTGTGATGATTATGATGAAGATTTAGTGATGCTACGTCGTTCCTATATTGCACATTTTCATCACTAAGGTGTCTACTTTTGGGACCATGTATCTCTACTCTTACCTATCTCTGCGCCGTGTTTACATACTTCTGTCTCTCTCTCCCTATCAGTGGCGGATCCAGAACGTTTCGAAGGGGGTGGGCAAACATTTTCGGTGTTGGGCAAGGATAAAGGATAAAGTTCATCTCGAGGATATGATGACCTTTTTTTATTCATCCGCCAAAATTTCGGGCCAAAACAGTCCATTTCCCAGAAAACCATACCATTTTCCCCACCCATAAAAAAGTTGATGACTTTTTTTGTTTTGTTTAGTCATCATAGACTACTTTTGTAAAGGTCTGCCGAACTGATGGTGGGGGGGCACTTCCACTTTCCACGCCAAAATGGCTGGTGAGAAAGAATTTTCTAAATGGGGGTCAATGGCCGGATTGGCACCCCTAGATCCGCCCCTGCTCCCTATGCATATTTTCTGTATCTGATAGCCGTCTTCGCTCATGCAGCGATCTGACATATTTTGACAGCAAATGGCTGCTGTGAATATGGTGCCTCATATCGTCTACCTCTGATCACATCCTGTCCTGAACCCTCCATCAAATTATTGACACCAGAGAACGCAAACCCTGCATTGGGGGTAAGCGATGATACATACATACATACATACATACATACATACATATATACATACATAGTTGCATATGTACATACTTAGATATATTCGTACAAGTGCAATTGTACACATGTAACGCATACAAACATGTACATGGCTTACAAACATACTTGAGTATATCATGCATGCAAAAACACGCACAATGAAGCGCATATAGGTATATACTATATATATCCATACAATATGACTTCAATTTGATATCTTCCTTCTCACAAAGCTTAGAAGTGTCCACACCTCGGCGGCGCAACTGCAATTATATACTGCAGAGCAATTGTGAGCTAAGTACTTGAATCTCAAGGTCTCCGTACAGCAAGCGTCTCGAACAAGGATCGAACCCTTACTCTCCGCGTTACAAGTAGATCGCTCTAACCAATCTGCCACCACCGTGACGCCATACAACCAGAAGACCTATAAATGTACGCAGATAACCAGAAGACCTATAAATGTACGCAGATATTTTCTGTCTTGTATGCCTTACTTGCAGACACTGTTTGCGAGTGTAGGCCTACTTAATTCATGCTATAATAATTATGTAGTGTAAATGTTGCGTGTGTATATGTAAGACGGCCATGAATGTAAGTAGGGCTCCTGTGGTAGACTACTCAGCACTTAAAAAGTAGCGACTGTTCAGCATTCATACCAGCATGCAGACAGACTGGCAAGAGACCTAATTTGTCTATACACTACACTAGTGTCTATTTGGATAAAAAATTGTAATCGATTATGAAACATTGGTTTGGATTAGATCTATTATTATTGTCCAGATTTCTGGTTTTCTAGCTTTTCTGCAATTAGATCTATTAAAACTTTTCAGAGGACGATTTTCTTCGTTTTCGGCCGTTTGTTGCTTGCCCAAGAGACATCAAGCAAATCATTTGCATCAAAGTCATGTTTGGAATAGGCAATTTTTCAAACTGTCATTTATTTATACAGATCCATTTAAATTGCTGGCTGACCCCTCCACAGCGAGGGATTAATCCTAGCGAGAAGGAAAAGAAGATTTAAATTGATATTGCATATACAGAAGTAGGCTAATAGTACAGTTCTCGCGATGCAAAGGCTTACCCAGCAGGGACAATTATTTGAGTAACACATTTATCTTAGAGAAGCAATAATATGGCATTAATAATTTATAGGCATGCAACAAATGTCCATTGGTTTCAATGTAAATTGCGAAAGAGTGAACCCGGAGCATGAGAAACAGTCAAACATAATATCACAAACATAAGCAATAACGTTAACACAAACATGATACGTGCATAGCCTAACCGGAAACAAGTTGCCACAGTAACACAACAGTTAAAGGAAGAACAAAGGAAAGTCCACAGAGACAGACAGGAGCCTTTAAGCTTCCGATCTAAAAAGATTTGTACACTGTATACAGAGTAATGCAGTATTGCATGCACAACACCCTATAATATATTTATCGCAATACAATGCAGCGTGATACAATAGGATGCAGCAGGAGACTCAACGGAAAAGTACAATAGAAACGAATACATAACTGCCAAATATGCTGTTTCATCAAAATTGTGCAACCACACAATGTGCTATTAGCAATATGTGAATTCCTGCCAGAAGAAAAAGTTCAAAACCATCCAAAAACGGTGTTTTCCATAGATTCCTGTCTGGTAACCATGACAGCAGACGCAGACTTCAATTTCCACCGCGTCCGTTTATCAGTTACATGGCAACCATCCCATGGTTGCCATGGTAATGTATTCACTTCATTTCCGATCGTGTTCTAGATGCTGGATATTATACAAAGAGAAAGAGAACTTCTCCAGTAAATTATACACCACCTTAGAACACTCAGCATAATATTCTACTCTTGTCGTCACCCCCGCCACCATCACCACGACGACCACCACCACGACCACCACCACCACCATTCTATTCTACTCTTGATCTGTCTTATGTATATGAACTGCCAAAAATTCCTTAGAATTTTTAGCATCTTCCTTGCATTTAATACTTTTCTCCTGCCTGCTGAATAACTTCCGTAACTCTGACGCGACCTGCTGAAATTTTATAGCTGGTTTCACTCGGAGTCAAATTCAAAGACGATCAGTTCTACTCATTTATACTGGGACTAGAGTAGGTGCAACAGAGCACCAGCGTATTGCATGACATACTGTTACAGCAACATTACGGTAACACTCAGCTGGGAAAGTAAATCGTCAGATACCTAGGCGCTGGTTCAATAGTTAGCCTATATCTTCAAACGAAGCAGCGTATTTCTGAACATTATAATCATGTTCTAATTTCCAATCAACCCTTTATAAGCAACTTCTCGCATGGCGTGAACCACCGTAATAGTCGACTATACGGTACGTATCACACTTTTTGTGTGTGCTGGGATCTGGTTTCAGGAAAGAATTCAACGCATCTTAAAAACGCACTTGATCGCATAGCTTTGCGTGCAATTTTTCGATCAAATTCATTAATGATGATTAACCTGTTCAGACGCATTTGTTCAATTCTTGTGAAAATTCGAGTTAATGCACATTGTAGCCATTAGCCCTCCTGATCTTCCGTACTCTCTCTCTCTATGACTGGGCACGTGGGTGTAGTAGGAGTGGCCCTGTCTATTTAAGGAACGGTGGCCGTGGGTCTTGACGGCACTTACGGCATTTGTGGTATTTGGTGGTACGTGGTACTTCTCCCGTTGAGAGCGGTCGTGTCCCTCGCTGCTGGCGAGCTAACCTGCGGGTTCATCTTCTACGTCGCCTTCTTCGCCCTGTTGGTGGTCTGGCTGTTCATCCGTCTTCCTTGGCTTCGTTAGCCGTGCTGTCGTGTGGGTTTTGCCGTGCTTCGACCTCTGGTCTGGTCTTCTTCGTATCGTCTGGACGGTAACGTAGTTAATTCATTGTATAACTTGCTCTATTGAATAAATCGACGTTTATTATATCATTTCGGGCCTTATCTTTGATAGTCATCCCCTTAGACGGCCGTAGAACCCTTTACAGACGGTCGTGAGAATTTTGAATTCGGGGAGAATTTTGTGTCATTGGTCTGCGCAGTTAGACTGTTATGGCGTCTTCTGGGGACGGTAGTTCTCTTGAGTGGGATGACATAGTGGAATTGCCGGTGGAGGAGTTGAGGCAATATTGTGCGACGTTAGGTGAGGACGTTAAGGGTTTAAAGAAACCTCAATTACTGAAGTTGGCGAAGATGGCTTTGTCGCCTAAACATGGAAGTGAGGAATGGAAACTTAAGGCGCAAGCGAAGAGAGAAGCATTAGAAATAGAGCGTCTGAAAGTTAAAGAGGACCGTGAATTTGCATGGGAAGTAGAGAAAGAGAAAATGAGAATGGCGGCGGAGGCCGAAGAGAAGAAAATGAGAATGACAGCTGAAGATGAGAAGGAGAAAATGAAAATGGCGGCTGAGGCCGAAGAGACGAAAAGGAGATTTGATATAGAGGAGAAAAGGATGATGACTATCAAAGATAAGGCCCGAAATGATATAATAAACGTCGATTTATTCAATAGAGCAAGTTATACAATGAATTAACTACGTTACCGTCCAGACGATACGAAGAAGACCAGACCAGAGGTCGAAGCACGGCAAAACCCACACGACAGCACGGCTAACGAAGCCAAGGAAGACGGATGAACAGCCAGACCACCAACAGGGCGAAGAAGGCGACGTAGAAGATGAACCCGCAGGTTAGCTCGCCAGCAGCGAGGGACACGACCGCTCTCAACGGGAGAAGTACCACGTACCACCAAATACCACAAATGCCGTAAGTGCCGTCAAGACCCACGGCCACCGTTCCTTAAATAGACAGGGCCACTCCTACTACACCCACGTGCCCAGTCATAGAGAGAGAGAGTACGGAAGATCAGGAGGGCTAATGGCTACAACATGTATTGGTTCATCTGACTTACAAAGCCTTCAGTAAAGTCACCTAAATATTCGAGGTATATTTTGACATTCTGTCAGACAAAGCCGCTTATCCATTAGGCACAGTAGGCACTGTGCCTAGGGCCTACGAACTTACCAGGGCCTACGAAATCCTGAAAAAAAATATATTAAAAAATAAATGCAGTGATTGGTCAATGACCGGAAAAAACAAACAGAAAACGAAAACTTGCAAATTTAATTTTAACGAGCTAACTTTTTAAGGTTAGAGTTATTCTTAATGAAACAGTAACATTGGCTATTAATATTATGCTAACTTTGCGGCTCTTTGCATTCACGAAATCGCTTATAACGTCTTCAAATGTCATTTCTCGCATTAGGCCTAAGTCGCTTTGAATTGAAAGTAATGCAAGGGACTCAAGGGAGGATAATCGTGCCTGTCCCATCGTTGACCGAAGGTAATTTTTGATAATTTTCAGTTTCGAAAAAGAACGTTCACCTTCACAACTTGTTCCAAAAATAGAAAGATAAATTCGAGAAGCAATATTGACATTTGGAAAACTGGAGACCAGCTTGTCAGCTATTTGTGACCTGATCATTTCAGCTACAGATTTATTGTCTGCAAACATTCGAGAAAACAAAAGAAATTCGTCAATAAATGCATCTTCTAGAACACATGGATATATCTCAATTAATGCCTTTGCTCTAATCACTATTTCTTCAGCTGATAAAGTTCTGTCAAGAAGAAAATTGAATCTTTCATGTAGTGTTGCGTAAGCTGCTAGCCGCTTTCCCATCTCTGTTATAAGTCTGTCTATGATCACGTAGAAAGTCTGGGTGCGGAATTTGTCACTAGCACTCAGATTTAAACTCGGATCAGTATCATCCATGACTTCGTCATCAAATCGTTATGGCAACCGTTTTCGTTGTGTACCTTCTTTGTAGTCCGATTGTGTGATATCTTTCGCCGTATACTTTCAAACATTTCGAATTTATTGCGTGTATCGTGAAAGTGTGTTATAAGACTGTCATAGGCCTAGACTTTGATGATGGTGCACAGCTCAATACCAGCTCCTGTAGGGCTTTATTTACAATGTCATTTTTGGAGTAAGTCGATCTTTCTAAATTATGCACATTATTGCTGTTTCAAAAAGTAGATTGAGATTTAAAATCAAAACTGAATGCGTTCACAAAACATGGTTCAGCATAATTTTAAGAAATAACGTAAATGTGTTGCAATTTGAATTAATACAGAGTTGAGTTGGATAGGCCCTTGGGGCCTACGAATAGATTAATATGCAAAAGTGCCTAGGGCCTACAATGACCATAAAACGGCCCTGCTGTCAGAGACATTTCTCCAGGCATTACACTGGAAATCCACCACCCCCGCATGGTCATAGCCTTATAAAGGGTATACGAAGGAATTGGCTGCTTCCGCTCTGCATGTCTCGCTTCCATCTTTTTATACATGTTCCATAATTGGAAATCATAAGCAGACTGTAGTTTATTTGATGCATCACGTGCATACAGTTCTTATGCTTCTATTAATTCCGAAGACTTTAATTAAACGTGTATTTATTAGCAGTAAAAGACTAATAAGATACTACGTAACTTTTTTATTAATTATGTTCGAGTTAATCTGCTGCTATAACGTATGATCATGCTGAAGCGTGTAAGGCTGTAAGCTTTACGGTAGCGTTCTTTCAGCCATAGGATAATTTTTGCCATGCACTTGGTAAAGCAGTCTTCTCCGTGACAAAATCTGGACCAAAATGCGCACGAGACTAGTTTCGTAATCGTAATCGTAATCTCCGAATTTCTAGAGTGCCAATCGAAAGCCAAGCGTAGGACACTAGCTTATTCACGAGTTTTCACAAATACTTATACGATACTAGCTGAATTACCCGGCGTTGCCCGGGAAATATAAGTTTTTGTCCACAGCCACGCCTGACCCCGTTCCGACTTCACCATTCTGACCCCGCCTTCCATCAACCCCCGCGTTAAGGAGAAGTAACGAACCTCTCCGCTAGGTGTACAGGTCTGGTCGATAATCGAAGAGCAAAACCCGTTAAGTCCACTCGACACGTAACCGAGAAAAACGACTTTTTCTGAAAATATACTACTATTCAGCGCAGCGTGCTTTTTTCAGAAATTGCTCTTTGCCACTTAGATAAAGGAAGTTTTTTAAATCTACGCTTTTTTATTCCGATTATTTGCAGTTATATTCGCATTATTTACCTCCACAACATTTTTGCTACGCGGTTTGGCGAGATGTGACGTTAAGATTTGAGCTCAAAATAATGACGTCGTGAGTTTAGTGAACATAATTATGCCGTGTCTAATATATCGTTTTTATAACAGCGAAATTTAAAATATGGAAAGATTTTTGGATCGCGAACTTTATGATTTTCTCGTGTGGATCAGAAGAAAAAAGCCGAGAATAATCCTCGCAAATATTTTCGATAGAAGTAAATATCACGTGACCTCAAACCGTCATACCATTGGCTGTAGTTCTCTGGTAGGCAATGGAGGCGATCAACGTGAATGGATTTTGAATCGCTTATCGCGTGCAAGTTTAAATGTTGACATCTCGGGACTTATAAAGTGAATTGGCAGCCGAAAATAGTGGCGTTTAACTCCAAATGTGGGTAAGAATCGATTGCAAAATTTTTTTAAACGAATCGCTGTAATTTCCGAGTAGGCCTCCGGGCAAAATTCATTGTCACACACACAGAAGGACAAACTTTGAGCTTTATATTAAAAGATGCAAAGAACTTCATGCTTTCACTTTGATGTGCTGCGCAGAGCACCGCTAAAGACTACGACTTGTGAAATGCGTGGCTTTAAGGTGGCCATGGCTTTCAGCTAACGTCGTTATGATGGAGCAGCGTCCTATTGGTCAACGAAGAAATATTTAATGATTGAGCTACTGAAAATTGTCCTTCGCTGTAGTCGATAAGCATTTTTTCAACATGGCGAAAGTGATTTCATTTTTGGCCTTCTATTTTCAGATTAGACTAATGCTCAAGTCACCGTGGCAGACAGCGAGGCGTTTGAGGAATCAAATTGGTGTTTCACCTCACTTGAAGAACTGAAAGCGAGAAGAGAGAAGAGAGAGGAGAGAGAGAGAGAGCGGCAAGAGGAGAAAGAGAGGAAAGAGACTGAGAGAGATAGACCCGTCTGACATCCTTAGAATTAGCATTTACCATTATTATTCCCATTTTGCTGCAGCATAAAATTCGGATTTTCGCTGTGCTCCAAGTTCGTATACCGTAATTGTTGCCTTCGCAAATATTATTCTGGCTAATCAGGGATTGAGTTTAGCAATCGCATGCATGCTGTTTTAAATCTTAAGCATTGACTCCTACACAAAATACTTCATGGTTTTAGGTCTACATCCCAGCTATCTGGCTGTGTTCGCATCCCAGTCACCTATATCATCCTGCCAATGGCGAGGTCATAGGCTACATCATACATGCAAATGGATCCTTTGCGACTCTGTTCTAACCTTCAAAAGGAAGATTTACAATTTACTTCCATTTCATGCAGTTGACTATCGCTGTGGAATTCGTTGCCTCTAGCTTCAATTGAAGTTTTTCTTTCTCTCGATTGAATTATTATAGATTGACTCATTACTCACTCTTTCCCATGTAACCGCTCTTATCGAAGATTTGATCAAGTGTGAAACGATCGTAAATATGCCCTAAGTCAGTCATTCTGGAAAATTAAATTTTATGCATCACAGTGAATGCTAGAATTTCATCTCTGATTTTTATCGACCGTATAATATTCTGCATGTCTTCAGAAAGTTTAAAGTGCAACTGCGAGTTATATCTGGTTGAAAAGTCACCGAAACGCGTGGCTGAAAATATAAAAAATTAGCTGCTTGGTAGACAGGACAAAGAAATCAGTTCTCAGTAATGATGCATAGGCTACGCCTAAAAGGTCACAGGGAATGATATGAGTCATGGAGAGGTAAAAGAATACGCGCTGAATATGGAGGAAGGAGCGTTTAAGAACAGACGCAGATATTGACGTAGGCAATAAATGACGAGTGTCGAAAGAAGTTACAGAGTCTTTTGTACCATTTCATGCCTGTTGACTAGAATAATTTTCTACAGAATCACCATAATCATCATAATCACATCATAATACGTAGGCCTAATTGCATTAACAAAGGCACGCAATAACGCGTGTCAAAGAATAGAAAAGAGTCTATTTAAGGATGTGCATTGTGCATTATTTCATATCTTCTGACAAAGCACATTTCCAACCGAGAGAGTTGATCGCCGAGATTGGCTTAATCGACTTGCCTTTGCGCAGTTGGTGAGATTTTCTGGCGATTCGGCAGAAGATGAGCAGATAGGCGGTGATCATGATGAGGAGGGGCAGGATGTAGCCAAGCACTATGGAGATGCCACCGTACAGTTGTTCCTGCCACGTCTCACTGTACGCACCGTGCGTAACGCATTGGTAGAAGTCTTCGTTAAACGGGGCCTTCAGAACGCGGAAGATGAACGCCTGAAAGCAACAGACACATTAGCGTTCTTCATCCTTAACATGATCATCGTATTCGTTATCATAAGCTGTCTAAGATTGATAAAGGTGATTGTACATCATCATCGTCATAATCATCATCATCATCATCATCATCATCATCATCATCATCGTCGTCGTCGTCGTCGTCGTCGTCGGCGTCGTCGTCATCATCATCATCTTCATCCGATCATCATCATCGTCGTCGTCGTCGTTGTCGTCACCACCACCACCACCATCACCACGACCACCACCACGACCACCACGACGACCACCACCACCAGGGTCACAATAACCACTCTCATAATCATCGCCATGGGCGGAGACTTAGGCGGAGAAAGGGAATAACGGTTCTTCTAAAGTGTGTGGTGGGGGACGGAGGTGCTTATGTCCTCCCAATATTTAAGAAAATGGGACGGGACATTTATTGAAGTCTTAGATCGCGTTTTTCAGAGATAAAATAATCATAAATGTTTTTGAGATGACAGCTTAAAATGTCGTCATCACAGTGTGCAAATTTTAATTTTTGTTAAACAATGGGAGGGTGACACTTTTGAAATCTTAAACCACGACTATCAGCACTGAAGTGATGAAAATCTGGTTGAAATGACAGCCTTAAATTCTACAATTGCAGCGTGGAACTAAAACAAAAATCAAAGTTGAGGACCGGGCATATCCCCTTCTCAAATCATTCCTCTGCTCGGCGCTTCACGCTTCGGCGATAGTCCATCGGCCGCTCGTTCGTCCCCCCTCCAATTTCGAGACCAAGTATCCGCCTATGGTCACCACGGAATTCACGGAATCGCAGATTTCAACCTTCACAATGCAGCGCTTTGCATTAGGCATGGGCGGAGACCTAGGGGGGGACAGGGGGACGGTCCCCCCCCAATAAAAGTGTTGGGGGACGGCCCATGCATTTGTCCCCCCCAATGTTTGAGCGTCAAGAGTTTTTCGGCGGCGAAAATGTATGCGAAAATAGAAATATTTTGGCAAGATTTGGCCCGGATGACTAAAAAAAAAAAAAAAAGGTCATCAACTTTTTTGGCGGCGAAAATAGAAATATTTCGGCGAGATTTGGCCCCAGATGACTAAAAAAAAAAAAAAGGTCATCAACTTTTTTGGCGGCGAAAATAGAAATATTTCGACTAAAAAAAAAAAAAAAAAAAAAGGTCATCAACTTTTTATGGCCGCGAAAATAGAATTTTTTCCCAGATTTCGCCGGTCGTCAGAAATTTTTCGGAAAATCTCGCGTCTTTCCGTCCCCCCAATTCTCGGCCCAGGTCTCCGCCTATGGCATTAGGCCCTAAGTCTCACAACTAATTGCATCTGAAATAAGCTCTTTCTGAGACAGAAGATTTATCTGCAAGAGGCTATAGTAATCTTCAGCGAAACTTGATTTTTTTCTGCTGCTAGGCCTTAAGGTTTTGCTTGTGGATTTTTGTTTTGTGGAATTTGCTTAGTTTGTTCTGTAGCTTTGTAATTAGGCCTACAAGTTTTGTACAGCTTCAGTTCTTCAAGGGAAGTTTTTTTTGTAAGAGGTCAAAATTGAACAGCACGCTTTGTGAAAACTATCGTAAGAGTTTTCATTGCATGTTGATGGCTCTAGATTTTCCGTTCTTATTAACGTCCGGGGTGTAGGCCTAATCATAAAATTATGTAGGCCTACGCACATATTTCATGTCCATTCATACTGATAACTGCACTAGAGGCTATACAGATGTTTAATTAATTATTGTTGTTACTGTATGAAATTAATTGGGCAGACCGTTAACACATCGCAACCTGTCCTCATTGATACTTTCGATTGCGAAATGCAATGAAATATATTTTACCTAACCTTATCCCATAACAATCAATAATAATAATAACAATTACGACAATTTATATGGCGCAGTATCACAGCCATACCGCTACAAGGGCGCCTTACAAAGCAACTAACATGCGGGATAAGCCCTAGGGAACAAGTATGTTTTAGCATGGATTTAAATTGTCCCATGCTGTGACGCTTATGCAAAAATTCATTTCGTTTGTAGTCAACTATAAATGGCAATGACAAAATTACGTTGGATATTCGGATTATACGCTAAGGCCTATAGCTGCTATATGAGTGTGCGGACGTATTTTTGTGTATGTAGGCGTACAGTACACGCGTGTGTTTCTTTCGTAATTATTGGTAACACTGACCATTCTGTACAGCATTAGACAATGTCATGAGGTCACGTATACCAAACACAAGCGCTTCACAGGTCGTTCATGTTCACCATGCGATCGGCCATTTACCCACAAGCGAGTTTATATTTGAAAATAATTAATTTACAGCCAATTAACACCTAATGCATTAATAGGGAGTCAATTAATAGCATATCAATACATAACAGGGAGATAATGAATAGCCCATTAACACCTACTACATTAATAGGAGTTTATTAGGCTAATGAACTATTAACACGTAACACAGTACAGAGAGTAGCCTATCAACACATAACATATTAATAGAGAGTAAATTAATAGCCTATTAACACACAATAGGCCTACATTAACCGAGAGTTAATTAATAGCCCATTAACGCTTAATGCGTTAATAAGGAGTAGGCCTATAATAGGAAGAAGCAAAAAACGTAGGCCTACTGGTCATGATGCACGGCTGTATAGCGCAGGAGAATAGGCCTGCCTGTTGGAGGATGAATCAGAGACTAGGGTATCTACATATAAATAATTATGGTCTCTGACTCTACTTCTACCGGAATTTCAGACGAAAGGATATAAATCAAATCGCTGGAGATTACGAACATGTTGCAGGTTTACGGATAACGTTATGGGTGGAGAAATGGGCATCCGTACATGTATGGAGTGTATGGAGACAAGAGGGAAACTTGCTCCATGTGAAATTGACTCCTTTTTTAACTGCTACATTTTACCTTTTATCAAAGTTTTTAGCACTATAGCCATAACTAAAGCACTAATGACAGTGATAATAATTGATAGATTTTCACAAAGCGAAAATGGAAAGCATCCACGTTCTTAACATACAGACGATGACTTGAATTTATTGTCAGACTGTTTTTCCACCATATTTTTTACCAGATATTAAGAGAAAATTGATTCTTCATTTCCATGTGGAATTCGAAGCTTGATCGGTTTGCTTGCTGTCATGGAAGTGAAATGTAAGAACCCGCGGATTAAAAAGCTTTGACAAATGACACGTGAGTGGTCGGTCTAAAAAGTGCGGCAATTGCGACGAGGAAAGGAGTCATCAATCATGAATTTCTCAGATATAAAACGGTTGCTAGGCAACGTCTCGATGCCACAAAAAGATGGTGGATATTTCGGATGGCAGAAACCGCAATCGCAATATAATTGGGCATTTGTAAGTACACGCGTAGGTGAAAGACGGGGAAATAAGGTCAGGATAGTCATCATCAGTTTAGTCGAAAATTTAAGACCTGAAAAATAGCCAAACAATTATAATGGCGATAGGCCTACATCCAGAAGACTATAAGGATGGGCGAAGACTTGGGGGAACAGAGGGACAGAGGACGGTCCCCCAAAGTTTGTGGTGTGGGATGGAGATGCTTTTATCCCCAATATTTCAGATATATTCATGAATATCAGTATACATTTTTTACAATGTTACCCACTGTCCGAATCTTGATAAAGAAGTCTTAAAAGTACAGTGAATGACAGCCAGCATTTAAGAAAATTAGCAATTTTATTAAGATGACAGCTTATAGCAGCCTACCATTACAGTACGGTAATTCAAAAATGTGAACAATGGTGAGGGGCCATTTATTGAAGTGGCATATCATGTATTTCAGCAATGAAATTATGAGAAATTTCTTTAGAATGGCAGCCTAGAATGCTACCATTAGAGCATGTAAAATGTTTTTAAAAAATGATCGAGGGCACATTCCATGGCTTTTTAAACGTGCAGTTATTGACAAATTGTAAAGTTGATAATGGATTTATGTAGTTGTAGAAGCACTTCTGTGCAGCTAGAAAGAGCTGGCAAACAAGAGCCTGAAACGTGCTCTAGCTGATGTCAGTTAACTGTCAAAAATGCGTTGGTTTCTGGTGCTCCACCTCAGACCCCGCTGGGTTAGCTTACGACGTTCCCCAGACCCCCTAGTCAGAGTGGACTTCGTGTCTGCTGCACCCGCAGCTCCGCTAACAATATGAGCATTGAGCACCCCAGCAAAACGTTCTATTTGCGCCCCTGCCCTCTTCTGAATCCACCGATGGACCCCAAGTACCACATACGACACTCAACTATGATGAAAACAATTAGCATATAATATACACCAACTAAAGCTGATTTTTCTGTGTTTGATCCGCTACATATAGTGATCTAGTTAAAACAAACAACTAGTGCCTGTGGTCTAACATTGAGAAGCCCTTGCGAGACGTGTCAATATTAAAATGTGGATTTCTTCCTCGGAATGTTCACAGGTAAGTGATATAGAAGTTTATGGCTTGTGATAGAGCGTCACTTCCGAAAAGTCTTGTAAAATCATATTCAGACTATAAATAATTTCCGGCAAATGCAATTTCAACTCAAGCAAAATTGCATCCATTTGCACATTTAAGTTCACAGCGTGTTGCTACAGGGGGGGGGGGGGCGACATGAGCAACACAGTTGCCTCCAACGTTTTTTATGGACAGAATAAATCTCAAAAGCAATCATCTCCTGGCCTATGGCAAACTAAATGACAAGCCATTCGTTTCGAGGATTTCCGATTTATAGGAGTAAAAAATACACCATATTCCAATAGTTAAGCAAATGATGGCTGAAGCGAGTTGCATAGAACACAACATTGAAATCCGGGATTACTACTCTAATCGATAGGCCTATATACATGTATGTGTAATTTTGTGTATGTGTATTTACGTGTGTGTGTGTGTGTGTGTGTGTGTGTGTGCATGAATGCGTCTATAAGAGGTAACATTGCATAATGCATAACAGCTAAATCCCTCAGGTGGTTGTCTTGTTATGCAATGTTATACATTGCATGTCTCTTATAATAATATTATCGCTCCTTGCATAACTTACGCAGAGCTTAGAAACGCTATACCCAAGGCAAATCGAACCAGGTTTTTAAACCTAGCCAAGGATTGGGTCAAAGCAAAGTTCGAGGGTACGTACCATACGTATTCTATTTTTTGAAAGGTACGTACGTATTTTAACGTACCCTATTTTAGGGTACGTAAGCAATAAATAAAATACGTTAACCATGTCATTGCTCATTATAAGAATGTTCAATTTAATTTAAGCAAACACTCACCACCCAGTATACGGCGTAGTAAATTGATGCAATGCTATATTGTAGGTCTATGTTTATCCAGCATACATTGCACTTAATGCACTAATGTCAGTCAGTCGTCTCAGTTCTGCTGCAGCACTTCAAAGATGTGTTCTTGTGCGATTGCCTGATCCAACCCAGAACTGCTTGTCGAAAAAATTGCATTCAATCAAATAATTGTTTTTGGAATTTTTCAAAACTTTCACGTGCGTCTATTCCTTCCCAGGTTCTCTGGGCATCGCTGACTGATGCGTAGGCTATATAGATATAGCCTACTGCAACTTTCGAGTTAGACTACACCAATTTGCAAACCAGCGACGTGTACTTAGCTCTCATCAGAAAGGCAGTACAATTTGCATTAAATTAATTATAACCAAAGAATTTATCGAATTAAATTTACTGATACGCTACCGGAAGTACCGGTTTCAATGACGCATAGACCTACAGTTGACGTCAGATTATACGTTGGCTATGGGTCGCTGAGTAAACCATGCATAAATAAAATTTTCGTGTATGGTACGTACCATACGCGTATTCTATTTTTTGAAAGGTACGTACGTATTTTAACGTATTCTATTTTAGGGTACGCGTACCCTCGAGCTTTGGGTCAAAGTCATTAGTTGGTCATCGTTTGGGGATCACCCGGTGGCTTAGAAGTCATGTCTGCATCATACAGCATGCTTTTCATGTGTGTATTAAATATTAATACACCGTGTTTAAGTATGTGTATGAAAACTGTTCAATGGATGGTCATTATATAGACGGCGTAGAATAAGAAACACATTTTTTAGACGAGAACACAAAGCGTAGCCTATGTGAGGCAATTGGTGTGTATTCGTGCACATGTAGGGTATCTATGCATTAATATAATATCGCAATTATATACGAACACTGAACATAATTCGTGTCTTCGTATATAATAAGATCAACGGTTAAGAATCATAAATTTAACTGTGCACCATCAAACCGAATCAGTCAGCAGTGTTTAATCTAGGCGTCTCTGGGGGGGGGAGTTTCCCCAGGAATGAATCTCCCAGGAAACATTGCGAGGTGTTGTATACACCGTGTCTAAAAAAAACTGTGCAGAATTGTTTTTGTCAGAACTTCGTCAAATTTCCACCAATCTTAAAAACTTTTGGTAGGTAGATGGCAAAGTGGCTGAAATGTTATGCTACATATAAATTTTCCACCTCACCTGATTCATATCACCGCACTACCTTGTTAAACACAGATGTACCAATTTTTTGTATAACGGCGTCTCGAAGCTTGGCTGCACTGAAATCCATCACATCGAGCCGGATGTCAAAGTGAATAGGGCACAGACCTACTATCACGACAACCTTCTTGCCCAGAAGATACCGTCAGACATACGCCGGATATCCCAGTGCGAGTTTATTGTCTTTCAACAGGATGGCGCCCCGACGCATCAAGCGCGCGACACTTGTCTCTTTCCTGGAGCAAGAGACGCCCGACTTCATCTCTCCAACACTGCGGCCACCGAGGTATACTGGATCTTAACCCAGTCGACTATAGCATATGGAGTGTGCTGCAGGAGGTTTACCGGTTCAGAATAGCCAATGTCGACGGACTCAAAACGCTCCTGCTTGACGAGTGGGCGCGCTTTGACCAGTCGAACGTTGATGCTGCTATCGGCCAGTTGCGTCGCCGTCTAAGAGCTTGTGTCCGTATATTCGGGGCACATTTCGAGCACCAATTCTAACACTTTTAAGCAGATCTGTCGTAGCTATTAAAACACTCTGCTAAGTAAACCATATTTTACTTTACTGCGTGCTAATTCAGTCGTCAGATAATTTGTTGCAGGTAATAAAATCTATGCGTTATATGAAAAATTGGTACATCTGTGTTTAACAAGGTAGTGCGGGGAAATGAGTCAGGTGAGGTGGAAAATTTATATATAACATGAAATTTCAGCCACTTTGCCGTCTACCTACCAAAAGTTATTAAGATTGGTGGAAATTTGACGAACTTCTAACAAAAACAATTCTGCACAGTTTTTTTTGAGACACGGTGTACATGTAAATACGTAGGCCTACCATTTCCTTCCAGAAAAACTAAACGTGTAGCAAATCCCCCCAGAAAAATCGACAGGTTTTGTGCGCACATAAATTTCTTGGTAAAAGAGAAAGTAAGACTTAAAAAGGCCATCAGTTTTTTCAGCAGCGAAAATGGAATATTTTAAAGAGATTTTTACCGTCAGGAAAAAATGCCCGACAACATGGTGTCGTCGGTGGCTCGGCTTCGGGTTGCCGTCCGCCCCAAAAATCCAACAACCCTCCCCAAATGGACGTTTTCCCACCCACACCTCGAATCCCAAATCCACCAAGCTGGGTGACTAGATTAAACATTGATCAGTCAGTCAGTCAGTCAGTCAGTCAGTCAGTCAGTCAGTCAGTCAGTCAGTCAGTCAGTCAGTCAGTCAGTCAGTCAGTCAGTCAGTCAGTCAGTCAGTCAGTCAGTCAGTCAGTCAGTCAGTCAGTCAGTCAGTCAGTCAGTCAGTGCAAGGCCGTAGCCAGGATTTGATTGGGGGGGGGGTATTACCTTTTCTTTCTTTTTTTATTCATCTGGCCGAAATCTTCAAAAAAGTCGCCAATTAATTAGATCTTTTTTTCCATTTTCCATTTCGGGGGGTGTTTTCGTGTTTTTATTTCATGGTTTTTAGACTACATCATGTGCTCGTAAATGCATTCTATTATTTTTCACATTCTCCATTTCGGGGGGTGTTCAAACACCCCAAACACCCACCTAGCAAGGCCTTGAGTAAGTGCATGGTTTGTCAATAAGTCAGTCAATCACTTCAGACAGTCACTTATAGTTGTTCTGTAAAATAAGGCAATGCATGAGAGAGATGGGGATTGGATTGGTGCATCATCAAACGAAAATGAGCTATAAAACACCGAGGAAGACGTTTGTTTATGACGCAACACGCGCCTCATTCGCATTTCCAGAATGACCGATGGCTACATCATCCGCAGCAACCATGGGCCATGTACACATGCATGCAGGAAGTCGCCTTTCAGCCGGCGAAGTCCTCGGTGCTCATTCGGTCCTCGACTCTCAGTCGGAGCCTCAAGTCGACCGTACGAGACAAATTAATGGACGAATGGGCGATGAAGCCATGTAAAGAAGCACAGAAATTATGCATGACGATTCATGTTATGAAGACCCGAATGAATGGTCGTGAGACCCACTAAAGAAAGACTATACTTTCAATCTCTCTGTAACTCGCCGTCTGACTCTCTTTGTTTCTCTTCTCTTCTTTCTCTTCTCTTCTCTTCTCTTCTTTCTCTTCTCTTCTCTTCTCTTCTCTTCTCTTCTCTTCCCTTCTCTTCTCTTCTCTTCTCTTCTCTTCTCTTCTCTTCTCTTCTCTCTCTCTCTCTCTCTCTCTCTCTCTTTTTCTCTCTCTCTCTCTCTCTCTCTCTCTCTCTCTCTCTCTCTCTCTCTCTCTCTCTCTCTCTCTCTCTCTCTTACACATTCAGCTGATCGCTTCTAGACATCAGTCATTACTTTCAATAGTGCGGAGCAATATCATCCTACCGCATGCATGGGACAGTAAAAACGCAGATTTTGTCATCTCAGCCCATACAGTAGCTCAGCTCGGTCTGGGGCCACCATAAACTCAACCAGTATCCTCCATGCGACTGCGGCTGTTTAGCACTGAATTACTGTAATTTATCCTGATGACTCTGCATCACGTCTGTGGCATTTATTCTGCAATGGAAAGTTAACCCGCATAAAAGAAACCTGCTTATAACTGAACTATCGCCTAATAATTAATTCAAACTATAAACATTCGAGTTGTCGCATTCTCAGCCTCACAATATTTTCCATTTCAACCCAATTTGCAGAAGGGAACTGGATCTTCAACTTAGATCATATATAGTAGGTTTGCCTAGTTATATATATATATATACATATATAGTCAGTCAGCTCTCAGCAGCCTAATATATATATATATATATATATATATAGTCAGCTCTCAACAGCCTAAGATTAGAGATTAGCTGCTTCTACCAGAAACTTCTTCATCCAAGAGACTATATATATATATATATATATATATATATATATATATATATATATAGGCCTGCATATATATATTGACAAAACCAAGTGATTAACCGCACATAGGTAGGCCTACATAAAGAGAGAGAGAGAGAGAGAGAGAGAGAGAGAGAGAGAGAGAGAGAGAGAGAGAGAGAGAGAGAGAGAGAGAGAGAGAGAGAGAGAGAGAAGTAATGAAAAAGACATTTTTAGTAACGGTCATTCAGTTTAGTCGTAATTTCATCCGGTGATATATATATCCAGTCCCTAGTATATATAGAGGAGGATGAGGTGATAGGCATCGCCGGGTATCTGCTCGCATTAGGTTAAGGTAGGTTCTGGGTGTATTTTGGGTGTCCGGACAATTCGTCGCCGGACAATTCGCAACGGACAATTCGGACCGGACAATTCGGAGACGGACAATTCGGAGCGGACAATTCGGAGACGGACAATTTGGAGCGGACAATTCGGAGCGGACAATTCGGACCCGGACAATTCGGACCCGGACAATTTGGAGCGGACAATTCGGAGCGGACAATTCGGAGTGGACAATTCGGATCCGGACAATTCGGACCGGACAATTCGGAGACGGACAATTCGGACCCGGACAATTCGGATCCGGACAATTCGGACCAAGACAATTCGGAGTGCATATAAAAATCATGAACTCCTAAAAGGCATGATCTGTAGGGTTTCAGATTACTAGTTAAAACGTTATTATATTTTACTGCTTCTTAAGTTCGTATAGGCCTAACTTTGAGAAATTTTTCAGCAAAGTGATCTCTGACTTTGTATGCCTGTCAGTCTGGTTTCACATTATTAGTTATGCTACGTTCAATAAAAAATGTAATCATTCGCTGATTGTCTTCATTGACTCTTCAATGATCTAGCAGTACCTGGTAGTGACAGGGCTCCTGCATTAAGCTAGATTTACACAGCTCCTATTTATAGACCAGATTTTTACCGGCCCCAATAATATTATGAGATCAGGTTAACACGAATTTATTTATGAGAACAGATAATGTCGATTCATGTAAATATTACGAGAACAGATATAACCTATAGTATTGCATTGAAGCCAATTTGGACTAATAAAGTATACTTATTGTCATAAATATGAATGATTCAAAAGGTCAAAACGCAGCATCCTAAGGCTTCCAAAACAAGTTCAAAGTGAGTGTGCTGACGTAGATCACAAATGGATTGGCAGACGTACGTATTGACGCAGACAGACAAACGGGCAGAGACGTAGAACAAACAGACATAAGCTTACACGCAGACTGATAGACAGTGGGGTGCTAAGTTGATCTAGTATTTATTTTTGATGTCCAGTCAACCTATGTAGGTCTATTTGGGTGATGGAGATGGGTATGACAATTTGAGTTCCATCACTAATTTTGACTGCTAAGCATTACCCTCTCCGAATTGTCCGGTCCGAATTGTCCGGTCCGAATTGTCCGGTCCGAATTGTCCGGTTCCGAATTGTCCGCTCCAAATTGTCTGGGTCCGAATTGTCCTCACCAAAATTTTCTCCGAATTGTCTGTCTCCGAATTGTCCGCGCCGAATTGTCCGCTCCGAATTGTCCGGATCCGAATTGTCCTCTCCGAATTGTCCGGTCCGAATTGTCCGTTCCGAATTGTCCGGCGACGAATTGTCCGGGAACCGTATTTTGTTACCATGTCGACACAGTTCATTCACGAATGCAACGATGGATTTGTTAATTACAGCGAGGCAAAGAACTTTAACACTTTGAAACGACGCGAGAATATTCGATGTTCTATTAGGTCAACCAACGCAGTTCCTCGTGTGTAGTTGAAGTGTTAAAAATATAGTGAAGCTAAGAGCTGCTGCTTTTGCAAACGGTCTTTCTGAGTGTG
>OX457036.1:45090280-45165280 GCA_949752735.1 Lumbricus terrestris
GCTTGCTAAAAGCACCGACAACAAATTGAAAATAACGGCCAGCAACTGTGGTAGGATGAGATGGAAGGCACAGAGAGAAAGACATCCACGAGGAAGATGGCTTCAGTAACAGAAAATGAATAGCAAAGTAGGAAGGGGATGGGGGAAGATATGAAGGAAAGTATGCAGCCAGTAAATTGACAGAGTGGTGCCTGGGGCAGGAGGAAAATGAGAACGATGAGAAAGAAGTCTGAGGAAATGAGAAAGAAACGCTAGCCAGGAGACAGAAGGTGGGGGAAGTTTGAAGCGGTCTATATTGTGTGTCAGAGACGCACGCTCGCTCCATATAGCTCACCTATTAATTAAATCTTGGACATTAATTTTTTTATCCAGGTAGCCTACAGAAGGAGATGATGGCGATGGCGAGTACCGTAGAAGGTAATGGACAAGAGGTAAAAGATTTGCTTTCACGTCGCTGACGAAGATTGCAACAAGATAGCGAACAGCTGCAGCATCAGCAGCAGCAGCAGCAGCAGCAGCAGAAGCAGTCAACGCCTTTAGATATTGCAACAAACAGGATGACTGCAGATTTTTGGTCCATCAACCCATTCTTTTATTCCTTTTAATGCCGTGACGTTGAAGTACAAAACGCCCGAAAGGATCTTTGCAATAGAATTAATATGTACCACCAGTGTGTTAAAAGACTGGCTGCAGTCAAATACTCGGAAACGCCGACACCAACTTGGAAATAATGGCCAAAAATTCTGATAATAATAGTTCCTCCATCTGAGCCTCACAATGCTTCTTCCATGCATCTATATTCACAGCCAAATAATCGGCGAATCATATTTTTCAACTCTCTCTCTCTCTCTCTCTCTCTCTCTCTCTCTCTCTCTCTCTCTCTCTCTCTCTCTCTCTCTCTCTCTCTCTCTATTTTTCTCTCTCTGTTTCTCCTTCTGTCTCTGTCTGTTTGTCTCTCTGTCTCTCTGTCTGTTTGTCTGTCTGATTATCTCTCTCTCTGTCTGTCTCTCTCTCTCTCTGTGTCTCTCTGTGTCTCAAAGATCGCTGTCTTGACTCTTCGAGACATCAACCACACTGCTATGCCTGGTTCGCCTTCACCAACGCCATGAACTGTACTATAATATTTTCTTTATTGAAGCAATCCGGTTGACAGACCGCGACCGGTTTCAGTGTACATTTATGAAATTTAAACAATTCACAAGAACGCAAATTACAGAACACATCAATCTTAACTACTAACGGAACAGCGAGCCTGCAATACAGGGAGCTAATAGCAGCCTACAAAGCCTGTCCGCCATACGGGTCGCGAACTCGTTATACATTTCGCTCTCTACGCCAGCATGTTATGATGTTATCCAATGCGCTACCGCCCCTCCCCCCGTACCATACCCGATCTCCGCAAGAGGCTGTTGGTTCGTTCTACATCATCCATGGACTCAACTCTGCGGCTAAGGTGTTGGCGTTGGGTCCGAGTGTATAGATCAGGAACTCAGTCTCTGAATTTTGAATTTTTCTTTCCTGGTATAGTTTATATGTAATTAATATATATACATATATATATATTATACATGTATGATTGTATAATTTGTATGTATACTAAATATCCTTTGAGGCTTTGGCGGTTCTACCGTTGAGTTTCTGGTTTTGAAGCTTCAGACCACATTTCCGCTGTGAGTGTCTGTCTACATGTCCTGCTGCAGGGGGGGTTCGAGGACGAGGCGTTTCGATCACGATCGAAACAGCATCGGTGTCGTCAGATCTTATTTCCACGAAGGTTGCTCCTCTTTTTCGGTGTGCATAACATCTGAATTCCGAGTTGGCCTACTTACTTGTTGACAGCTTCTTCTAACATCAACGATCATCCATAACTCATTACATTACATTACACGGTAGTACAGTGGTTACGTGGATACGTGTATTCGGAAAATGGAAACGACTGCTTCGACAGTATCGCTGCTGCATTACTAATAACAACTTCATGTCACTGTTAGCGTCAGCGCATTAAAACACCGAAGCAGACTTATTGTATCAACTAAAATGATACTTTCATATGATTGCTTAAGTTTGCCATTATGATACCTACACGCTTTTCCCCGAATTCGGAATCCGATGAAAGCTGTGGATATGAAGCAGCAGTTGCATATAGCAGCTGCTGTTGCTGCTGCTGTTGCTGTTGATATCGACAGCAACGGCAACAGCATGAAGTTACATTAGCAGAAGACTATGACAGGCTATCAGTTGTGCAACCGACAACAATAAACGTCGGTGTCTTTCTGTGACGTAATTAATCTACAGCGACATCAAGCGACCACCTCCGACTCTTTCGTCGGTTTTACAGTACGTCGACGCATTTCAGTATTGTTGAGCAACGCAGCAGACGACCTGAGAAAGAAGCGTCGGCGATCAACTGATCAACGTCTGCTGCGTTCGCGCCACCAGACGTCACGTGCTGATTTCCGCGAAATCTCCCAACCTCAACAGTTTTACGAAACTAGGTTTTCCGGTTAGCTAATAAGAATAATGAGGCTCGTGTATCCTGCACTGACTGCTCTGGGTGAATCGAGTAGGTGCACTGTGCACTGCGCAGTTGCCGTAGGAACTTAGGAAACGTTGCTTCTTTGTCTGAAGAACGTGAGTCTGTACGACCGTCTGATGATCTGTTACAGCTGAAACCACTTTATATAGCACGTTGTGCAGTCAAGTGCAAATGACAACGTGACTACATTGTCGCCAGTGGAATGTAGTGTACGTGATCCACTTATGCGTAAAGAGTATATATAGGCCTAATTCTTCTTTTCTAAGTCAGAAGTCTGCTTGTGAGGCGCCTTGCAGCGGTGTGGCCGAGTCACGCCACAGGATAAATTGGGGTTATTATAGAATTATCATTTTTTAATATTATTATCATTTTTACTATTATTATAAATAGTTCTCAAACCTCTAACCTAATTCATCTCAAATATACCAACTCATCTCAAATAAATTATGATAAGCGTGATAACATTGAACGATATCCGCCACCAACCAAAACATACCAACGTGGCTCTCAGCCTCTCTCTCACTGTCAGTCACTGACACGCGACATTAATAAAGGGCTTCATAATCTGATCTGTTCATGCTACGACCAACATTACTCGGTCTAGCTTTGAAAAGAGGTTGCTTGCTTGACGTCGATTATTCTTTTCTAGATGAGGAGTCTCGTTGAGTTTCCAGCAGCTGGCTATAAATATATTTGATAATCAAAATATAAGCTTAATAATAATATAATAATAATAGCCTATAGTTATAGTTAAATATGGATGTAGGTCTACTAATGATATTCATATTTTGATGTTCCGAACCTATAGAACGAACGGTAACATAATAGGCTATTTTCTGTTGACTGAAAGTAAGCCTTTATAAGACATCTGCCAGCCGCATCTGCAGGCCTTATTATTAAATATTGGTTATACGATACGATCTCTTGCCGACAGAATTACGAATTGCTTTATTAATTAAGACGAATTTCATCAACGCCACGACGTATTTATAAATATGCGCTTTTCTCAGATGTAGCTAAAACTAACGGAGACCACACCCTCGACTGTATTGCATTGCATTGTCTTGGATTTGTATATTGTATTGTCTTGGATCCGCATATTGTAAAGTGCCTTTCAGAGTGCTCACCAATCGGAGTCGCTCGCAGACCAAAGGGCAATAATTTCCGACTTTTGGCCCTCTATATAGTACCCAAATAAAGTGGTCTAAAATGACGAAATGAGATCAAATAATTCAGTGGATCACCAGCTAATAGGGAGGAATGTGTCAATGGAGTGAGTCGGTTTCATGGTGCTGGGCCAGCGAAGTCAAAAGCATGGGGTTTTAGCCAGTGTGAGAATTGTGGAAAAATAACTGGGTTGGACTATGATCCACTTGGAATTGTAGCGTAGAAACAGATTTTACTGCGGGCTCTAAAAAGACTGGAGAGAAGTTGAAACCCCAAGCCCCCGGGCAATTCTCACCATGGTTTTAGTCAGATCAGTCTACTCTAATAGGTTAACGGTATACTCAGAGATCTCGCAGGTCAAGCGAGCGCATCGGCGGATAGAAGTAGTTGGGATCAGCTGTCGGTCGGTCGCATGATGATCTGTTGATTCCGCACTCCTTTAATCCCGACCGATATTCGCATAGTCAGGCAATGCATACATTGAAACTGGAGCACCATAAGTTTGCGATCCGACGACGAGTATTATTATCGATCTTCAGAGGTTTATTATTTCGTGCCAGACGTGCATTCAAATCGTTTTCCGGAACGATCGACAGATGGATGAATGAGGACCAGTGAGGACAACATATGCGATGCACGGAATTCTACGACGGAAACCTTAATAAACTCAGCGCAGAAATTGCATCGTATAAAGACTCAACGTATTAAGCATAAGAACTGATACCGTGCAGAAACATGCAACCAGTCATAATATGCATAGCTGCAGGGATCCTTAAACTATGTGACCGTATATGGCCATAATGCCTCCTACTGTGTACCCCCACAACAACATCGCGCCAGGGATATATGACGCTCGTGTATACAGGGGAGTTAGAGAATTACCAGTTGGCATTCCTGTATATTATGTCCTACGTAGCCTACATAATATGATGTTCCAGATGGAAGCTGTAATCTCATTTTGATGAGCAATAGACATGGAAATAAGCACGAC
The DNA here is from genome assembly GCA_949752735.1 of Lumbricus terrestris. Taxonomy (NCBI): domain Eukaryota; kingdom Metazoa; phylum Annelida; class Clitellata; order Crassiclitellata; family Lumbricidae; genus Lumbricus; species Lumbricus terrestris. Next base: position 45,094,975 of record OX457036.1, read on the forward strand.
AAACATGTACGTATGGATGTATGTATGTATGTATGTATGTATGTATGTATGTATGTATAATTGTATATATGTATGTATGTATGTATATATGTATGTATGTATGTATGTATGTATGTATGTATGTATGTATGTATGTATGTATGTATGTATGTATGTATGTATGTATGTATGTATGTATGTATGTATGTATGTATGTATGTATATATGTATGTATGTATGTATGTATGTATGTATGTATGTATGTATGTATGTATGTATGTATGTGTTTATGTATGCATGTATCTATGTATGTAAGATTGTATGCATATATGATATACATTGTGTGTATGTGCGCATGCATGTGTTGACATTGTATGTATATAATATGCGTGCATGTGTGTCTGTATGTATACTACGCATGCGTTAACATATCTATTGCACGTGTTTATTGGATGTATGTATGCATGTGTGCTGTGTAATTAAACAGTTACGCACCTACGTATATGGATGCAGGTATACGAGTGACCAAGTATTTCTCATCAAACATCAAGCTATCTTGAATATCCTCGTGATCATAATTAGAACATGCGGCTTATAATACGAAGGAGAACTTCTGGATTTTCCTGATTCAGTGACCAACGCGAAACTCCATATGGTGTGATAGGAAGACAATGCAGAGGTGATTTGAGTCACTTGACACTGTACTGTGCCCAAAATTAATGATTGAAACTGAATAAACATTTCGGCAACAAGATGCACTTTATTTTCTTATAACGGATGGCAAAAGTGATAATTTAGATCTATGTTATCCGAGATATGGGTCTATTTGTTTGGATACACGTTATCAATTCTAAAAAACGCTACCAGAAGAAAGACATCGGACATAATGCTTCTTATTTGCGAATATTATTTGTGTCAAAACATGGATCCCATACCCTGTCGCAGAAGATACTATTTCAAATAACTTAGAGTTCTGTAAACATATAAGGCAATGACCAGCATCAGTGAACAGAGCTGCGTCTCATCCTGCAATTTCTCAAACTTAACACCGACATAATAATTATAATAGAGCTGCTGTCTCCACCTTTGTTTGTTCTGAGCGAAATTATCTGTGGATGACAAACGTCTTGTGACAAAAGCGTGTCAGCATTGAGATGCTGTTGGAAGAGGAATGGAGTCTGAGAGGCAAAGACCTGGAAAAGCAGGAAACTCCATCGGTTTATCACTTCCCCCCATCACCTTCCGTGCCATTGACCGCAGCAGCTTCGTTTCAGAAATGACCCTGAGACCACGGCATGCCCCGTTTCAGGGCAAGTGCTATACATGTATAGGCCTACATTGCATGCTGTATATAATCTAAATGCATGAAGGTCGCCATGGGACGCTTAAGGGCAAGTCGTCGCAGGCTGCAGAACGCAACGACTCGACACAAGAACATGATCAGAAAAATGTTACATGAAAGTTTCCAAAAACATAGACAGAGACAGGGACTGGCATCTAGGAAGACATTAATATGAAATGCAACCAGAGAGATATCGGCCAGCAGAAAGAGGAGACGACACAGGCAGCTATGGAGAGAGAAGAATAAAAGGATGGAGAAACACACAATTTTTCAAAGAATGTCAATTGCCTCCGCTTTTTTTCAAGTAATTGCTATCGACATCGTTAGAACAGTCTGCCGTCTAAAGCGTCAACTCGGCAATCGACGATAAAATATTCGCCTTGAAGCGAACGCGAAGACATTCCCCTCAGCGGCGTTTCAACATATGCGGACATTGCAACGACTCGTCCGATCGAATAATTTAATTTACTCGCGCGGTCGATATGATAGAAACGCTGTAGAGACCTGGCTGGCATTCCGATTATTATAAATTATATCAATAAGGAATTTCAGAATTCAGATAACTCTGTTATATATATCAATAATCGAGCCTATAACGTCATTACGGTACAACCGCTATAGGACATATGAAAGCCCATGTGGCCATCTTTCCATATGGACTTCCTATATATACAGTGGCGTAGACAAGGGGGTCTCGGGGTTAAACCCCCATTGGCTTACGAAAACGTTTATTGCAGGCTATTTAATTATTAATCCGTTTAAATAAGAAATACAAAAACAATTGTTTTAGTAACAATGATTGAAACTGAATAAACATTTCGGCAACAACTACTTTCCTACTTTACTCTCTTTGATACTTTATTCCCTTTTTATTTACTGTAACACTGTTGGGTTGGTGTCAGGAGGGGCATCTGACCAGGCCATAGCCCACCATATCATAAATTCCTGGCTACGCCACTGATCCTATGGGCTCATGACGTTGCTGTTTTCGCAATTTTAAAAAAATTATTATTTCTCGCATTTGCCATAGCGCTCCTTCAAGCATACTACTCAGAGGCGCTCCCTACTATTGCGCGGACACTGCATCGGAGTTTTAGGACGAAGCGTACGAGCAGTTGCGAGTGAAGCACTTGCTCAAGGTCTCTACGCTGCGTCTTGAGGTGGATTCGAGCCTGAAACCTCCGGCTGCAAAGCACCAAACCATTACACCACCGCGCCCCAAAATTGTATAGTCTGCATACACGGTTAAATCCAAGACTGGTGTGCCACAACTGGTACTAAGTATTCGCAGACTAATCTCGAATAGGCCTAATATTCTTGTTCCTAAACTAATCAATATTCAAACGATTCTTCCAGTCACCTTACAGCTCTGTTACAGCCGTCTCCTTTCCAGCGCTATTATCGCGATCGATTAGGCATTAAGGGTTATTGTATTGATCGATAACCGAATGCATGTTACAGAGGTTATTGTATTCTACCCAAGTAGGCCTATGTTTTTTGCATAGGTTCCTTTTACATAAGACATGTTTGAATGTCATGCGTCGAACGCATCGGATTGATTTTTCAAGCGTCAAACAATTCTTATTTGCTTTGGATATGCTCAAGCATCATGTCCATTGTTCAAGCCAAGTATAGTAAGTTACGACAATGGGTCTGCTTGATATTCATTAAAGGTCGAACCAGTCAAACCCGTGATTTTTAATCAAGCCTCTCATGCAGGACAATGCTGAAACAACATTTCGCTTGCGACAGAAATATATTCATGGTTTCAATTTTCGCCATTGAAAGCTTCCGGCGAGCATCTCTTGCTCATTGCGGAGCGATTCTCGTATATCAGCGTTCTACGCTTTTTACCCGACAATACGATCTCTGAATGCATTGCTTTTAACTTTTTTTGCTAACCTTGGATTGATCGATGACTGAATGTATGTTACAAAGGTTATTGTATTGATTGATAACTGAATGCATGTTACAAAGGTTATTGCATTGATCGATAACTGAATGAATGCATGTTACAAAGGTTATTGTATTGATCGATAACTGAATGCATGTTACAAAGGTTATTGTATTGATCGATAACTGAATGTATGTTACAAAGGTTATTGTATTGATAACTGAATGTATGTTACAAAGGTAATTGTAATCGGCCCATAGCGCCATTCTTAATCTGTGACGCACACAAGACCTTCAGACCCCTCAACTTTCTTACATAGCCTACATCAGCTAACCACTATCCAACCGCCCAGTTCTATTCCTTCCAAATTACACCATTGTCGCATTCTCTGACTCCTCGGTCCTTCTCTCTGAACTGATGCCAACGTTCTTTAATCCACGCTGCATCATCCGCTCATTGGAACGAACTCCCAAAAGACAGTTGCTATCAGCAGGGGCGGATACACAAATTTTAGAGGGGGGGCAAAATTTTCGGTCTTGGGACAGGAGAAAAATGTCGTCTTGGTCACCGAAAGAAGCCCCAAGAAAAAGGTGCCATTTTATCCGCCAAAATCACTGATGACCTTTTTATAGTCGTACAGTGTTCTTAAGACCCTGTACGGTTCTCGTGGGGCATGGGCAGGGGGCCTGCAAACTACCCATGGGGTTGGGGCACGTCAACTTTCCGAACCAGAATAGCTGGTCAAAAATAAAGAAATTTCTAGATGGGGAGGGGCCATGGCCGGATTTTCCCCCTGGATCCGCCTCTGGCTCAAACCTCAAGGCAAAGACCAAACTGTTGGTCTCAAGACCAATTGAAATAAAGGTCTTTGTCTCAAGACCAATACTTTGAGAAATCGCAATCACATCCAGACAAGTATTACCTTTTTAAATATAAAATTCTACAACCAGTTATTTGAACGAAAACATGATTCTTTTATCTTATTCATGTTTGCAAAAGAAATCCCAAGGTCTTAAATTCTCGCTTATCAACTGAAGATAAGGTCACTCCACCAGAAGCAATCATATTTTCGACTACAGAGACTCCGACAATGTCAACTGCATATACTATAGGGTATTGAGACCCATAGGTATCTGGGGATTTTCCTTCAAATATAGAGCCATATGTAGGCTATCTGGGGATTTTCCTTCAAATATAGAGACATATGTAGGCTATCTGGGGATTTTCCTTCAAATATAGAGACATAGGTATCTGGGGAGTTTCCTTCAAACTCAGAAGCCATAATGCTTTGCTTATACATATATACATACATACATACATACATACATACATACATACATACATACATACATACATACATACATGTGTATAGAGGGACGAGGGCGCTCCTTCAGTCAAAAATTTATCAAATTCCGCTCGGTTCTATAGGCTACCGTTGCAAATGCCTAAAACGTGTGATGACAGCTGTTATGTCGGAGGACGGAGAAAGTAGGTGCTATATAAATTATTCATGTTGATACTCAGAAAAGATGAAAGTAACTCTACAGCGTTAAAGTAGCCTTTACTCCCTGCAGTGCCATCATCATGCCATGTGCAAAATATGATGCTAATTGAGATTAACCTTTAAATGTAACATATACGGTACAGGCTCACTGTGCTATGCATTTACCTCTGCGACTCTGCTGCGACTGTGCTTCGTGTTGTTTGGTGGTGCCGGGGGTGGGTGGGTGCCGGGGGGGGGGGTGGGTGGGTGGGGGGGAGTAGCGCAATGGATAACGCGTTGGCATGGAGAGCGAGAGGTACTGAGATCGCGACCCGTAACTGATATTTTAGCGCCGTGTATATTGCAGGCTGTCTGTTCAGTTAGTATTGTTAAGTTTGGTGTTATAACTAAGATTACTGCATAACTTGTAGAGCCTATAGGCTACATGTACAACGCTGAGCTTTTGCAAGCGTTTCGTTAAAGAAAAAATATTATAATACTATTTTTTTGTTAAGTTGCTGATATTCAATTAAATTTAAGACAATAATATATCGTCGAACTTGTCCGTTCGCTATTGGTGTGGGGGGGAGCGGAGGGGTGGGAAGTCGTGGGGTGGGGTGGAGGGGTGGCGTGGGTGGGGCGGTGGGATCGGGGTGGGGTTGGAGGGGTGGAGGTGAGGGGTGGAAGTGGGGGCCTGGGACGAGGAAATTTTCCCGAAAACCCAAATTTCTCGCGTGGTGCATGCACCGGTGGAGATCGGAGTGTGGTGGGGGTGTGGTGGGGTTGTGACCGGAGCAGGTCGAATCCTAAATTTCCCGGGCAACGCCGGGTACCCCAGCATATCTATATGAGTTCACGTATTTTGAAGTCCGTAGAAATCTGCGTAATTTGACTAGATTATTTGACCACGAAAAATGCGATTGGTCAATGAAATGAGACATCCTTTCCCCATGTTTATATGAGTGTATATATGATACTCCCCCGTAACGCACTAGAATAGGTCATCTAAATATTTGATAAAGTCGCGCAATGGCAATCAGTCAGCGAGCATAGCCTAATGCAATAAAGTATATACGTCGCTGTGACAACTGAGATGGGGTGGCAAGCAAGCGAACACCTACACACCCAACTGCAAATTTGAATCTTAAAAATATGCATAGTAAATAATCCATGCAGTGTTGCATTCTCGCATTTGCGCGTCAACGCGCTCGTGTTCTTGAAATGGCCAATTGATATATACACTAGTCCTATTGAGTATTCATGCATTTATTTTCCCCATCTGTCACTTGCATTTAACGGTTGACCCAACAGTGGCTGGGGTAACCTTTAGGCCGTGTATATATACCTTGAAAGTTGCCTCTACTGACCTCCCACGTAAAGAGTATATACGCTATATAAAACATTGATTCAACCATCACAAATTCGTTGGCCCCTCCTTAGATCGATCTCATCCTGTTGCCATATAGTTTCACCGATGTCTACGGTAGGGCAATTGTATGTCAACGGCATAGACATGCAGTAGGGTGTAGCTTTGCCCCACTCAAAGTCAGTGAAGCGATTGATATAATATTCTACAATATGGGTAATTGCATTGACGAGTTCCCATACGGAAAAGTTATGAGGTGGGGGCGATTGTATCACGGGTGGCGTCCCACTAACGCCTGCATGTTCCTTCTTCTTTGTAACTTGCATGTTGAGTGGGTCTATAATTTTATTATGTCGTAGGGCCTACGCCTGCATGACAGATTTTTAATTCATAATAGCTCGGTGCGTGTAGGGATGTGCATAGAATTTGCACTATTCGCCGTGTGCAACAAGAAATATTATGAACAGAGATCGGCTATACGTGTATGAGTCTGCCTACAAAAATTCACGGCAATTGTCGAAATGCCAAGAGTGCAAGAAATAAAACACGTAGTCGGTGTTTAAGTTACAATAATTGTAAGAAAATTAACCAAAATTTAGTGGAAACAATTAAATATTAAGCTGCTGCTTAAATGTCTAATACAAAGCCTTTAAACGTAAGTCTCAAGATGTCCTTTTGCAGTAGACCCCGATAAAAACTGTGGTTATGGTTAATCAAGAGAAAGTAAGATGTTGCGTTGCACGGTTGCAGGATTGTAAGCTGCCTTTAAGGCATGATGCAAGTATAGGCTAACAAAACACCGCTCTTTGCGATGTGAAGCTAATTACATAGGCATATTGCGACCAACATCTTACCATAATAATTATTTGTACCCAGCGGCGCCCACAGGCGTACGCACTTACGCAAGTGCGTACAGCAGCGGCGCCCGCAGATGTACGCACATACGTAAGTGCGTACAGCGCGAAGACCCAAAAGGTATGTTTTTGGGAAATTCTAGGTTGATGACTAAAAAAAAAGGTCATCAGTTTTTTCGGCGGTTAGAAAAGGTATGTTTTTGGGAAATTCTAGGTTGATGACTAAAAAAAAAGGTCATCAATTTTTTCGGCGACCTGTTCACCCCTCCTTCGAAAATTTCTGTGCGTACAAGAAAAAAATCCTGCGGGCGCCGCTGTTTGTACCCAAGTAAAGTGTAATCCTTTACGAACCAAGACTTTAGGCCGCTTATGCAAGCAGCCGTTGGTGGTATGCAGGTGTGTGGAAAAACAGGTTTCATCCTCTGCAAAAATCAGTAGCTGTGTCTAAAAATGCAATTCACTTTACCATTATTCAGTTCAAATGCACTGACCGATTTTATAGCTTGGATAATAGAAAAAATTAGACACTTCAATTAATACTAGTACGGCGACAGAGACTTATGCGACGCCAGGTTAATGAGAGGAGACGACTATTACCGAACGTGGATCTATATGATCCAAATAAGCATGTTTACACTGATTAAACAGAAAGAGCGACGAATCGTAATCGTAATCGTAATCAAAGCTAAGAAGGAGAGCCTAATGCAAATCGAGAGGCTTCAGAAGCGTCAGATGGACAAACGGACGAGATCCGTACAGACGGAGGCTCAGTCAGAAGTGTAATCTGAAGAACAAGATGACTGACGACTTAAGAAAGCAAGGCCAGAGTTGTGTGAGGCTTAGATACGACGCTAACATAATATATATGCTTCATGTAGCAAACAAATCTGTAGGCTTGCGTGCTTTGAAGATTCTCGAATGAAATGCTTTAGAACAGTCTTATTAGTCCAAACGTTTAAAATTGTAAATTAATTTTGCGAAATTCATAAAGTTGCAAACAGCTCAGGTTAAAGGACACCGTCCTTCCTTGTTTTCTTTATCTATATACGCAGTACGCACTATAATAGGCAGGGTATATATATTACTATATAGGCCTACTCTGATTCCAAGGCGAAACAAGATGGGCTTGCATAATCAAACTCTTTTGGCATTCCTTTCAAATGAACATTACGATATGAGCTGTAACCCGTAGGCTAAACGAAAGGATTCGGACGAATGCGGTCGTAGTGCTTTGGTGGGTAGCCATTTCCATCTGTCATTTTTACTCTTTGGATTAGCGCTCTTACTTATCTTAGCGTCTACATTATATGTTGGTCACTCTTCTACCTTTCCGTGTGTACGGCGTTGCATCATGCATGTCTGCGTTTTCAGATCCCTTCTGATTCTATAATGATCGTATTACGTATACTGTAATAGGTCTGGCCAAAGGGAACGATGGTCAAAATATCTCTTTATCGTAGACGGTTTCTGTGTCATTCTCAATCTTCTGACCTCCCCTTACATTGCAAAACTTGCGATTAGGCTGCGTTCCGTTTGCACGCTGCAGTAGGCTATACAATTCGACATTTTGTGTAGGTCTACTGGCAAACACTCAAGAATATTTTATACACAGGACGACCAGTTTCTTCTTCTTTAACCGCCTTGTAAAAATGTTTCGACGACGATCGAGTTCCGTAAAATTTAACATCTTGTTTACAAAATAAAAGCGTTCAATTTGTTACATCTATGAAGACAGATTGACGAATAATATGTTTGCAAATAAAAAAAAGTCTTTGAAGATTCAAAATACATAGCATTGGAAACTGAATTTAATTTCAGTGGGGGAACATCTGTGACTGAGAGTGAAATGGATGACCACAAAATGTTCACAAGTAACCAGTCCTGTAATATATAAGCTAAGTCTTTGTGGTAAACACATTCAGAACAGTGGCAGCGTCAGGATTTTCGTTTTGGGGGCTGGATTTTCGGGAAAACATTTCGTTTTCAGTCGCCAAAATAATTTCTGACGACCTTTTTTTAGTCATCGACCAAAATCCGAAGAAAAATTTCCATTTCCGCCGTCAAAATTTCTGACGACCTTTTTTTCTTTAGTCATTTGTTCGTAAACTTCGAAAATGGTCCTTTTTCATAATCGGCCAAACTGTCGGTCAACCTCGTGCGTACCTTTACGGTTATTTTGGGAGGGGGGGAGCTAAAGAGGGTTAATCGTGCAAATATTTTATTTTTACATGTGAAAAAATAGATGGCCTTTTAGGGTGGCTTAGCCCCCTAGCCCTCTCCCTATCGTCGCTACTGATTCAGAAGGTCCTTCGCTCGCAAATGCGCACATAGCTATACATGCAAAATTCGAGCGAGGAGCGAACGAGGCAGACCAAAGGACAGACAGGTGGACGTATATTCAGTGCTTGCATAAATACAATTGCGCAGTTTTTAATTTATAGATGAGTTTTCACGCCGACTTATCAAGAGCTTTGTAGCAGCGTGAAAATCAGCTGTCAAATTAGACAGCAGAGAAATCAGCTGGGAATCCAGACTGCAGTAAATGTTATGCGGCATCTGCGCCGCTGAATCTCTAAGACGCATTATTTTATTTGGCCGTTGAGTCTAACTTCCAAAACAACATGGGAGGGTGGTTGGCGAAAGCAGGTACACAGCCTACAATAGTTCTAGGTGCATGCATATAAAACGCCAATATGGGTTCGATAAAGCCATAACTATCGCAGATTGTAGTTAAGGCCATGAATAAAGGTAAGGCTTGGTAATCGCCATGGACGGAGTTTGGTTTCCGTTCTTGGAGGGGTTAACAAATATTTTCTCGGACCCCTTTTTAGTCATTTGGAAGTTTCTCGTACGTGAACAGAACGATTTTCCCCGAACAAATTTCTGAGTCTGCGCATTCTTGGGGGAGCTAAGCCAGAGAAAAGATACCATTAATTTTACACGGTTGAAAATGAATCTGGCCCCATAGCCCCTGATAAACTCTGCCCATGGTAATCGACAAATTACGAGGCATATACAGGGTGGGCAAAAAAGGCCCCTTAGGTTTTTGCCAATATCTTGGCCAGAAGTAAGAATTTTGAAATGAAATTTTACAGGCTTAAAGACAATTCAAATTTACAGATGATGGTCAGATTTCATAAAAATGTTTCAAACAGAACAAAAGTTATACCACTTTTAGTGAGGCCATCCACCGTTTTTTGACGATTCATAAATGAAACGCAATAAAAAGTAACAAAAACACGATTTTATTAAGTCGCATCTCAAATAACTGTTGTCAAATGAATTTGGTAGTGCTTCACAACTTGCGTTCAATGTGCCCACCACCAGTGCCAAAACTTCATTTGAGTATCTTTTGAAAATTCTTGAATTTGCTAAACTTCAATTCAACATTAAGTTGATTAATCTGATAGATTCCTTATTTGACTGTCATCTTGGTAAGTGACTTCTCAGTGACGCACAGCTACGCTAGTACCCTGTTTCTCTTTTAAATAGTAATAATAATGATCATCTGGCAATATCAAGGCAATTTGATACCAATTATCTGAGATGAGAAAAAATCGTGTTTTTTTTGCTTTTTTGTTGCGTTTCGTTTTTGAATCGTGAAAAACGGTGGGTGACCTCCCTAAAAGTGGTATAACTTTTGTTCTGTTTCAAATATTTTGATGGAATCTGACCACCATATGCATATATGACTTGTCTTTAAGCCTGTAAAATTTTATGTCAATATTCTTACTTTGGCCAAGATATTGGCCAGAATAATTAGATTGTTTTTTGTTACTTTTTGATGCGTCGAGTTTTTGAATCGTCAAAAAAACGGTGGGTGGCTTCACTAAAAGTGGTATAACTTTTGTTCTGTTTGAAATATTTTATTGAAATCTAGCCATCATGTGTAAATATGAATTGTCTCTAAGCCTGTAAAATTTCATTTAAAAAATCTTACTTCTGGCCAAGATATGGACAAAAAAACTTAGTTTTTTGGCCCACCCTGTATATAATTATGAAGGTATATCTTTAGTGTGCTGGTTCTACGACTGAATGTCAGTCTGGCTGAGTCGCAGGAACGACAGTAGCAATCTTGTGCAAGAGAACCTTGCACCGCGAAATGGAATGGTCTGATAAATGCAGCTCAAAAGCATTTCATCGGTTTCCTGTCTGAAGTATACTTTAAATTCTCTGAGTTCATGCCGCATCATCCAACAATTTCGAGACTTATAGCTCTCTTTCACCATGGAGAATAGCGTCCTGTTCGGACTGTTGATTGGTTTAGTTTTAAAGATTGATTCGATTACGTCAACGCAAGACGCAGCTACCTTAGGAGAGCGGAGGTAACATAATGCTCCGAATAATTTATGAGAACCCGATTTTCTCCGTTGCATCCAGGCGTTTAATCGCCGCCGTCTTAGCAAATTAATTCCACCGCGGCATCCCATCAATTCAACGAATTACAGTTTAAAGGGGCATACATTCAATATGCTAAACTTCAATTCAAGTTTCTGTAGCCTACGTTATGTAAAATAAATCAATCTTTAGTTTCCATTAGTAGCATTACTAGGCTATATTATCAATTTTTTACTGTAGGCTTTATATATGCTACTAAGCTGGCTTTCATTTTATCCTGCTACCAAGATTAGCAGAGACAGCCTATCGGCATTTGTCTCACGTGTTTTTTTAGCGTTTTCACGGGTCACAATTACCAGAGCGCATAGATGCAATGTATGTATGTATGTATGTATGTATGTATGTATGTATGTATGTATGTATGTATGTATTAGGGTGTCCCACGATTGCACAGGAAAAATATTTTTCTTGAAACTTGAAATGCAGTCCCTCCAAAAAGTTTCCTTATGGTCCTATGATAGTACCTGCCAAATTTCTGGACATTTTGAAAATATTTAGAGGCCGCTCAAAGCTCACATATAATATGTGTAAGTTGTCACAAATTATACGTGCGACATATAGGCCTATGAGTTTGAAATTTTCGGAGGTCCACACTTTGATCCCACTAGCGTGCTTATGTATTGCTTAATAACCTTATATTGCTCTGAAATACTAAAATCTACAAATATGCAACCTTATTGTATTTGCGAATGAGGTTTTTCAAGCATAAGGACGACAGTTAAGCTCTCGAGCAAACGAATGATGTAAATGTCGTGCACTAGGATTGCAGGTCGCTACCTCCACATGGCAATCATCAGTGGAGTAGAAATGAATAAGGTTAACAGATTGTCAGTCTGATTTTTCTCTAGTTGGTGGAAGTAGCCTACAAACATGTTGGTGTGCTAAAGTTGACCTCTGGACCAGGACAGGAATCAACGGTTGCAGTTTGAACCTTTTGAAGTCGTGAAAGTGTGATGCATTAGGCCTAATTATTGGCAAATGCTTTGAGACAACGGCTTTCAATAACTGCATATTAAATAGAGTTTGCAATGCCTTGCACCCTTCTACATCAGCCATCAGTCGTAACATCTTGTTAACATCACAGAAATCTTTTAAGTCCAGTTGCCTGGTGCATTCTTTGTGTCCTTGGTAAAAATTTGTCCATCAATGGTCTGTAATTAAGCTCTGCAAGCCATTTAAAGATGAATGCTCCAATCTGGTTCACCATCAACCAAACCCTCGACCAATGCTACTGCAGTCTGCATCTAACAAATCATAAGAATTCATTACTGAACAGCTTTAGCGTGGCCATACTCGAAATATGACTATCAAGAATTTTCAAAACTCTTGGTATTCATGGTTGGATTGAACAATTCGGTAGCATTTCGCAAGCCTGTTGCCATCACAGAGCAAGTTGGATGGGTAAGGCAATATAGATCTAATTGCTTTATGATGGAAACGAATCACATATACAGTTGACGACCGTGAATTACAGGGCATCCAACCCAAACAAGTCTCAGATTTGTGATTGACATCTACAGTCAGGCGGTGTTCTCATGTAGAGTCACTGCTCTCTTTGAATTAATCCATAGCTTTATAATTCTGGCAATGCTGCTCTAGATGACAAGTCTGAAAATGATGCAACATCATTCTTGGTATACCAGCACCTAAGATATAAGAGATAGCAATTCTCTCTGTTCTTTCAGTGAGTTCTCATTAATGTGGAATAACGGGGTTATCTCTTCCTAAAAGTTTTTCCCAAACCATGCTGCGTTCAAATATAGTTTTCTCGATCTTTCGGTGAAAGAGTGGCGAGATAGCCAATCGTATAAGACCACGTGTGATTTTTCATAACGTTGGTCTGTGTAAATGACTGTGCTGAACAAACATGACGCAGCTTTGATACAGAATTTCAGCTCAACGATAACGAAGAACGTAGATCGGAGACAATTTCTCGTACAGGTTGTCGAAAAACACAGGCACATGTTTTCTAACCACAATTGTGACAATCTTGTTGACATGTGTAAATGTAGAACGTTGAACTGAAGAACAATTTGAGTGCAGTGATGTAGAATCAGCAGATCAGTATGAGAATAGTAAAAAAATAACGGTCCAGACGTTGATTTGTTGTGTAGCTGCATGGGGTGTGCAATTAAAACTTTACTGTGTGGTCCTAGGACAAATAGGGGTTGAACCTCACAGCCCCCTCAGAATTTCTTACTATGAAGCAGATGAAGGTATGGAGGAGCTAAAACCACGACTTGTTACATTATCAAGAGTTTGTAATGACTACTCCCAATGATTAGTTGTGTGTGCACTGATATTGTGTCCAAAGTTCAAAAATCTCAAATTTTTCTTGATTTTGCATTTTTTGAGCATAAGACTATGCCCAAAATATCCATTGTATCCAATAAAGTTAAATACCTGTTAATTCTACCATTCACGAGCTTTCCAAGGGTAGTAAATTTGTTATAATAGGATCAACGATTGGGATATAAAGGCATTTAGAAGTTGGACACATCAGGCGCAAATTATGCCAATATGGGTTAAATTTGGGCGGCTTGAGCCACCCCTAAATATTTTTTTAGTGTCATAAAACTTTACAGGTGTTATTATGGGACCATATGGAAACTTTTTAGGGGGACTGCATTTCAAGTTTCTAGAAAAATATTTGTTGGGACACCCTAGTATGTATGTATGTATGTATGTATGTATGTATGTATGTATGTATGTATGTATGTATGTATGTATGTATGTATGTATGTATGTATGTGTGTATGTATGTATGTATGTATGTATGTATGTATGTATGTATGTATGTATGTATGTATGTATGTATGTATGCATGCATGCATGCATGCATGCATGTATGTATGTATGTATGTATGTATGTATGTATGTATGTATGTATGTATGTAACTATGTATGTATGTATGTATGTATGTATGTATGTATGTATGTATGTATGTATGTTAGGGTGTGTCTAAATATTAAAGTCTCGAATTAAACATCGACCAAGTTGGTTTTCTGTTCCATCATGATAGTAATTATTATCTGCCAAATTATGTGAAAATCGAAATAAATTTAGGACTTGCGCAAAGCCCTTTAAGATTTGTGACTTTGTCATCAATGTGATTCATTGTTATTTTCAGAGATCCAAACAATTTTAGAACCTTGAACATTAGATATATGTCATAATCAAAGGAAATACTGTCAGTTATTCGTCATAATTTATTCCCTTTAGTGCTTTCGGGAATTTATCTCGATGGTACTCAACCATTTGCAGAACAAATTGTTTCTCTTCCTCATTTCTTACCAGCGCTTCATTGAAGGTCTGCATAAGAGCCACTCCTTTCTCTGCCAAATCATTCGTCACTCTTAGGGCAGATATGATGTCTTTTGCCTCATTGTATGATTGCTCTGACTCCCACTGTTGCGGATCTCGTTCAAGAAAAGAGTCATCCAATCCGAGGATCCTGAATATTTTTGAGGTTGAAGTGGAGACGAAATCGGGCAGTGCTTTTGTAAGTGGATCATGTATCGGAGGAATCCTCTTTGGAGGATCATCAGATCCCTGATTGTTCTGCATGTTGTAGACCATGCGCTGCTTCTCATTGACGGTGACTGAATCATCAAAAAGGCTGAGGCCAACCAGGGTCTCTGATAAATACCAAAGGTGTCGCGAAAATGCTGTTGAGGCGACCTGTGAGACTTCCTTGTCTTGATAAGTGTGGATTGCCTTCAAGAATTCAAGATCGTTCCTTGGGGCCTCTTTAGGTGAGACACATGTGAACCAGTACTTCACATAAATTGTTGTCACAAAAAGGGACACTCGAACTAAATGATTCCACACCTTTTGAGAGTAGGATGTTCGTGATGCCCTCTCTGAGCTCTGACGTTGTTGAATGGGATATTGATCTCTGAAAAGCCACATTTTGATAGCATAGATCGCACGTGCCATCCAGCGTGCTCTATGAACTGCCCCTGGGTACCTGAACTTTATTCCTTTTGGCGGAATTCCTCCTAAGAAAATTACTGTCAGCTCAAGTAGCTCTTTGTAGTCATCTCTGTAATGATCAGTACTCAGTTGCTGCAATGCGAAGCTGATGACATTATCTCGAATTTCTGTGATATGCTGTACTGCATCTTTATCCTCCATTGCTGTGCGATACTTGGTCTGATCGATTTGTGGCCAGAAGTCTCGGAAATGAACAAAGAGTTCCAATTTTGGAGACCTTGCAGAATCATGCAGTGAAAACACCTTTTCCAGAACAATTTCAGAAATATGATGTCGGCAAGCAAGGTTCAATAGGTCCTTTCCTAATTCTGTTTCCAGCCTGATGCATACGCCGCCCTTGCAACCCGTGTTGCTCGCTGTTGTATCGAAACACATGGCCACGATTCTGTCTTCCAATCCCCAACGTCTGATCTCGACCAAACACGCATCTGACATGACGGCAGCTGTACCAGATTGGAGTTTGGGGATGGCCAATAGCTTGGTCACCTCCTTACCAGATACCATTATCGGAAGGCGATCAACACACCCTCGTCCTGTTCCTGTAGCATCTGGCATGATCTTGCCATCCCAGTGAATAGTAAGAGGAACTTTCGGATCGAAAGATTCATGAATCTCTGCTGCTAGGGCTGCACGGCTATCCTTCCTTGCTCGATGAATCGCAGAAGGACTGATAATCAGCTCGCCAGCTGGTGCTGCACAAAGATTGGATACAGCGAGAGCAGTCAAAATGTGAGAGGCCTTCCTGCTGCTGGTTTTGGTACGATCTAGAGCAGCAGCAACATCACGAGTAACGACAGAGATTGTCCCCCTTCGCCGTTTTGGTGGCCAAGCAGACGTCGAAGGTTCTGGTTCTTTTTCTGAGCTACTGGATGACGCCTCTTCTTCGGATGACTTTTCCAACACAGAAACTTCTGTCGCTGCAGCAGCTGTGCTAGCACGATAGCGTTCCATACGCTCTGCAAGTGCTGCTGATCTTGCTGCCACTCTCGTTTTTTGCTTTGAAAGTTTGACATCAATACCTGCCATTGAACCACGTCGTCCTCTCTCACGCTGTGCTTTCAAAAACTGTCGATCCTCTTCTATCTTGATTATTGTCATGGCATCACTGTGGGCAATATCAAACAGATCCTCCAGGGAATCCTTGAAAGCCTCACGCTTGCCATCTTCGGTTTCTGACGTCCTAGAAATACTTTTCTTAAGGTTTTGCCATTCCTTATGGAGATGTCGTAGCCGATCCCAAACGTGATTCCTAGCCTTCGTTGGAATGCGGGCTCTTTCCCAAATTGGGAGTACCATAGCTGCCGTTTCTTTTACGCTATCATCCAGACTCTGATTTCTTAGTGTATGGAAATTAAAAAGCACCTTCAGAACCTGTCCTCGTGTAGGTAATTTCGCATAACTGAAATGATCTTCCGTACTGCCTATCAACCAGATTTCAGCCTTTTTTCTAGTAGATTTAGCCATCCCAAGTGCGATATGATATATTAATTAAAACAAACACTGTCCGCCATTTGCAGCACGACACCCATGACATAAGCAAAAGATAAGCTGTCATTGTCACGAATATTGATTAGTTGGGAAGCGGCCATTCAGAAGGGGTCAAAGGCTGGCAAGAATGGGAATCATGAAAATATTGCCTATAATCCAACCTGGTTCCTAACTTTGGTCGCTTTGCGCAAGTCCTAAATGTTGAGCTATTAAGATATAATTTTGGATATGGAGGTTATTCATGATCTGTCACGATAATCTGACTTGGTCGTTAAAAAATATTCGAGTTTAAGATTTCACATGTACCTTAAAAGCACCCTAATGTATGTATGTATGTATGTATGTATGTATGTATGTATGTATGTATGTATGTATGTATGTATGTATGTATGTATGTATGTATGTATGTATGTATGTATGTATGTATGTATGCATGCATGATGTTGTATGCACCAGGACACTTAAAATAAGCCTAGTGCAAATTTTAAAGAATCTCACAAGTCATGTGTGCTGATTTCGCCCTAATTTATCTGAGTGTATTCTATAATTAATTTACTGTAGCGTAATTCACATTCTGATTAATGAATCCTTTAGGGCAGCGGTTCCCAACCTGTGGCCCGCGGGCCAAAAGTGACCCGCCAAGCCTAAAAAATGGCCCGCCAGGCCTCAAAGTGGCCCTCATCTCTAAAACAATTAACAGAAATATATGAAAAATTGACAATTTTGACAGGATAGAACGCATAATTATTTTCTATTACATATTATTTTATTTTGACGTCTATAAATAACATCACACATTCTATTTTGAATCAATTTTAACAATTTGTATGCTTTTGGCTATTTAAATTTGAGCCTTGTGGGCCCCATAATGTCCTCCAACTAAGAAAAAGTGGCCCTCGTGTTCTCCAACATAGAAAAAGTGGCCCTTAAGTCAAAAAAGGTTGGGAAACACTGCTTTAGGGCCTGTAGAAAAAGAATTAATTAAATGGCTCAGAATTTTATTGCTGGAGCCCTAGGATCGCTCAAAATCAACACAAAGAGCACCTATTGCTATTTCTATAGACTGATTATAATTATAGGCAAACACTGACTGCAGCATATCGTGACGAAACTTATCTCAAGTTGCTTGTTTCTTAAACGCAAAACTCGAGCTTTATAATATACTCAGACTAACTCAAGCTTCCTAACACAGAGGCTGTAAATTGCACGCCTGCTTTTGCCCACCATAATTTATGTCGTTTTAGTTGTGGGTCTGACGTCTCATCGTTTCCTAATTGCTCGTCCTCCATTTCAATTATTCATTGCCAGAATTTATCTGGCGCCTCTTCTATGAGCCTACTCAGAGTGTTCCGTAGGCCCTACAGCTGTCTGTGATTTGCGGCTTCGGTTGCGCTCAGAAGCACGCATTGGTGATTTTATGTTTTTGTACGTTACAATAATGGCGCTATAGAAGTTTTAAAATTGGAACAGATTCACAAAGTGAAGCTACATTGTGTGACAACGAATTCAACGATTCGTATTATTATATGGTTCATCACTCCAAAACAGTCGGAAAATCTCTCTGGCGACGCTACATGTAAACTTGCTCCACCATGGAGAATGTGCAAGATTGACGAATAGCCTACTTCTATAAGTTCTGTTTAATTCATCCATTCACTGCGTATATTCGCACAGCGCTCCTTCAAGGTAGCTACTCTGAGTCTCAGAGATGGTCCCTGCCCAACCCGGTTATAGGGAACCTGGAAGTTTTACTTTATCTGCCCGTTGTCTTCAGACTTTTCGTTTTCCAGGAGTTCTTCGCACTGGGAGCGCCTCTGATTAGGTTGTACTGTGAGAGACGCTTCATAAATCCCATAATAGAATAGAATAGAGTAGAATAGAATAGAATAGAATAGAATAGAATAGAATAAAGAGCCTACAGACAACGATGGCTGAGTCAGAGGAAATCCATTCCAAACGGAAGGGCTGCAAACGAGGCTGTTGCTGCAGGCATTATATGGAAGAAAACGATGACCTGACAAAAATGGTGGCGGACAAAATGGTACAGACAAAATGGTACGGACAAAATGGTATGGATGAAATGAAAGCTGGATTAGTGAATTTTTATATATGAAATAGAAGCTGGAATAATGAAAAGACGCATGTGAAATGGAAGCTGGATGAAGGCTCTGCATGGATATTTTTATATATGAAATGGAAGCTGGATTGATGAAAATGACGCTTTAGATATAGAAGCTGTAACAGGGCATTTTCATAGCTGAAATAGAAGCTGGACACATGAAAGATGCATTACAAATGAAGGTTGGTCTAAGGAATCTTATGGCTGAAATTGAAGCTGGATACTTCACGAAACACATGAAAGACATCAATCCAGCTTCCATTTCTCAAGCATTTTTGCTCCAATCCGGCTTCCTTTTCTCAAGTTCTTTTCTTTACTAGAGCTGTATTTCAGCCACAAAAAAGCCATGCGCCCTCTATTTCAGAGAAAAAATACACTAATCCAGCTTCAATTTATCCATGCCATTTTGTCCGTACCATTTTCTCCATACCATTTTGTCCTAGAACCGAAGAAAATAGCTTGCAGTGAATATACGCATGGCAGGGGACCAATCCGGCCATGCCTCCCTCCATTCCAAAAGTGCATAGGACGTGGCCCCCCATTTGGTTTCAACAAGCTTTAAATGAATGCAGCGAGATATAAAGGCAAGAGAGAAAAAAAGTAGCATAGGACTGGAAAGGTCCTAGGTATATTCCCAAGAGTTGACGACCAGATGACTAAAAAAGGTCATAAGCAATTTTGGCAGGGAAAATGGTATGGTATATTTTCCAGACCATTTCGGCCAGATGACTAAAAAAAAGTCATCAGATTTTTTCTGGTAAAGATCACCCAAAATTTAGGCCCCCCTTCGAAACTTTCTGTATCCGCCCCTGATAATTATATACATATAACACCATTTAATGTACGTAGGCCTATATATGGACGTGGTGTGATCTTACCTGTGGTAGGCTGAAGACGGCGCTGGCCACCCAGGCGATTAGTATCATGAGTCGGACTCTCTTCGACGCGAGGTTCCTCCGCAGAGGATCGAGAATCGCCATGCAGCGATCGATGCTGATGATGACGATGATGTAGGTCGACAGGTAGAGGCCGAACACCTGCAGGAACTTGATGAGCTTGCACATGAATTCGCCGGCGTACCACTGCAGCGTCGACGCCCAGATGGCCTCCGTCATGTCGCAGAAGAACGTCACCATGAGATCGGCGATGGCCAGCTGGAGGATGAGGAGGTTGACGGTCGACTTCCGGCGACGCATTCGGTGCATCTGGACGAGGGTGAGGAGGTTGGCGAGGAAGGAGACGCTGAAGATGGTCGTGAGAACGGCCGTCTTCACGATGGCAACACCCGTCAGTCGCGGCACCTCGAACGATGCCGTTGAGTTCATATCCATATCCACGGCGGCGGCGGCGGCGGCGGCGGCACTCTCATCTTCTGTTGGAGATACTGCTGCTGCTGCTGCGGTAGACACGGTCTGGGTTCCAACGACTGTGTCATCCATGACTTCGAATACTTTCAAACCATCCATACTGTTAACTGTACGCGAACTGGTCTTTCTATCAACTGCCAACGATACCACGACTGCCAGCGATCCTCCAGTTACCGCTGCTGCTGCTGCTGCTGCTGCTGCTGCTGCTGCTGCTGCTGCTGCTGATAACCACCGTCGGCTTCTGCTGCAGCGTATGACGAGGATGACGCGTATGCTTCGTTCAAACGCATAACATTTATTCCGATCGTCGCCCTAATCGCGTCTGTTGATCGGTCGGTGGTCGTTCAAAGAGGACGCAGAGAGACTTCCGGTCATTGTGTCTAGCGATTGTCATCGTCATGGAATCACTCCGAACAGAAATATCGAAAATGCGATATAAAAGTGCTCATTCATACATACATACATACATACATACATACATACATACATACATACATACATACATGCATACATACATACATGCATGCATACATACATACATACATACATACATACATACATACGTACATACATACATACATACATGTATACATACACACACATACATACATACACACATACATACATACATACATACATATATACATACATACATACATACATACATACATACATACATACATAAATACATACATACATACATACATACATACATACACACATACACACATACATACATACATACATGCATACATACATGCATGCATACACAGGGCTTAAAGTGTGCCTGGACGCAGTGGACGGTCATGGACGGCGTCCATGCACTTTTTAAAATCTGAACGCCGTCCAGCCACTTATTGGCGAGCACGAACTGGAGAGGTAAGGGGCGTCCAGGCACTTATTTTTCCACACTTAAGGCACTGCGCATAGATACATACATACATATGCATTTTGCGGCGCATATTTTCATAATGCCTATTTGCCTATACTGGAACGTTGTCCAGAATTTATCAGCCTCATTATAACCGACGTGCAACATGCTTTAGCTTTGCAATCAGTCGCTGAAGTCTGTCTGCGTCTGTTTTCACCTCTAACCTTTGCATGGCGCTATATAAAGGAGGCTACGTGTGTTTCCTTCGTTTTTCTCACCTCCATCTCTCCTCAGAACGATTGGCAGGACGGCGGAGAGCGGTGAGGAGAGATGTTCGAAGAGTTTCTCACACGTCAATTGACAGAATTTAACATTCGCTAGAGATATGATCTGAGACTTGAAACTTAGTCTCCGATCTACTAAGTCAAACAGAGCGAGAGCGAGAGAGAGGGACAGAGGGACAGAGGGACAGAGAGAGAGACAGACAGGCAAAGAGGGGAGAGGCGGACAGACAGAGAGACAGAGAGAGACAGACAGAGAGACATAGATAGAGAGACAGAGACAGAGAAAGACAGAGAGAGACCTCTGTTTTCGCCTGGAATGTAAACAATATATTTATTTATTATACAAAGGTAACCGAATCCCATCGTAAAACGACTCTCCCTCTTTTTGTCTGTCTGTCTATGTCTCTCTCTCTCTCTGTCTCTATCCCTCTCTTTCACTGTCTGTCTTTCTGTCTCTGTCCCGGTATGTCTCTCTTTCTCCCTCCCTATCTCTCTCACTATCTGTCTGTCGGTGTCTCTCTGTATCTGTCTCTGTCTCTGTCTGTCTCTCTCTGTCTCTCTCTTTTGGTCTTCGTCGCTGCAGCTCCCCCATCCATTCTTCCCTTGCATCCCTCAACTTCTCTCCCTACCTTGAGCTCTCCTTCTCTCCAGACGCTTCCGAGGAAAGAGAGGGTTCCGCCTTTGCGCTGTTCAGCTGGAAGGAAACGACAGCCAATGAACAACTGAACGATGATCATAATAATGGCGTTCATGATGAACACTGATTACATATATGCAATGCAAGAACACGTCCAACCTATTTTTATCTATATTATTTCTGCAGGAAATGGAAAAATTGTTATTTTCTTGGTATTGCGAATGCGCATGGTCCATTACAGGTCAGAGCGGAGGAAAATAATGTGGTCATAATGGATTATTTTACTTGGTCAAGCAACGCCTGCTGAGCTTGCTTTGGGTTCTGACGTCTCATCTCTGATTGTTTAGAACTTTGGAACGCAAATGTATGCGGGCAGGTCGTAGCATGCATATAAAATCTTATTAAGCTAGAGACAGGTCGATGGTAAATGATGCAGGGAACCCTTTTTTCGTTAAAACAGCGCCGCTGTACTTTCACCAGTCATTCTAAGTCGACAGTAACAACCAGTTAACTCTGCTGTTGTCAGAATTTTAAATGTCCAACTGTACAGTTCTTTTAAGAACCAGTAGGCCTAGGGCCTAATTGTAGCGCGATTTCAGTTGTGTGTGCCGCCATGTTACGGAAGACTGTATACAGGTCTAACTGTCGATTATTTATCGGCTGCAGATTGAAGTAAAATAAGGAGAAATTCATCCATATTATGATGCGATGGAAAAACTAAGAGGAGGATGTCATCATAGGCGCAACCACCCTATGGGACCCATTATTTTTAGGACGTGATTGCACCTATGGATGTCATACATCTTAGCAATTTTGAACGACAATTCAACGGTATTTATTTTATGTATTTGTCTATTTCTCCATATCTATAGCGTCTCTTCAAGCTATATACTCAGCGGCGCTCCCGGCTACAGCGCGGACACTTCTTCGGGGTTTCACGACGAAGCGCCTGAGCAATTGAGAGTGAAGGACTTGCTCAAGGTTCCTGCACGGCGGCTTGAGGTGGAATCGAACCTGCAACTCTCCGGCTGCAAGGCAACGAACATACCCACTACACCACCGCGCCCCGCAAACTGCAGTCATTTAGCAATCATTTATTCGATCAATGGTTAGGAATCTTAATCTGTAATTATTTTTAGCAGTTCGTATAATTTTTTTATTAATTTTTACTAGCTTCTTGGTGTCAATCGGTCACATTTTCGGAGTAAATGACGTGAAGAACAATGATAATACTATGTGAAACTTTTGAGTGGAAAACTAAGCAATCGTTTTGCATTTGAGGTATCAATCAATCAATCAAATTTTATTGAATCGATTCAGAATAAACATACTATTATCACAATGCATAATATCTTGGTACATATAATGAGACAGAAAAATAGACAGGAAGGATTTGAGGTGTGCATTGAGCAGTAGATAATAGAGCAGTGTAGAGAGAAGAATCGACTCGTGGAGAGAAGAAGCTAACGCTTATCTAGTCGTCCCCACATTATAAGGTACAAACAATAATAGCATGAAAAAGTAGGAAGAATCGATAGGTGAGTCACATGTTAGGAAGATAACTTAATTAGAGTCTACATAGAATCAGTAGATTTAAGCAGATGTTTTTTATATGTCGACTTAAATGAATTAAGAGAAGTAATGCAGCGAATGTTGGGATCAATAGAGTTCCAAAGTTTGGTGCCTGAGAATCTAACAGTGTGTTGTTTAGTGTTAGTATTGCATGAATTGAGGTGTATATTCAAACGTGATCTAGTGTTATAGCTGTGAACAGAGGCATTAGTTATAAAATAGTCCTTAAATAGACTAGGCAGTAATTGATTCTGGTGACGGTGCATAAATACTGCCAGTTGGAGTTTGAATAAGTCATAAACCGTTAACAATTCAAGATTTTTAAAAAGGCTAGCAGAGGCAGCCAGATAGTGGGAACCAGAGATAATTCTAACTGCACGTTTCTGTAATAGTAGGAGAGGTACAAGGTGGGTTTTGTATCCACCGGCCCAGATGATAATACCATAGTTAAGATAAGGTAAGACAAAGGTATTATAAAGTGTTTTGAGTGTGGGGAAGGGAAGAACATTTTTGAGCCTGTTAATTATTCCAATAGATTTGGCAATCTTATTCTTGACAAGGGTAATGTGGGATTTCCAATTAAGGTGCTCGTCAATGATCAACCCCAAGAATTTAGTCTGAGATACCCGGTTAATAGGGATATTGTTAAGAGTGATACTTTTAGAAGGTTCTTCAGGGATCTTCTTACCCATACTAGAGAATGTAATGTAATTAGATTTTTTAACGTTAAGAGATAGGGAATTAGCATTAAACCAAGCAGATAAATGGAGTAGTTCAGAGTTCATGCTATCAAACAGGTCATTTATATTGTTAGAAGAGATGAAGACTGTGGTGTCATCCGCAAATAAATAAAATAGGAGCTTAGTAGAGCAATTACAAATATCATTAATATAAATTAAAAAGAGCAGAGGTCCCAGGATGGATCCTTGGGGAACCCCAAAACTTATGGTGGCCAAGTCCGACGTCTTTCCCCGATAGGTTACCAGTTGGTGTCTATTGGATAAGTAAGATTTAAACCAGTCTAAGGCAATTCCTCTAATGCCATACTGGCCGAGCTTATCAAGTAAAATATCATGTTTGATAGTATCAAAAGCCTTAGATAAGTCCAGGAAAACCCCAATAGCTGTATTATGGCTATCTATAGCATCCGATATTTTGTCAACAACTTCAAGGATTGCATGAGTAGTAGAGTGTCCTTTCCTAAAGCCAAATTGCTTATCATATAGGATATTAGTTTTTTCAAGGAAATTAGATAATCTAGAGTGCATGGCTCTTTCAAGAATTTTGGAAAAGCAGGTAAGCTTGGATATGGGTCTGTAGTTGGCCATATCCTGACAGTCATTGGATTTAAATATAGGAGAGATGTTAGCAATTTTCATACTTTTGGGGACAATGCCAGTGATAAAAGACTGATTAATTAGGTGAGCAATGGGTTTAGAAATGATAGGCGCAAGCTTTTTAATTATAAGAACGGGCAGTTCACAACAATCATACGGTTTAGTAACTTTAAGGTTAGAGATGATATCGGTAATTTCACAATCATTAACTGGAGTAATAAACATACAGCTAGGGTTGGGAGTTTTTAAGTAGGAGGAATATGGGGTAGAAGTCGGGGGGATATTGGCAGCCATTTTAGGTCCTATGGAAACAAAATAATCGTTAAATAGGTTGGCACAAATGGTAGGATCCTCATTAGCAACACCATTAACAATAAGGGGCAAATTCGAAATATTCGGGCCTTTTTGTTGTAGTAAGGTTTTAATGATCTTCCAAGTTTCCCTGTGGTTAGTTCTATGTTGTTCGAGGAGGTTAGTGTAGTACAATTTTTCACAGTTTCGTAAGATGGTAGTCAATTTATTTTTATAGTTTTTATATTTAGTCAATGCCTTATCAGTTTTAGTTTCCAGAAATCTTTTGTAAAGTTTATTCTTAGTTTGGCAGGATTTAAGAAGGGACGGAGACAACCAAGGTTTCATTTTAGTTTTATATATTCTGGCTTTCCTGGTTATAAGGGGATGACTAGTATTATAGCAGTCAAGTAGTTTATTATTCAAGGAATTGAGGATAAGGTCAGGGTCATTTAAGTTTAATGTCTCACACCAGGTCTCTGAATTAAGTGTAGCTTGAAGGTTAGAGAGAGCCATCTCACTGTTGGGACGATATGACACAATTTTGGATTTGCTGGAGGGCTTAAGAGGAAGATCAATAACCACGAAGATAGGAAGATGATCACTAATATCCGAAAGTAGTACGCCAGAGCTATCTTTAAAATTTAGGGAGTTAGAGAAGATGTTATCGATCAAGGTAGAGGAGACCTTGGTAATCCTAGTAGGTACTTGAATAAGAGGACGAAAGAGAAAGGAGGACATAACATCTAAGAAATCATTAGTGAGGTGGTGTGTATCTAGATCAAGTAAATTGATATTGAAATCACCACATAGGTAACAGGCTTTCCTAGTATTATTGAGTGAGGCAAGTAAGTTTTCCAAAGTAAGGTTAAAATGGTTGAGGTCAGTGTTAGGAGGTCTGTAAATAGAGGCAATGATGAATGAGGGGACAGTAGGACTATTAATCTGTACAAAGATAGATTCAAAAGTGGGATCCCCATTAGGAAGAAGGTCAACAGACTTGGCCTGTAAGGAGTCGTCAACGAGTAAAGCCACACCCCCTCCTATTCTCAGCGCTCTTGAATTAGTGAACGTGGTGTAACCAGGATACACCAGGAGGTGTTCATTATCATCATTAGTCCAAGTTTCGGTGAGAGCAATAATGTGGAATTTATGGTTGATATTACTTAAATATTCCCAAAGGGTAGAATAATTTTTAAAGTAGCTTCTAATATTAAGGTGGAGAATTTTTATGTTATGTTGAAGATTAGATCGAGAGATCATACTGTTAAATTCATCCTCAGTAAGATAGTTGGAAACAATCCCGGAGGTGGGTTTAAGTAGATTAATATCTGGGTCCATATCCCTATCAGGGCCAATGAAAGTATCAGCAGTAGAAGATAAAGGGTTGATAGTCTGGGGAGGGGGATCAGGCTTAAGTATACTAATGTTAGGGTCAATGTGCAGGGACGGACCAGTGCTGGAAGCCGTGACCTGAGAGTGAGTATGAGGGTAGTTATACAAACATTGGATATCATTATGGCAACCGTCAACAGAGATATCAGGTAAAGATTTTGATGCCATTTATGGTGAAATTCAGCAATATGACATAATGAATACTAGATAATTTAGTGAACAGGACCTGTATTAGGGTTAAACACTAGTTAAACTGCTTTAATTGGCCAAAAAATTAATTGTCTTAATTAATATACTAAACAAATAGTTCGAGTAACCCTTTTTACTCGAAGAAAATGGTAACTTACATATACTTAGCGACTACATTTCGACGAGTTTTTCACGCTTTACGTAACGTATACACCAAGTTAACCGAATTTAAAAATCGATTACTCGCGATTAATAAATATTTAGGAGATTAATCGATTGATTAAAATAATTTTAATCTGTACTAGTGTTAGTCATACATGATCGACGATGTATATGCGTTCGATTGTGATTTATTTGATTGTATATATGATGGAATCTATCCAGAATGAGTATTTCCTGGAGGGTTGTGGGTTCAACCCATGCATAGTCTTTTCTTAAAATAGGGTCAACAGTAAAGTCCTCTTTTCACAACCAGACTCCAGGGGGTTAATTTGAGGTAACCCCCGGTTTTTTCCGTCAATTCTCATACTGAATCTTCAAGGGGCGGATCCAGGGGGCCTATCCGGCCATGGCCCACCATTTACAATTTTTTTTTGACCAGCTATTCTGGCTCGGAAAATTGACGTGGCCCCCATGAGTAATTCCGTAGGGGCCCTCCCCACACCCACGAAGTCGGTACGCGAGGTCCGTACGACTAAAAAATTCATCAGAATTATCGGCGGATAAAATGGTATCTTTTTCTTGGGAATTGGAGACAGATAACTAAAAAAAGGTCATCAGAGTTTTTGGCGACCAAGACGAAAATTTATCCCTGTCCCAAGACCGAAAATTTTGGCCCCCCTTCGAAAATTTCTGTATCCGCCCCTTGAATCTACCTGACTGTAAATCTGGCCTACTTTGCTTAGCCACTTCCATGACATGGAGGAGGAGAAAGGAGATTGAGGTGATGGCTAATGCTATGGCGCGAAGGGCGCACGAGCGCTGAATTGCTTCCAGCCACCCTCCCAAAGGTCCACTCAGCCTTCTAATCGGCAGATCTGATGGCGTCGGTAAAACGAGTAATGGGACGTGGTAGGTGCCCTGCTGGATGCCGACAGTTCAATTAGACTTCTGTAATGACTTGTGATCATCATTCGTCGTATTATATATATATATATAATATATATATAATATATATATGCATTGTAGTCATTCTGCGCTGTGTCATTTTGAAATCAAACGAAGATAGTCATTGTCGGCGCTATATAAATGTTCAATTACTATTACTATATTACTATGCTACTGTGGCCTATCCAGCCCATTATGCTTTCGTGATCAGCAGGTGGTGTCCATCCTTAATATATAGGCCTAGCGCGCTAAGAAATGCGTCACTCGGTTGCATATATATGTAATATATGTATATTTATATCACCTATTTATCTGTCATTAAAACAGCCTAGATGTGCTGCTGATCATTGAAAATGCGCATGGTGCACGAGAAACGATGCTTTCTTTAGCGCCGTGTAAGTCAATTAGCAGTGGAGACGACGACGACGACGACGACGACGACGACGACCTGCCCGAAAGCAGGTTCTTTGGCTTTACACCCCTGGGGATGAGATGAGTGAGGTGGTTTCCCGTTGCCTTCCTCACAAACAGTGATGGGTAAGCAACTTGCCCAAGGTCGCTCCACAGCTCCTGTGGAGCGACCTTGGGCAAGTTGCGCCTCTGCGTCCCACACGCGCTAGCCCGAGATATCTAAATCTCTGAATGTCATCTCCCAGCCCGGGGCTTGAACCGCAGTCCGTTGCGAGTCTTGCGACCAACAGACGTATGCCGCTCTCGCTTACAGTGTAGCTTATAACTAGGCCAGTGGAGATAACAGTGTCTTAATCAGCCGACAGCTAATTATTTATTATGCAAACCGAATTACTATAATAAAAAAATTACATGGCGAATGAATTTCTATTCGCACTACTTTCAACAACCAACTCATAGATCATCAGATCTCCAGCACCGGTATTTCTATCATTCTATGATTAAATTCGAAAGATCCACTGTCTATATATAGAAAGATCACAAGAACGGGATGGATTCTGGATGTCCATCCTTAAATCAAGTCCGCCATAACAGACAATGGAGGGAGTAGGCCCTATAGACATAGTCGAAATGCGGTGGGAGCGCTATTTTGTCAAAGCCGCATAACATCAAAGGACGCCGACCGTATCGTTCCTCGCGCTTCGCAATAATGAGATACAACTATTTATGGGCTTTCTCTGCAAAAAAAACACCGCACAGCAGACAGCAGAATGCTATTCTCAACAGCAGCAGCGTTAATTATACAGAAGTCGAAAGCCATCGATAATCCGGACGAGAAGCATAACGCATGTAGGCATATGTCATACACTGATGATTAAGGTATACTCGTGCTATAAAAACAAGTGCAGTTTCAGACGGCAACACGTGCAAACAGGTATTGCATGGTTGGTGGTGCATTATAGTTTTGCTGTTCTATCTGCGTCATTCTCATTTACATCTCGTCGTTGATGGTCGTTGTCAAACCTCAAAACAATTTGCATTAATAAAATGTTGGTTTCTCGACGAAAGGTTGATTTGCTATATAACAAAATGTGATTAAGCATAGACCTGTGCACTAAACAAATGCCTACAAATAAATTAATGAGTCCTGCAGGCACCTACATCTTATATTGATATGAAGATGAACGTCAAATAGCTTACAGCCGGTTTCCGATTATAAATATTGAGCATATTATAATAGTATTATATGTGTATGGCGTTGGCCTATACGCCCCTCGCGTCTGCTTCTGTGATCACCAGCAGCTGCGACCAGTGGCGTCTACCAATGGGGGGGTTGGGAGAACGTTCTCCCACGGTTTCTGAAAGTGGGGGGTTTGACTTTTTCGGGTGTAAATTGGGGGGTTGGTGAATTTCTATTAAATAAAGGCCTGGAATACGAAAATTATTATTTGTGCATCATTTATGTATCGAAAAACATTATTACCTTGGACTAACGAACCCACGGTTCGCTTGATGTCACTTATATTTGGTAGGGAGCAGGACAACTCATAGACATTAGTGTCAGTCAGGTCCCTGGCATACAAGGGTTTGACCTCTTATCGCTAATCACCAGTGTTGTGCACAAGACCAAAAATCCAAGACCAAGACCAAGACCGAGTGTTCCAAGACCAAGACCAAGACCAAGACC
The DNA here is from genome assembly GCA_949752735.1 of Lumbricus terrestris. Taxonomy (NCBI): domain Eukaryota; kingdom Metazoa; phylum Annelida; class Clitellata; order Crassiclitellata; family Lumbricidae; genus Lumbricus; species Lumbricus terrestris. Next base: position 45,125,043 of record OX457036.1, read on the forward strand.
GAGTGTTCCAAGACCAAGACCAAGACCGAGTGTTCCAAGACCAAGACCAAGACCAAGACCGAGTGTTCCAAGACCAAGACCAAGACCGAGTGTTCCAAGACCAAGACCAAGACCGGCTGGATCACTTAGATCAATCAATCAATCAAAATCATTTATTGATCCCACAATAAAACATAACAAACAGAAAATAATGCAAGACAATTTATATTTAACATTGTAATGTATTCAATACAGAACTTTGTAAGATAGAGAAGGGAGCAATAGGCCCTCCAGAAGGGACAAGTCCCGCTTAGTAGGGAGCCTATAGATTACCGGGTAGATATTAGATTAGATGTTTGTTACATTTTATCAGAACCAAATCACACAAAGTTTTGTCGCCAAGTCTTGTCCGGTGTGGTCTCATGAACAAACCGCTGCAGCTGAAAACTCTCTCGACTGGAGCAGATGTGGCAGAAACACAAAAAACTTTTTCAACAAGGGATAAAGTCCGCCAAATCCTTGCTCCTCAATGTTTTCAAAAGTACAAATGTTACCTCGAATAATTGCATCGATGTATTTACACTGTGTCCGGATAAAAAGTAGACCCCAAAAAGAAGTGTAATAACTCGGTCAAAACTCTTAGGATTTGTCTGAAATTTTAAGCAGAGCAACAGTGACCATATATACACGAGATCCTAAAGATGATTAGAAATATTCGTGAGTTTGTCTAATTTATGAGCGTTTAAAATGCAGCACCAAAAAATCTATTTTGATGCTTTTGTGTGCGTTTAATTAATTATTAAACGCACACAAAAGCATCAAAATAGATTAAGATTTCTCATTACAGGATATGTCAATTGTCGTCACCATTACTAACCTTGGTTAACCGAAGGGTAAGAACATAATGATTTTTCAGCTGGGCTGCACAGAGCGAGGTTGATCGGGAATAGCATTTACAGTGTTAAGATATGAATGTTCAAGAAATAATTCAAGTCAACAAGCAGAGAATAAAGGGCATATATCTGACATCTGCCTGCTATATGCCAAAGTCTGGTTTCAAGCACCGTATGCACCATCTATAGGCCTACTCCTCGACTTGACCTGTAGAGTGTAGATCTTTAAGGACATTCACAAAATACAGGGAAATAAATAGTGCAGTACTTGCAGACATTGCAATGAAGAAATGTTTTGGTGATGACCTTTGGTATCTTTCAGAGGAATTGGTGGCTTTTGCGTTCTTTGATTTATGGGCCCTATGGGGCTTCCATTTATACCAAGCCCCAAATGGTTACTACTCTGGACAAAACTTGGATCGAACATCCACTACAAAGAACAACCTTGGAACCTGCTGTAATAAGCTCAATGCAACTGGAAGATTTTATCATGGAAACACGAGGATTTTAAAGTTTTTCCTACAAGACGTTGATAACTTCAAGTTAGATTAGGCCACTTCGAAATCAGTGAAAGTTGTGAATGACATTACAAAGTGTGGAGTGGCACTCATGAACAAGTATAACAAGCTTCAAACAAATAATGAGGATCAGATGCAGAGTCTGCTATTTTGGTTGTGAAGAAACACACGGTCACATACCTATCGTCGCAAAAGACTGATGCAATAATGGAAGCATTGACTGGAAAAGCATTTCTATGTCCGCTTATGAGTCTTGACCAAAATATTAAACCAGTCCACAGGCCACTGGTCCACCTCCAGCACTGTCCATTGCCCACCAGAATTTATTCCAATTTGTGCATCCAACTATACATGTACTGTGATGTACACTAGTAATAGTGTGCAATATATGATATTCCATGTTTCGCCTGTGTCTTTACATTGATATATGTTACGTCCGGTAGCGACCCCTAAAACTCAAAAATATCTGCCAAAATTTTCAGTGTTAATATTTTTGAACCTAAAGCTATAAGTTAGGAGGGTGCCTCGTTTAAAATTCTCAAAAAAATATTTTTACATGGAGCTAAGGACCACACTACTATATATGGTGCTCAAAATGTCCTTCTTGTTCACGAACACACGACCGTAGACGTAGTAGTTGTCCAGGGATACACTCGGCTTCATACTTCGCAGCTGTGGCCGTCCAGCAGTCCGGACCTCGATCCGGAGTACCAGGTGCATTTACTGGAGGGGCGCGTTTTTCGTTCACGCGTATTCATGACATCAATAACCGTATGGCGTAGGGCGCGGCTGATTGAAGAGTGGCAGATGTTTGACCAAGTGATCATCGACCGGACCATCAAACAGTAGCGTCTACGTCTACGGTCGTGTGTAATGTTGCTCTGCTTAAAATTTCAGACAAATCCTAAGAGTTTTGACCGAGTTATTACACTTCTTTTTGGGGTCTACTTTTTATCCGGACACAGTGTAGTTACTAAGGCACTAGCATCCAGGGATAACTGTGCCTTTACGTTTTCTTGTCTCTTTTGATATGAAGCGAATAGAGAAGTCCTCTGTCGCTTTCTACTTAGTGGATCATCATCATCGCTGGATCTTGAAGTCATCTGGGAAATCCCGGGCTGACCACCATTTCCAAGACCGGATCTTTAAGACCAAGACCGGGCCTTCAAGACCAAGACCAAGACCAAGACCGGACCTTCAAGACCAAGACCAAGACCAAGACCGGACCTTCGAGACCAAGACCAAGACCAAGACCGCCACATTCAAGACCAAGACCAAGACCAAGACCGCAATTTTCTGGTCTCGAGACAGTCTCGAGACCAAGACCGCGGTCTCGAGACCACATCACTGCTAATCACGTTTACTGACGGAGCCAAGCCGAAGCCCCACCCTTGGCAGGTGATGAAGGCAACAATATTAATTATTGCGACGGTCGCGCAGCAAGAATCAAACGACCCGTTTGACACTTGCTGTGCACGTGTAGCTTACCCCAGTCTTCGGACAGTGGTCCCTTCTGTAAAAGTAGCCTAAGCCTAATGAACCTAATAACAGATGTTTCGCATTAGATTCCCAGCCAGCATATCGCTGAAATGGATAAGAGCAGCTCTGATGTAAAACAGAGATTTTCCATGCTATAGAGACGCAGCCATAAGTGCAGGAAGCTAGATGGTAGTCATTATACATGTAGGTCTACCATAGACAACCGAATTTGATTGTTTCTGTGTTATAAGTTTTTCTTATTTCGCGAAGAGTTGCATCGACACCAGCAGGAGTTGTCAACAGCTAAAAGGTCTGCCTACACAGAGAGTTTCTGTGGAGAATTCGAATTATTAGCTTTCAGCTTCTAAGCGCATGGACGGAAATTTAAAGGGGTGGCGGAGATGCCTATATCGCCCCAATGTTTCAGAAATATTTCATAAATATCATTATAATTTACTGCAGTGTTATTCATTGAGCTTATTTATCTATAATGAAAATTCGTCTAAAATGGCAACTTAAAAGCCGCCATCACAGTCTGCAAATTAAGAAAATTAAGCATTGGGAGCGACATTTATTGAAGTCTTGAACCACATCTCTGAGCACTGAGATCATGACAGCTTAAAATGCTACATACGGCAGCAATGTGCAAATCCAAAAATTGTATGTAATTGGGAGGCGACACTCTAAGGTCTCAAACCATGGCTAGGCTAGTATCAGCATGGAAAAATGAGTACAGGTAATTTTATTAAGACGACACCTTAAAATGCTGCCATTGCATTGTGGAAATTCAAAAAGTTTCTAATGGGCCACTGAAAAGCAGGCCTACAGCTCTTTTGTTAAGACGGCACCTTAAAATGCTGCCATTGCAATGTGCAAATTCAAAAAGTTTCTAATGGGTCACTGAAAATGTACAGCTATTTTGTTAAGATGACCCCTTAAAATGCTGCCATTGCAATGTGCAAATTCAAGAAGTTCCTAATGGGTCACTGAAAAAGTACAGTTTTTTTGTTAAGATGACCCCTTAAAATGCTGCCATTGCAATGTGCAAATTCAAAAAGTTTCTAATGGGCCACTGAAAAAGTACAGCTATTTTGTTAAGACGACACCTTAAAATGCTGCCATTGCAATGTGCAAATTCAAAAAGTTTCTAATGGGTCACTGAAAATGTACAGCTATTTTGTTAAGATGACCCCTTAAAATGCTGCCATTGCAATGTGCAAATTCAAGAAGTTCCTAGTGGGTCACTGAAAAAGTACAGTTTTTTTGTTCAGATGACCCCTTAAAATGCTGCCATTGCAATGTGGAAATTCAAAAAGTTTCTAATGGGTCACTGAAAAAGTACAGCTATATTGTTAAGACGACACCTTAAAATGCTGTCATTGCATTGTGGAAATTAAAAAAGTTTCTAATGGGCCACTGAAAAAGTACAGCTATTTTGTTAAGACGACACCTTAAAATGCTGCCATTGCAATGTGCAAATTCAAAAAGTTTCTAATGGGTAGGGGCGCATCCCCTCCCCATACCCGTGCCCCTCACAACAGTGCAACGCGCATCATATGAACAGATTCCCTTACAATTGTTTTAAGTCGGCGAAAATGGGGGGGTTTGTTCTCCCACTCCAAGTGGGGGTTAGACGCCACTGGCTGCGACGAACAATGCGTCTGTAGCTTGGAATGACAATCACTGGGTTCACTCTTCTTTGTGTAGTCTTCTTTCGTCAACGATACTGTATGGACATGATAGGCTCTCTCAGTGGCGTAGCCACGAATTTATTATAGGGGGGGATCATGGCCTGGCCGGATGTTCTTCTTGACACCAACCCAACAGTATTACAGCAAATAATACTGGAATAAATTAACAAAGAGAGTAAAGTAAGTAAAACAATTGTTGCTACAAACAATTGTTTTGTTTCTTCTTATTTAAATGGGTAAATGAACTTTTATAAAAAAACTTATTCCTAAGCCAATTCTCTAAACTCCACTGTTTCGTAAACGCCTGAAGACTATACTATTTGTTAGCGGGAGCACTATAGCTTGGGTCGGGAGCGCCACTGAATCTGTGAGCGGCGCTATATAAATGTTCAATCACAATTACAATTACGTCACTGTGCTATCTAAGCGACTTCGTTTTCTTAGCCCCTGCATGTAAGAGCGGGTCGTCGAACCTCTTCCTCGCCGTCTGATCATTACACTGACGGTGTATAGGGTCATTGTTAGTATAATAGAGTTCGCTCTTAGCATATATAAGTGGAGTCTAAATGGCTAAATATCAATTAAAATTTTTGCACTCACGAAGATTTGAACCCTCGCTTTCTTGACTGACGGCCCAGCTTGCCAACCACTGCACAATAATAATTGCACTTGTCTCGATCTCTGCATTATTAATACCCGCGGTACAGACGCAGGCGACAAGTATTGCGGCTGGACTTTAAAAACATAAAAGAAGCTGTCACATAGGCGACAAATGCTGCAGCGTTATGTTGTCCATACATTTTAATAACTCGACAGCAAAATGTATTCATGACCGCAGACGCCAAAGTAATATACATAATACATACAGGCAAGTGATGTATGCATGCATCTTCTCTGTATAAAATTGTGTACTAATAATGTATTTTAAAATAGGTGCAAGTGGACCTACATGATACACAAGGTAGTGATGAATGTCAAAAACCCACGTGCAGTTGAAAGTCATAGGCTACGTAGCGAAGCATATTGTGCATGTTGTGGATTTCAACATTAGCATTTTCGGATAGGGTTATTCAAAGGATTTAAAACTATTTAACATGATGTGTGATATCTTGACCCAAGAAATTTAGGATGCTAACACATAATAGACTCAAAGACAGTATGTACTATGTAGGCCTATACCTGTGATTAAGCGTTGAAGATAGGTCTAAATGCCAAACTGACACAACACAGTATATGAAAACACGCAGTATATATTGTACGGATGATCGCTTTATAACAGGCGTTTAATTTAACTGTAGGCTGCCATGCAAGGCGTCCATATCATCCTACTGCTCAATCTACCAACGCCATCTGCCGAATAGAGGGTTGAGTGGACCATTGGGAGGGTAGCGTCACAGTGTTTACCATTACCATAAATCGGACTAATAATATGCAACGATGCAGACTGCTTGCGGCTGTGTCCCGGTGCAATATCATTATAGTTCAAGTCGACAATGATCTGAAAAGCAACGGATTCAATATGGCTTCATAGCTGCGCATTATTCGATCTGAGATGATTTTACACCAAACTGCATCATCTGCAATCAGCAGACAACAGTTGTTGTCTGAGCCCATAGGCCTATAATTCAACCTTATTATTCAAGGTTCATTTGCCTATATATTTCACTGACTTTCAAAGGGACCTGGTTGAACAAGTGCATTGTACAAACACAATATATGGACTCAAGTTTACAACATTTTAATTGCATAGGCCTGTATGCAATCATATACATGACTGCTTCGTAGTTTATAATTTTTTTAATAATTATCTTTGTCTGGTATTTTCATCGATGCATTGATTCATTCAGAGTTTGCTTACAATACAACCTTATAAGCTTGAGGGGTCTAAAACGGTAGCCTAATGCTATACATATATACAGTATTACAGTAACAGGTGAGAGTGCCTCACTTCATGACATGAGCACCTGAACAGAGAGAAAAGATAAGACAATTGCCTTCTGGAAAAGCTAACGTACTAGGCCTACTTCTCGGTTTTTGGCAAATTTCTTCGCATCAAAGTATAATGATATTTACGATAGACTCCCATACATGGCTTACCTACAGGCTATAATAATGGTAGTGGACTCTCACCAGCAGAGGATCAGTCACGATTGTCAGATGAATCGGAAGACAAATATCACGTTGGTCTAGATGTGAGCCTGAAGCCCAGCAGTCACCGCCAGACCAGCGCAGCCGCCGCAGCGTCCCTATCCGTTGATTGTGATGTGCATAGGCGTAGGAGCGGGGCTCCAGAGGGGCAAATGCCTCCCCCAAATTTTGGGCAAATGTCTTTTTCGGGCAAAAGAGGCACGGATGGGGAAAAAATTTCGGAATTTTTTTACAATTTTCTGAAGATTTACAGGAAATGACTTTAAAAAGTCATCAGATTTTTCGGACGAGAAAATCCTAAGATTTTGGGTGGATGACTAAAAAAGTCATCGGATTCGAACGAGAAAATCCTAAAATTTTGGGCGGATGACTAAAAAAATCATCAGATTTTTCGGGCAAAATTTTTTATTTTTTTATTTTTGCCCCCCACTTCTGAAATGTTCCCTACGCCTATGGTGATGTGAATCAGTAGCCTACAATAGTAAGGTTGTATACTTGCATTACATCACTTTGATTCTTTCGCTTCTTAGGTCATCAGTACCAGAAATCTATTTTTTTATCCCATATTTATAAATGTCACCAGCTGTCATATCATACAGGACTTTAAAACTGATGCTCGATCATAGGCAAGTCGACCGTTATCAGTCACACCTACAAGGGTAGCACGTACGGTCCATAACAATTGTCCAGACGTAGCCTACACGTACAGTAGCCTAGATTACGAGGGATTGCGCTTAGACTTAAAAGGGTCATTGAAGTCAGTATCTTAGTTTCCGATAAAATTGATGCCAAGTACAAACTTTATAGCGATTTTAAAGATGTTTTTATTACTGCACCTCCTGCAGATTTGAAACATAAAACTCTCACATACGTCTATGCATGCATGCAATTGTCCTTCGGTGACGAATGACTGCGAAATGCGCATCTGTTAAATTAATTACTCACAGAATGTTCCCTTAAAGTCAACGAAATGCAACCACACCTGCAGGCCTATTCACAAACTTAGACTATAGATCGATGATTGAACGGAGTGTAGTAGGCCTATCTATAGTCTACGCCTAGACCTACAAGACAATACATACTGAGTGGGGCGCGGTGGTGTAGTGGTGGCGTCGTTGCCTTGAAGCCGGAAGGTTCAAGGTTCGAATCCACCTCGCCCAGTGTGAGAATTGTGGAAAAATAACTGGGGGGGGGTTGGACCATTATCCACTTGGAATTGGGGTGTAAAAAACATACTTTAACATGGGGCTCTAAGAAAGACTGGGGGGGTCGAAACCCCCCAACCCCCCGGCAATTCTCACCCTGACCTCGCCGCGTACGGACCTTGGACAAGTCCTTCACTCACAATTGCTCAGCGCTTCGGCGTGAAACTCCGATGCAGTGTCCGCTCTGCATTCGGGAGCGCCTCTGAGTAGAGAGATTGAACGGGGCGCTATAACAAGTGCACATACAAACAAACTGACAATTCAGTGATATTGGAAGAATCAGACAAGTTTCACGAAAGTCCATCAACCTCGAGATTTCTGACAATGATCAAGAGACCGCGAGAATGAAATGAAAGCTAGATGGTTCTTTTACATGTGAAATAGAAGCTGGTTTGACGAAAATAACGCATGAAAAATAGAAGCCGGATTAATGATAAAGCGCTTGAGAAATGTAAGCTGGATGAAGGCTCTTGCAAGGGTGAATTTGAAATCAATGCTATTTTATACCCATTTAAAAAAATCCTGTTTGCATTAATACATCGCAAGTTGTTGGCAACGGCGGCAGACTGTCTGAGTTAGCCTATAGGCCCTATACCCCGCAGTCGACTCGACTTAGAAATATTTTATTTACTATTTCTTGAAGTCTCAAAGTGACCTACATGAAAATAACGACGACATTCAGCTTTTGCATACAAGACTGCAGCTAAATGACCTTTTTGGCAACCGGCGATTTCGTGTTAGCGGAACTGCGAAAGCTAACTATAGACGTACGTTTTCGATATGAGTTGAATGAGTAGCTATACAGAGGCGGATAAAAATTGGGCCTAAAATTTGTTGTCTTTGGTCAACAAAAATCTTCGTTGGTCTTCCATCGAGAAAATCTTTCCCCAAAAAACTTATAAAAACCGTGGCAACTCCGGTTATTGTAAATCTGATGACTTTTAGTCACGTACGTGCTACTTTCTTTCACCTTCCTGTTCTCGTTGCGTTGATTTACAGCTTCTTTAAACCTAGTGGGGGTAGGAGCCACGTCCTATGCAAATCTCTGAATAGGGGGCATGGCCGGATTGGCCCCTTGGATCCGCCCCTGAATGAGTATGATAAAGATCTACTATTATAGGCCTGTATAGGGCCTACATGTAGATGCTAATTTTTAGAATATAAAACGGGGCCTTTTGTGACGTCACTTCGATTATGATACAATTCTACAATTAAATAAGTTCACAGAGAAAGGGAAATTAGGCCTATTGTGACGTCACTTCAATCAGGATATAGATCTACCATCAAATAATTTCATTAATTTTCGAGAATACAAAACTATGCCCAGTGTAACGTCACTCTGATTATGATACAATTTTATTATTACATCAGTTCACCTCAAGAATTTAAAAAAACTTGGCCTATTGTCAGTATTGTGACGTCACTTCGATAATGATAGGCCTACAACTGCACTATTACAGAAGTACTTTTTGAGAATATAAACAAGGTCTATTGTGAATTTGTGATGTCACTTCGATTATTATGCAGATCTTCCAGTATAGATGTTCATTCTGCTAATGTAAAACTGGGTCTTTTATAACGTCACTTCGATTTTGATACAATTCTACTATTAAACAAGTTCAATGGGAAAATGAAATTAGGCCTCTTATGGCGTCATTTCGATTATGATACAGATCTACTATCATATTATTTCATTTTCATAATACAAACTGGGGCTGTTTTAACGCAACATCGCTCAGATTCTATTATACGTTCAGTTTGAGAATATAAAACTAGGTCCATTGTGAGGTCACTTCGATAATGATAGACCTTTAGTAGTCTAAAGAAATTCATTTTGAGAATAAACTGTGCATATTGTGACGTCACTCCGATTATGATACAGGCCTACTATTGTAGAAGAGTATAAACAAGCCCTATTGTGACGTCACTTCGATTATTACACAGATCCACTGAATAATTATTGAAGCTTATTTTCAGAATCTAAAACGAGGCCTATAATTGTGACGTCACTACGATTTCAGTGCAAGTCTACAATTATATAAAATCACTGAGAATTCGAAATTAAGCTCATTGTGACGTCACACAGATTATGACACAGATCTCGTATAATTTCATAACTGCAGAGGTGAGCAAGAGACAAAAACTAGGCCGAGTCGACAAAATCGATCGAGTCGATCGTCGCTCTCAAGTGCTGTAATACGCCGAGCAAATTTCTGTCCAGGGTAGCCTATACAGACCTCTGTTGTCATAGACCCTGGTCAAATCGGATCCATCCGTCGCGGGAGCCAAGTCGATCGTAGCCCACGACTCGATCGACTGGGGGTATAGTCCGAGATTCACCGACTTTTGTTGATGACGTGTAGCAAAAATAATTCCGTATCATATGTAGGCCTATGCTGCAGTTAGGGATATAATCCCGAAGCAACATGTCAATTCCGGGATTAGGCCTACAAATTGGGTCAGTGGTCAATTTGGCAATTAAGTAATTCTTAGACGCACGTAGCGTATTAGTAGGTCAAGTAGGCCTATATATAAAGCAATGCGCTTTATCTACATGCACATTACTTCGACCATGATTCTTAGCTCGATCAATGATGGCTCAGAGCCAGAGATCAAAGGCAGCGGAACTTGACAGTAGCACCGGAGTCGGAGTTTCGTTAGGTCTTCTTAATTGAGTCTACCACGGCCTCGAATCAGATTTGAGAACACCACGGCAGAGTTGAGTACAAAATAACTGGGGGTATTAAAGACGCTGATTTATGTGGATTTTCGGCGTGCAAGGACTTTACTAACGTGTCTTAATAAAGACTCGATGGTCGAATCCACCACATGAAACCCCCAGAAAATTCTTAACCTTTCTGCTTATTTTGTTGTATTAGCAGCCCAGCATCTATGGAGCAACAGAACTAAACAGTGGACCAACTAATTAATTTAATCTAATTCTTCCAATTTGTAATCCCAAAAATATTTCTCTATTACATTCACGCTTCAACCAACCTTCTAGCCATCTAAGAGTTTAATAAATTTATGACTAAAGAGTAAAGACGTTTGGACCTCCTGCACCTCTGCAAGGAGGGGGCCGGTGTAAAGGTTTCAAATTACCCCCTCCTTAACATTACCCCCCCCCCGGTAACTTGAAACCGGTTTCAGATTACCCCCCCACCGGACAATAGATTTGCATCAATCATTGCATTTAAAAAAATCATCCCGCTTCTTGTTTTGGTCTGAAGATTTTCATCCGTCATCCCACTTCGTGGTACGTTATCAATTTTTTTATGCGAAAAAAAATAATAGCCTCGAAGCCATATCTCCATTGTAACTTCAGCAGCAATTAGTATTATAGTTACAGATGAAAACATTGATAACAAACCACAAAGTGGGACGACGGATGAAGATCTTCAGACCAAAACAAGAAGCGCGATGATTTTTCTGATATTTTTAGTGCAATAAATGCGACAATTGATGCAATTTACAGTTTGCAGTGGGGTAATGTTTAGGAGGGGGTAATTTGAAACCTTTACACAGGTTGAGTAATGGATAGCACCAAGCCATAGAGAGCAAGAGGTAACAAGTTCGAGCCCCCTTTGGTGGACATACTTTGCAGGCTGCTATTGGTGCCGATTATTGCAGGCTGTCTGCTCGGTTAGTAGTTGAGATTTATGCATTGTTATCGGAGTTCCTGTAAACTGTTTCAACTGCATAATTGTACATTGTAACTGGTTGCATTCTGTCAACTGGATCGAAGAATAAATTTAAATTATAATGCACAATTGGACCCAGCCACTAGACATGGCTTGGTCCTTATGCGCGGACAAGTTATCGTAACACGACTAGACAGTCACTGGCTCCACCAAACAAGTATCTTGCGAGGAGACACTGCCAGAAGAATGCTTAGATGGTTTACATTGGCCAAAGATATTCTTATTTGGACAAGTGCTCGGTAAATGCACATGGAGAACACAAGCAGAATTTCCTACAAAATATGGGTAGGATACGGAAAGTGGGAGGAAAGCAAACTAAGCGTGATCATGAAAAACATACTAAACCACTGTGGCAGCGGAAGCAAGGGTAAATGCAGTGCTTAAAGTGTGGAGGGAAAGTGCCTGGACCCCCTTACCCTTCCAGGCTGTGCTAGCCACTAAGTGGCAGGATGGCGTTCAGATTTTAAAATAAGTGCACGGACACTGTACATGACTGTCTAGCCACACTTCAGGTCCTGGTAAATGCACAGACAACATAAAAGCATTACCTGGTCATTGCCAAAGCTAAAATGTTACCTATCAAGAATTTCTTTGAGGCATAAATCACTGCTGCATTGGAACTAGTGCCCTTCAAATGCCCAGGAGACAAAACATGTCTGGTGTCACCACTGCTAAACCTTCAAGGTAATAAAACAAGGCCAACTCCACCCTTCTGCTCTGGTCAAGGATTTCAACTCCCAACAGCTATCACATCACCAATAAAATAAATGCACCACATCAGTTGAAATAAGTGACATAAAACCAGAAAATTTACAAAATCTGTGAAGCACTGATGCTGGCATTTATTTTTTACTCAAGCTGGACAAGATGCAGAGTGATAGTTCATCATCATAGAGTTAAAAGAAGGTTGAAACAGAATCTTGATACATCCAGCAAGCGCAGCAGGTCTTGCATTTAAGCATCAGCAATTGTGACTTCAACTTCCACTCCAGGCTCAATGCTGATGGAGGTCTACAAAACAATAATATTTTCATTCAGCCATTTGTACAAAAACCTTAGTAACTAAAGCAAAGCAATGCACCTGCTAGTACTACCCAAGTTTCTTGACAAGTATTGCAGACGCACAGACAGAAAAGATCAGAGTACTTTAACATGACTAAAAGAATTAAATTTTATTTGGTCTTCAAGAGAACTTACAAGCCTACTTGAATGTTCAATTGTCTCATCTGTCAAAGCACATAAAAAATGCCCAAGCTAAGAATTCTTGACAAATCTCTTGCATCCAGTGTCTAGCCATCTTTGTATTGCAAAATCACATCCGACTCGTCATTTAAAGTATAATCATAAATATAAACCATTTCCTATATATTTAACTACACTCAAAGACAAATTGAAACATTTTACATATACAAACACATCTAATGGTGAATTTAATGCTTTAAAATGCATACAATAAGCAATTGGTCATCCTATTCAAGGAACTAGCAACCACCCGAATATGCTCGGTACATGCCAGCTGCCAAATAAACTACCAATTCATCATTTAATTCATGAGCAGAGACTTAGGGAGGGAAAACGGGTGGTGGGGGCAGACACCCTCAATGTTTGTGTTGAGGGGACCGTCCATGCATTTGTTCCTCCCAATGACTAAGAGTTAGGACATACACATTTCCTGAATATACTGGTGACGTTATTATAACAATGAAGAGATTTTCGGCGAGCAAATGATGAAAGGACAAAATAGTCATAAGTTTTTCTGACAGGGGAACAAAGTATGGTTTTTCATAAAGGTCGTCAGAAAATTACATGCTGCCAGTCAGCGAATCAGCCATCCGCCCAAAATGTCGCACCTCGGCGATTGTCCTTCGGGCGCTTGTTCGTCCCACCCAACGTCTAGACAAAGTCTCCGCCCATGACTTAATCTGAGCAGATTATTAATTCAATCATTAGTTACAAGGATTTACATAGTGCCAGTTCAATGTTACTGCTCAAAAGCACTCCCTAGATTATCTCACTCAATATATGCATTTTTGCGATGTAATGGATAGAAACCATAAGCAACAGTCAGTAATCATGCTGCTCTGAAAAGTTTCACCCATGTTTAGTTTGGCATTCAAGCGAAAGTCCAACAACACAAAAATTGCGAACCATTGGAGAATGCTTACTTTGTATCGTGTACATATCACATCTCAACCATACACTTGACCCCAGCATGCAGCTAAATTGGACAGAACTTTTTGAGATGCACGTAGAAAAAGAGCGGACCCTGGGAGACAAGTGCAGCATCAAAGGGAGTCTTATCCAAAACCACGGGCCAGCCGCCGAGAAGGCACGATTCTGCTATCAGTAAAGCGACAACCTGATGCACTCAGGGTGAATGCAGCAGAGGTTGCAAATATAGGCCAGAGCAAAGACGTATGAAAATCTATGTTGGACGCATGCAAATTTAAGTTTTGATTTTTTAAATCACAGTTCTTTGAGATATATCGAGGTTTTTACTGGCATTACTCAGCTCATGTTATTGAATTTTGCGTGTTTTTCAACTCCAGGTTTATACGTTTTGATGATAATTTCAGACAAATTGAACTCGCCAAGTCTTGCACATATGGGTCTAAATGTTTGCCATCTCCAGCTGGTTACTTTCAGCATTAGAGGTCGTCAGGGAATTAGACTTTCAGTTATTCGTGGTGCCTTGATCCACTGACAGGCAGGTGAGGAATACCAGTTTTACTAGCACTCAGCAACTTGGGAACGGTGGCTTATTGAGATAACTTAAAAGCCAACACGAGACTATGGCATTATCATGTCTCATGGATGCAGTAAACTGCCAACACTCCATCCTAACAACACCACATTTTACAGACACTATAAAAATTAGCTTTATGTTGATTACAATAATATTCCTTTGCTAAGTGAATCAGCCACTGTTGACTTCCATGCAGTTTTGCTTACTAGTGAAATCTCTGCTCCTAACGACAGACTCATGAGGGTTTCTTGAAGTAGCACTATAAAAGCATGTGGATACAATTACTAGGTTGATAATCCTGAGGTTTTAGGGTTTTTGCTGGAAATGTAAACATGCAAACAATCAACAATTACCATAACATGTCATAACAAATTCTCTAGTTTACCAAGATCAAAACCAGCTTAACAAGATCAAAACCACTGACACAGAGGTGAATGGCAAACACTGTTCAAAGCAAACACGCCGCCAACACAGGTGTAAACTGCTAATTGGCAAGTCAAACTGGCTAAGATAACTTACAATCTGCTTGACAATCTCCGATGGGCTGTGCAGATCGATGAGTCGCTTGTGGATTCTCATCTGGAAGCGATCCCACGTCTTCGAACCCTCACCACACGGAGTCTTTCTAGTGGTGATACGAAGAGTCTTGGTTGGCATTCTCACTGGTCCCTTCACCTTCAGCTGCTTGTCCTTGGCACCACGGATAAGGTCAGCACAAACTGTGCACATACACAGGCAATTCCAGTTAAAATTACATCAAGTGACGCCATTAGAATAACAACATTGTCAGTGCTCAACTATTTTCTGATCAAAACTATTTTCTGATAACAACAGATGGACACTGTGCCCCATTCAGGACAAAACAAATACACAAAGCAGCCAGAGTACTTGTCATTGCCACGTTTACCACACAACACTACTCAAAATACTTGACTAAAGGCAATTTGAATTGTTCGACATTTGAACAGAGGTTCATTGTTTTGACTACTAGATTACTTCACTCAATATATGCAATGTAATGGATAGAAACCATAAGCAACAGTCATTAATCTTGCTGCTCTGAAAAGTTTCACCCATGTTTGGTTTAGCATTCAAGCGAAAGTCCAACAATACAAAAATTGTGAACCATTGGAGAATGCTTACTTTTGCACTGGTATTATATGCAACACCATGCCACAAGTAGAAAGTCATGATTTGGTTATGAAATAAACTTAACAAAATATTTTATAAGTTCAACATTTCTGTGTATGCATACGCAATCCATCCAAATTGCTTGAATGTCGCATTTTGTCGGTCACATATTTTGCAAATAAACATTTATTTAAAATACTGAAGATATGTTCATCATCATCATCAATATCATTGGGCTCAATGCCCGTAAGAGTCCGACGCCACTCTCTGTCCGAGTCTGTCTCGCATCATGCTGCCCAGCTTCAACCGGTCCGGTCAGCAAGTCTGCTCCATACCATTAACATCTTGGAGCAGCTAGATGACCTTGTTGAAAATATGTTACCATGCTCTAATAAGAAACTGTCAAAAGCAGTCATGCCGTTGCTGCCACACCAGAGTGCTGAACTTTGTAACAGATCTCAGACACATCATTTCAACACTTGTCCACATAGTTTACACTGCCATCAGCGAAGGCTTTGCTATAAGGGAGGGGAAAGGCCCAGTAGCAAATTGGATAACACGCTGGCATAGAGAGCGAGAGGTAACGAGTTCACGCCCCATAGGGTGGACCTACTTTGTGTATTGCAGCCCGTCTGTTCTGTTAGTAGTTAAGAGTTACGTCTTCTGTAATTTGCGTTCTTGTGAATCGTTTAGATTGCATAAATGTACACTGCAAACGCTTGCAGTCTGTCACCGGATTGCTTCAATAAAAGGGAAAAAATATCATTATATTACGAACAATACTGCTATATACTCCAAAACAATTCCCACCATCCTCCTCGATGTCATACTTCTGATTTAGACCAGAATCATCCTGCATTTTATCAAGCCTACCAGTCATACTAACAAGCACTGCAAAAACTTTCACATTATTAATTAGTGTCAGGCTTTAACTTGTCTATTACTAAGCATATATGCAAAACTCCTTGAACTATAGAGTTACCCTTTTCGAGGCTCTTGACATTACGGCTTGTCAGCGTAATACGGATGCGATGAACAGTTGCCTCTTCAGCTGGGGCCTTGCCCGAATCTTTGTACTGCGACTGCAATTTTAACACACCACATATTTGCAGAAGAATCTATAGAATTTCAATGAAGAACATAATAATTTTTTACAAGTAGTTCCAACGTATCAGACTATTCCTTAGTTTTAGCACAGGACATGTTCAAATACAATTTTCTGATCTTCCAGCGAACATTTACAGCGGCAGCAAAGTTCGACAGGCAGCATAATAATATTATTATAGCCTACTAAGAAAGTAAAAAAATTAAATGTCTTGGATGTTTAGGCACTACTTGGGCAAATGACGATCAGGTCTAATTCTTACAATGCAACTCCCATTTCAGCTGAATAATTGTACGAAATGAACCGACCTAAAGCAGTATTCAAGACGATTTTTGTCGGCTTTACAAATCACTTGCTACTAATCCCAAAGCGCCCGCCTACTCCAGCGCGTGGCAAAGATCCAATGCTCTTAAACGCGTGGAATCTTAAACCTTCAAACACGTAGCGTTAGACAAGTATTGTGAAGTGAAAGTGTACCATTTTTGTATGTAGATGAGGGAATTTGTGGCCGACTTATTGCGTTTAAACGATCAAACGAACAGCGGTGAGCCACGAAATCCTATACAACTCACGTTCACACAAGAAAGGACGGATGTCGTGCAAGACGGAAATGAGTTCAATGTTGCTGCATATCAGCATAGAGTCTAAGCCTCGTGACGTGTGAAACATTTGCACGTTCCGCCATCTTTTTTTACTGACAAACAATTCAACAGAGCGTTTCAATTCAAATCTAGTAGTAGCCTATGGCAGCTGACTAAAACCACACTATAAATAACATAGCGCGTTATTTATACTGTGCTAAAACTTCTGTTTGCGAGATTACTGCGTGTATTATTATTTTCTAGTAATAATCTCCTGCTCTGTTCCATGAAAAACACGCATTTAAAATGTAGGCCTACTCGAATTTTATATAGGATTCTAGCCTCTAGGCCCTGGGCCTAGGCCTAGGCCTATGTCAAAGGATCTGCCGCGACTGAATGCATGGTGGCACGTGCATCCACTGTTGAGGTCGAGAGTTAGGCCTAGGTCTAATGCTATATTCATCTCCACGTCTTTCTTACCGCTGATCTGATTTAGACTCTTTCGCAGAATCAAGTCTACCAAACAATAAGAATCAACGATTTACCTCGCAATGACATCGCATTCATCCGTTCTTGCTTTAGCGCAATTCATTCGCAGCATAGGCTAAAACTGATCACCTTTTCGCATTGTTTATCGATAATAAATATGTAACCTATACTTTAACGACTCGATCTTCTGGATACTGATAAGTCCACAGCTTGGTCTGGGTCAGGGTCATTGGTCATGGTCATTGGTCAGGGTGGTCCGGGTCATATATGTCATTGTTCAGTGCTGTTAGTCATAGGTCATTATTCAGTGCTGTTAGACAGAATACTTACTTACTTACTTACTTACTTACTTACTTACTTACTTGCTTACTTACTTACTTACTTACTTACTTACTTACTTACTTACTTACTTACTTACGTGCTGACTATTGTAGCAAGCACGCAAGCGAGGATGTGAGTAAGTAAGTAAGTAAGTAAGTAAGCAAGCAAGTAAGTAAGTAAGTAAGTGATTGAGTAAGTAAGTAAGTAAGTAAGTAAGTGAGTAAGTAAGCAAGTAAGAGAAGCCATAAGATTACAATATAATTATAACATTATAAGATTTTTCTCTTCAGCATTTCTTTAATTGCATAATTTTCTGCGTATTTTAATTTCAATCTGATCAGATATTTATATTCAAAATAATCGTATAAAACATCTGTCTTGATCAGCTGTAGTCTTATAGATAACCAGAAATGTGTTTTTTTACAGGTAACTTATACGCTAAAGGAGCTAAAGTAAACGTTCTGATGCAGATTGTGCATTGTTGATACGAACGCCTTATGACGTCACAATTAGTTACATGTCGGAGATTACTTCTATTGTTTTCAAAGGTGGCTCGTTAATTACTGTCGATAGTTTTTGATCTTACGCTTTCGATGCAAGCAGCTGTTTAGTTTTTCGTAGCAAAGAATCTCGATCCGTAAGAACTCGGTTTAATATCTTTAAGGGATTTCTCTTAATTATAAGTAGACGTTGCATATAAATTATTAGGACGATGTCGGACGCTTTGAAAGTGGAAAGTTTCCACGTCGATGGAGGTAACCGGAAGAACTCCGTCGCAACCGATCCATCGAAGCCTCGTCGAACGAGTCGTGCGGGTCCAACCCTAGATGTCCCCACAGGATCAGCCACTCCTTCCGTTCAGTCGGGGGGCAAGAGACTCTCGGGTACCATTCCTACGTCAAGACGCAGATCGTCGAACCTCCTTCCGGCGGGCCGCAGAGCTTCCGCAACGATGGGCTTCCGACGTCAGAAGGTCCTGCTGGAGAACACGTACCGCATGGAGCCGATCATCCGCTTCCGCCCTGACCACGCTCTCAACGTCCTCCGTGAGGTCTTCGAGCGACGTCTTCGCGGATCCAAGTACGACGCCAAGCTGGGTCAGGAGATGGCCAGGACCCTGGCCGGCGAGGTCAAGCTGAAGGTGAAGGACCTAAGGGTCGACAGGTACAAGTACGTTGTAGTGGTCACCGTCGGACAGCGGCAGGACAGCGAGCTGATACTGGCCAGTCGATGCCTGCTGGACATCAAGTGCGATACCTACGCCGCTTACAACTTCGAGAACTATCACATCTTCGCCACAGGAATCGTCTACGCTTTCTACTTCGAGTGACACTCGATTTCGCGTGACTGTTGCGTCATGCGTGACTGCTGCGTCATGCGTGACTGTTGCGTCTTGCGTGACTGCTGCGTCATGCTTGACTGCTGAGTGCGTATTCGCCTTCTTCTGATACGCATGAATGACAATTTCTCTTGACTGCGGTCACTTGAATCATTTTTGAGTTTTGCATGATATTTTGGAATAAAAAACTTTCGACCAAAACCATTTTGCTGGTGGACGTTATGCTTCTTGCACGTGTACACTATTTGAGCAGTTAATCTCTACTAAAAATAATAAGTTCTATTGCCTTTCTTGAGTATAGAATGCGAGACATTTATGCCTCAAGACCGTTGTGGGATTACAACGGTACTTTATCAACGGGTGTATGTAAGTATGCAAGTATGCATGCACAAACTCATTTGCATATGTATATACATGTAGAATTGTAGATGTTAGCATATACACATAAGCAGCGGCGCCCGCAGACGTACGCACGTACGCAAGTGCGTACAGCGCGATGACTAAAAAAAAGTCATGAGTTTTTTTGGCGGATAGAAAAGGTATGTTTTTGGGAAATTCTAGGTTGATGACTAAAAAAAGGTCATCAGTTTTTTTGGCGGATAGAAAAGGTATGTTTTTGGAAAATTCTAGGGGTTGATGACTTAAAAAAAAGAAAAAAGAAAAAAGGCCATCATTTTCCGGCGACTTTAACGAAAATTTTTCCCTCTTCGCCCCTCCAACAAAAAATTCTGTGCGTAAAAAAAAATCCTGCGGGCGCCGCTGCACATAAGTCTACATGTACCGTATACATACCGTACATTATTTTATTTCTCCGTTTCTATAAGGCCCTTCAAGCTCTCTAATCAGAGGCGCCTCCGAACACAGCGCGGACACTGCATGCATCGGAGTTTAACACCGATGCGCACGAGCAATAATTGCAGGTGAGGGACTTGCTCGAGGTCCATACGCGGCGGCTTGAGGTGGATTCCAACTGCAAGGCACTTGCGCCACCACTATACCACCGCACCCCATAATTATACACATATGCAAACATAGGCAAATGCATGCATATACATTATACATAAACACATGCAAGGAACACGAATACACCTGTTCATACATGCACGCATATAGAAACAAATATGCGTCAGCCTACATTTACATGTACACAGAAATTCATGCACGCACACATAGGCCTAGCAGCAAAAGCGAAATCTCGGTCGAATGGAGCACGTGAAGGTCACTAGTCAGATCTACTATAGTTGTACCGGAAGTCACGTGTCTCTGTCTGAATTCTCTTAAGTTGTGTTGAATGATTGAATCTGAGTGCTAGCCTAACCCAAGGAATGACACGTAGCCTATGTCTGTTTTCACTGCCGCTACAGATGAAGGTCGAAGGTCAGTCGGAAATATATATTTTATATATATATAAGCGCTGTATGCTATTCTGCAGGGTGTATATATACATATATAATTACATATACACCCCGCAGAGTAGCATACAGAACAGGAACATTGAAATTTGAAATGCCATCCCGGGTCTGGTTAGTATTTGAATCCTGTTGACAATCCAACACGCTAACCATCCTATAGACCATCATGCACACTAACATTGACTGCTTCGGATTTACGACTACTGACGTAGAGTCGTAGACGTCTGAAATGAAAACAAACGAACGTTCTTCATCTTTATTTTATGGTTTCTGCTCCTCGACTGTCAATTATTTACAAGCGGTCACGCAAGGAAACGTCAGCAGAGAACACCAGCGAGGAGAAAAACAGACGATTCACGAATATTCTTATGCACCAGACATCCAATTGTCTGTTTGTCTGTCTTTGTTGTTTTGTCCATTATATTATTTGTCTCCATCGCATCTTTATTGTCTGCCTGTCTGCTTTTCTTTCTCTCAAAATAAATCACCTGCATGAGCGATCGTGCACAGTGCACAGTGGGATTCGGAACTTTGACGCTTATAGACGGTCTATGAGAACAAAATACTAGATTGCAGAGATTAAGCGTGGCCTTTCATTGGTCGGATTCACCAACGATGACAGACTTCTATATAATTATATCATACAGCGCCGGATTAAGAAATGTGGGGACCCTGTTCGGAAAATTATTTGGGGATCTTCGGCCTAAAAATCTTATGTTTTTTGTCGTTTCACTCGTTTGGTCAAAATTTCTTTATAACATACCGATTTCCCTCTGACAATAATAACTAACGACATTTTTAGTCGTTTGGTCGAAATTTCCTCAGAATATACCAATTTTTTCCTTTAAAAAAATCTTTTTCCGCATGTGTGGGGCGCCCTAAAATGTTCGGCCGAACATGTCGAACATGCCTTAATCCGGCCCTGATATCATAGCCCGAAATCTAAAGAATGTACATGACATGTACATTGTATAATCCGCGTTATGACAGAACGCCGTTAAACAATATATTTTCATTCATTGTTGATGGAATAAAGCTACAGCCAACCAAAAATGACGATATGTATACGACTGGCCAGAAAGACATGTAGAACATCACATATTATTATGATTATCATGCTATGTTCATTCTTAATGTTAATGCCAGAAAGACATGTAGAACATAACATATTATCATGCTATGTTCATTCTTATGTGAATGCGACGTTGATTTGGTGAATATAATGAAGCATCCAAGAGAGATGAGCTGAGTTAGATTCGTTTTCCGTTTGAAGGTTTTGGTATATACCCTACGCCTATAACAGTTAACTCGTTTTTAGCATTGTTCTGTCATACACTGGTCTACCGTCCACCGCGTCCGCCATTGTTGTCTACAATTCCTGGAAGAGTGACTGGTATAGTGTGTATACATAGTTTGCTTACAAAATGAGACAATCTGAGTCCGTGTCATCAAAGTCCACACATAATAATTATTCTCTCATGAGCGAGAGTGACCAAAGTTATTGCAAAACGTTCGTTAGACGAACGCTGGCCCGTCATCATTAATTTTCTGAGGCAAACAATTGCTGTTTGGCTAGCACATTCAGCTGTTTCAGCAGGCGCCGTATAGGGTCTGTGTACCAGGCTGGCAAACCACGTTACATTTGGAGTTTCCATTAGGAAATAGTGGGAGTGGATGACTAGAGATCGGTTGTCAGGAACTTTAGTGGAGCATTCGAATCGGGTGCAGTAGAAGATTTCGCTTCAGCGTTCCAGTCACTCGGTAATTGATTTCTGTTCAACGCCGCAGAACGCAATCCGACCTCGAACGGAGCAGGTTCCAGCCCCGCCCGGTTCTCCCTGTATCCACCTACTCCGCCTCCAGTCCTACACAGTGATGGAGACCCTCCCCCACCTCCTCCTCCTCCCATCTGTCTCGTCTGGGTCAAGATGTCAGTCGTCGAATGACTGGCTCGTCGGCTGCCTCCCCCTCCCCCTCCTCCCCCGCCGACGACGCCGACTTTTCTCGACAGTTCCGGACAGAAAGGCAGCGAAGCTTTGCGTCGATTTAGGACGAGGTGTCTTGGCTGGATGGGGATGGGTGCCAGTCTCTCTGCGGGAGGGGCGACGGGATCCGCAGACGAGACGAAGGACCGAGGCGAAGACGGTGGTACGTCGTCACTTGCATCCGGAGCATCATTATAAGGCGATCGGGCTTCGTCGAACGACGAGGTCTGGTTTCGGACGGACCTCAGACGCGGGCTGCCACGAGGGGGACACGCTGCCGGTTGCTGACCGTTAGGGTCCGTTGCATTCGAAAAAGGGTTGTTGCTATAGATAGCATTGCTGTATTGCCCTGTGAGGGTGTGAGGGAGGAACAGGTCGGTATTATTGTCTTGACTAAAGGGACTTTGGTAGGTGAATGCGTTTCCCAGACTGTCGCTGTAAGGCCCCGGGATGAGGTCGTTGCTAACCGCGTTCAATGTAAGACCGTCTATTTGGGTCGTCGGGCAGCAGCCTGGTTGGACTTTGAAGGCAACGGGGAAGACCTCCTGCATGGCGGCCAGAACAGTTCGAACGTTGGATCCGAGAGCGACGAGGTCCTTGCCGAGGCAGCTGATCTTGACGTCGAGCTGTTCCAGCATGCCCTTCGTCTCTCGAAGTTCCTGCTGCATACGGAACGCTTCGGAGGACGACGACGAACTGGCCAGGGAGCCACGTCGCAACTCAAACGCTGAGTCTACACAAACAGAAATGACGACACGTGTATACAGACAGCGGCGCCCTCTATGTTCATACTCTAACCATTCCAGAGAATAATTAGAGAATAGAGAATAAATATAGTTTAGCTATGCGGTTGTCACTTTCGGGGTGGGTGACGGGGGCGGGTGGGGAGTCGTTCTTAACTGCATAAAAAAATTTTTTTAAAGAAAATACTGAGCTCGGTGGATAATTATCATGTAGAGGTGGTGCCACAAAATAGAGTATTACCTCAGGCTAAAATTATATCTTTCTTAGCGAGATGGGCTATATCCATGCAGCAGGTGAATCTGAGCGGGAGGGATTATCCCCCGACCAAAAACCTTGCATTACACAGGACAAAGCAGATGTTTCACTATTAGGTTTAGAGCATTTCGTTTAGAAAGTCACATAGCCTATAGCTGTAGTTCACTATAATATAGTCCCTTTGGTTAAAAGTTTTGTACACATCTATAGGAATCAATGTTAACAGGAAGGCGATCGCACACGACTCGATCGACTGTTGGGTATATACTGCAGGGGAGGGAGATCAGCGTGAGAATTGTGGAAAAATAACTGGGGTTGGACTATATATGATCCAACTGGAATTTTGGTGTGAAAAAAGACTTTACTATGGGCTCTAAGAAAGACTAAGGGGTTGAAACCCCCAACCCTCTCGGCAATTCTAACCCTGAAGGAGATCATAATTATCTGAATCCATATAGACTATATATATAGTTATATACTGACCGGATTCGTTTAAAAGGCTGTCAGCCACGTGTGGATTAGGTTTGGTCAGTGACTCTGGAGTCGCTTCCGTCGTCGCTTGACGCAATAATCGATTAACCGGAAGTGATTTGTTCCGTTGCTGCTGTGATGATGATACTCCACCTCCTCCTCTGACGTAGCAGCTGCTGGTGTCGTCATCGTCGTCGGGTCTCCTCCATCGCTGCCTCAGTCCATCCGACTCCAGTGGAAATTCTGGACAGCTGAGAATATTCGATTCAGAAACAGAAGCGCAACTGTTACATACTGCTACGATCAATTGTCTATCATATATAGGCTGCACAATTTTAAACTCCCAACCAAAGATGATAGACGCTTTATAGAAAGAGTTTTATACAGGAAATAGCAGACATGGATGCGGTTTGACATCTAGATTTTCAATAAATGAACACACTTGGCCCACTATATTGTTCTTATTTCAGGCCTGCTGATGTCCTTATTTTATGCTTACTATTGTCCTCATTTTAGAATCAAAGCTGATACTGGCCAATGGACAGTCGAAAAGTACTTTCAGATGAGGTAAATTCTTATAAGCAAATATTTAATGCAGATTGCAAAATATATTTTAATTGAGTTTAAGTAAGCTTATATCATAAGAGGGTCTACTCATTACTCCATCGGGCAGTTACAATCATAAAACTAAGGTTAGATTACGACTCCGATTTTTGAACCCGATTATTATATTGTGTGCATAAACTAAATATGTTGAGTCATTTCCTTTGATAACAATGACATACATGTTTAAGTATATACATGTAATTACATTTATTACACGAACCTGCCTAGGCAACTTTGTATGGGCTTATTTATAATATTAGAGGTCTATACTTTTGAGATGACATTGATTTCACTTAGATTTCATTTGAGATGACACTGATTTCAATGATTCAAGGTAAAAACCTTCGAATGTATACAGGCTGCAGCATTCACCATCTATGAAAGAAACTTACTTCATGAAAAAGTCTAGGCTTAATTTCTCCTTGTCATATAAATTCGCATATAGAAATCAAATTGCCAGAAAGCAGTTAGAATATAAATAAAGCAGACTCTTCAACTGCTGACCGGTTGATGTCTTGCTTGTAGGACTCCGTCGTCGAAATACTTGACGGAACATCAAGTCCATCATGGACGACACCATTGTCCTGCTTCCGCCTCTCATCGACAGCTCCTCCCAGCTCCTCACAGATCGACGGCAGACAGTCCGGTTTGTCGAGTCCATCTCCGTCTTCCGGATCCAGGTATCCATCGCGCAGGTTGTAGGTCAGGTCGTGCAAGAGGTCAGCGTGGAACTTCTCGGCGAACTCTGGGTACATCTCCAGCACGTCCTTCATGCCCTGGAGTTGGATGCACTGAAGGTCACAGTAGGTCAACGACTTGACGTCACATCGCGACTTGATGACTGGATCGGTGAAGTCGAGATCGGGGCCGAACAGATCGCCCTTGCCTTCAACAATCCGTACAATCGGGGGCCATATCAGCCGACATTTATATAGCGCCGTTTTAATTAGTCTTCCACAGTGTATGACCAGACTAACTTCATGAAAAGTATTTAGAAGAAAGTGTTCCACTAAATGTGTTTCTCACTGAGGCTTTGATAAACGAAGATATTTATAACGTCCTTATAATATAGGTCTTGAATACATTGTCAGACTTCATAAAGAAAAAAAACAAGATAAAGGGAAACACATGGTTTGACTATATGTAGTATATGCTATCTGCGAAGTTTGATTAAAAGATAATGCAAGTTCAGCATTAGACGGTTTTTTAAAATCAGAATGAGTGATAGCCTACTTAGTTAAGGGTTATCATACATGAAGGGGTGCACGACTGCACGGCATGAGAAAGAATTGGAGACTTCACAAGACGAGGCGCAAGATTTCTAGACTAAATGGATTATAGTTGTTATTGTAATAAGCTACTTCTAGGATGCATGCTGGTGACCATCAGCTGAGGTTCTAATAACACGGTATTAATTGATTTAGTAATCGTATCTGCCATTGTGTTGTTGTTATTCATCGTCAGCTGTTGTGCATAATTATTTATTTTATTTAAAAAAATTATCTCTCCATTTCTATAGCGCCCCTTCAAGCTGACTACTCAGAGGCGCTCCCGACTACAGCGCGGACACTGCATCGAAGTTTCACGCAGAAGCGCCCGAGGAATTGCGAGTGAATGACTTGCTCAAGGTCCCTACACGGTGTCGGCTTGAGGTGGATTCGAATCTTCAACCCTCCGGCTGCAAGGCAACGAACATGTCTACTTCACCACCGCGCCCCACTAGAATTATATTCCAGAGATGCAGTCTATAATTATATGTTTCGTTGGTTCAACCAGTTTCATTGTTGTAACGATAAGTGTGCAAGCTGCATATATATATATATATGATTATAAATAATTATATATATATTATATATGCTCTGATTAATTATGCAGTCAGATGAATATATATGATGACCTATAAAGATCCGAAAGTGCTAAGTATATACCAAGTATGGCGACGACCATTCCCTCCTTCAGGATTTCCATTGAGCCGTTGCAGAGGAAGAAGATGGCGTTGATGGCGTCTCCCTTGTGCAGGATGTACTCGCCAGGTGCGCAGAACATAGGCTTCACCTGCATCGCCATCGAGTTGAGGCAGCCGCGGCTCGCCGTCTCGAAGATTGACAGGCCGAGGACTTCGCGGTACAGGTGCGACGACACGTCGCCTTGCATCTCGATGGGGAAATTGCTCATCACCTGTATATGCCAACGATCCAACAATCATATAGCAGTTCAATTCACAAAATAATTATGTCTCAGTCCTATCGGTGTGTTCAAGGGATGTCTGAAACAGCAATCTCTGAATTAAGGACATTTTACATGTAACAAGTAGCTGGTGCTAATTCACAATCTCTGTAGTCCTTCAGCCAGACTTCATTTGACAGACCTTCTCTGCACGCGTTGAAGAAAGCGTTGTAAAGTAAGCCTTCCAAATGCCATATTCAATTACGATAGCTAACTATAATTGCTGACTAATTAGTAATTGCAAATTACAATGACTTCAACGACCACAAGATGAGGGCACGTCAAATCAACTAGTTATATTTTTAGCAATTCCACCGTAATTTTTGGATGAGTGGGTGGGTTGGTCGGTGCATCGGTGGGTGGGCGTCTTTGTGTGCAAGGGCGGCGGCGACAGATCAAAGGCAGCAGCTGCTGAGACAAACAACAATGATGATCAGCGATCGACAATCGATCAGCTGCATTGATGCAAATCTCCATGATACATACGGTACATACCTAATGATAGGCCGTTCATCGGTGTATTAAAATCATTAGTGAATACCATGTATATAATATATATATATATAATTATGCATATCTATTATGGATGATGTATAGGTATATTTGTGTGCATTTGCATTTATACAATTATTCGACCAGCAGCGGTGACTACTACCACCATGCACGCTTTCCAGAAATATTGAATGGGCCTATGCACAATCCCAGTACAATATTTATTATGTGGTCCATTTTTATGCTGCCTAGACAAAGGTAGACAGGCAGATCGGCAGACAAACACACAGGCAGACAGAAGGTCGATTTTGGAATATAGAATACTACAGTGGCTGTTTCGTGTGCTGCCAGCGATAAAAGAAAAAGAAACGCGCGTCGTAGCCTATATATACGAGGCTGTCTCGATTCTACAGCGAGTGCGTTCCGAGAGCAGAAAATGAATTTCCGTGGAATTGTTCGCCGTTTTTATTAGTTTCGTCTGATCTGCCTTCAGAACCAATTCTAACGAACGAAATCTAATAATGCCAGCTGCGTAATGCAGTCATGTCATGACTAGGACGAACACACGACCACTGCATGTATAGAAATCGTCAGCACACATATACATGGTCGCCACTCAAACAGGACTAACACATGAACATGAAAAATACAAGACGTGATCAACATAATAATTTTTATAACCATGGTCAACACATAAACATGACCAACACATAGACATGACCAGTACATAAACATGACCAACACATGAACATGACCAACACACAAATATGACAAACACATGACCAGCACACAAACATGACCAACACACAAATATGACCATGCAGCACACAAATATGACAATGACAAACACATGACCAGCACATAAACATGACCAACACATAAACATGACCTACACATAAACATGACCAACACACAAATATGACCAACAAACAAATATGACAATGACAAACACATGACCAGCACATAAACATGGCCAACACATAAAACATGACCAACACAAAAACATGACCAATGACCATGCAGGACAGACGCACCTGGTACACTTGAGCAAAATTTATGCATGGCCAACGCACAACAGGACGCCCCCGCCCAAAAAATCACCCGACCCAAACATAACTAATACCAGATAATCTAGCCATTTCTATTGCGCCGTTAGCATAATGCCCAAGACCACAGTCGATGATCGATACGAGCAAAGAAATCTATGTTGAGCTTATGGCACCTTCATCGACGGATCAATAGATCATCCACCGTTCGTGACATATGAGCATATAGAAAATTATGGACCATATATACACGCCGTATCAATCATGTTAGGCCTACATAAGATCACAAGATTCAACCAACAAATATAACCAAGACCATGACCCGGCGTTTTGGTCATGTCTTCCATTGATTCATTCAAGAGACAAAAAACATGACCAAAACACAAACATCACAGAGGCTCCACATTATAAAGACGCAAACATTTTCATGAATGACTCATTCCATAAGATACACAGGCGCAGGGTATAATTATATAGATCTAATACATGACAAAGACGTTCAAAAGACTGTATACACGCGGCAAACACATACACATGGCCATGGCAAACGCAAGACGAGGACATAAACGTGGCTTAAGACAAACCTGACAAAAAAAACCATATGGCATGGCCTTGCTTAGTCTATAGAACCTATCTTCTATCTTCCTAAAGGCGAGCGAGGTAGGCGTGACGCCAAACGTGCTTAATGCCACGAACGTCAGACCTATATTAGCCCTATATTATAGCGCCAAACAAAAACCGCTACAGCTGATGCGCGTGCCTTTCTACCCACCAGAGTTGATTATGGCAGGTCTTACTCTTTCTCGCATTAAAAATCTGCGATCGGTAGGCCTATAAAATCTGCGAAAGCACACAGTCGCAATTAGGTCAAGATCTTGCTGGCGGGTTACAATAATTCTTTCACACTGTGCACCATCCTACTTTCGGGAGTCACGAGTCTCTCGATATAATCTATAACTCGTTGCAGATCTCTTCCAGGGCTGTTTTAAAGGATTTTTTAGAACTGCACAAGCCCTTCTTTTCTTTCCCATCCTCCATGGTAAATTACTCCCAATCGGAGGAAAATGGCCCTTTTCAACTAGTTTTAACTGCACAGAAGTGCTTCTACGTGTTTCTACAACTGCACAAATCCATTTAGAACTGCACATTTTGTGTACAACTGCACGTTAAAAAAAGCCCTGATCTCTTCGACCTGTTACAAAAGGTTATTTATTGGTCGCACAGACCAACATACAAAGCAAATAAACATGACTGCATATAGGCATGACTAGCACACTAACATGACCAATACTTATACAACTACCTCTTGTATTATATAATAGTAATTTTGGGGTCTGCAGAACAAATTGACGACCTTCCAAGGCAGATCGAATGGAGATATAGATAAGATAAGAGACACTCAGACACGTGACATCTTGCTGCTCATACATCCGGAAAATAGTTGTCAAGCAAACTAAGACTTAAACTCCTTTCTGAACGACCTTAACTTCTTCCGGAAAGGGCTTTTCGGTCGCGGTTTTGTGTACTCTTTGATGTGGCGCAATACAAATGTGAGATCCTGTAACCATTGCAATTGCAGTATATATACACTAAAGATGACGGCGATGCTGATGCTGGCGCATGCGCGTCGGCTACCTCTTGTATATTGATTCCACTGTTGAGCGACCACGTGGTCTGGAAGTATTCCTGCATCCTCTGCTTCAGAGCCTTCGGAATGTGATGCGTTCGGATGAAGTCCTTGAGGTCGTTTGTCTTCGCCTGGTAGATGGCGCGACGAGCGTACATCCGCTGGATGATGGCCGTCACGTTTCCGAAGACGAGAGCATGCATTAAAGCTACGAGACACACACATACACAAGAAATAGAAAAAAAAACATAGAAAGAAGACGATAAAAAAGGAGAACACAGAAGCAGACAAACAACTGATCAATCCGAGCATTGCATCCATCCATCCATCCATCTATCCATCCACCCACTCATCCATCCATCCATCCATCCATCCATCCATCCATCCATCCATCCATCCATCCATCCATCCATCCATCCATCTATCCATCCACCCACTCATCCATCCATCCATCCATCCATCCATCAATCCATCCATCCATCCATCCATCCATCTATCCATCCACCCACTCATCCATCCATCCATCCATCCATCCATCCATCAATCCATCCATCTATCCATCCACCCACTCATCCATCCATCCATCCATCCATCAATCCATCCATTCACCCATCCACCCACCCAATCCGAGCATTGCATCCATCCATCCATATATATTCGCCTATACCCACCCACCCACTCACCCATCCATTCATCCATCTATCCATCCATCCATCCATCCACCCACTCACTCATCCATCCATCCACTCACCCATCCACCCCTACCCATCCATCCACCGTTCCACTATACATCCATCCATCTATCCACCGACCCACCCATACATCCATCCATCGTTTTCAGATACCAATAATCTGCCGTAAGATGTCTTGCAGTCTATATACGCTATATATGCTTCTTACTGCAGTGGACCTGATCCTTATCTGCGAAAGAACGAGAAGCAATTCCCAGAAGTCAGCGGGGTCCATGGCTTCCGGTCGAATTCAAATCCTCTCCCATCCATCATCGATCGCAGTTGCAGAGCAAAACAACTCATGACGACGCCGCAGGATAAGACGATCGACGACGAAGAAAGCCATTTAAAAATGTAAAAGCATTTTTTTAAATGGTCCATAATTCATGACGGAACATTCAGCCAATCGGTGCCTTTACCAGAGCTCAAAATACCTTGGGTTCAACATACCTTGGGCTCAAAATACCTTGGGTTCAACATACCTTGGGCTCAAAATACCTTGGGCTCAACATAACTTGGGCTCAAAATACCTTGGATTCATAATACCTCGGGCTCAAAATACCTTGCCATGGGCTCATAATACTTTGGGTTCAAAATACCTTCGGCTCAAAATACCTTAGGCTCAACATACTTTAGGATCATATTACCTTGGACAAGACATCGAATACCTCAGATCATTTAGTTTGCACGTCTTCATCACTGTCGTGATCATCACGATCCTTAAGACCATCACAGCATCGTCACAAAATCAAAGCATAGCGATTAGCGTATTTGCTATATTTAGTTTTATCATCACCACCCGTCTTGTATGCTTGCTTCTTGATTAAGTGACTTTTGTTGAGTGCATTTACAATGGAGTGGGATAAAACTGATCATGTGTACGCGAGTTTAAGCTGTAGGCTATAGAAACAGAAAGATCATTAGAAAGCTTCATTTCGGGATTTGCAGATTTATGGAATTGTTTTTGATGACAGTGTATGCAAGAAGTATGATGGATTAACTGCATGGATAACGAGGATTCGCTGAGTCTATTGAGGCCACAGGACACATTTGAAATGATCCACAAACAACTCAAGCCGTGCTATGTTTGTTTGTTTGTTTGTTTGTTTACCTCCGATGAGCATTGAGACGATGGAGAAGACCTTCTCTCCATTCGTATTCGCTGCAACGTTTCCGAATCCGACGCTCGTCAGACTCGTGCATGTGAAGTAGAGCGCCGAGATGTACGTGCTCTCCTGCACCTCCCGAGTCAACGTCCTGTTCTGGATCGGAGACTCCAACTTCTCGGCCAACTGGTACAACCATCCTACACGCACATATATGATTATATATATATATGTATATATAATTATAGAGGTTATGTTTACGTATACCAACTGGTACAACCACCCTACACACACATAGATATATATAATATATATATAATATATATATATATATATATATACATAGAGGTTATGTTCACGTATACCAACTGGTACAACCACCCTACACACACATAGATATATATATAATATATATAATATATATATATATATACATAGAGGTTATGTTCACGTATACCAACTATACACAGTACACACACACACATATATATATATAATATAAAGGTTATGTTTATGTATAATAGTATGTATATTCATATATATATCTAGAATACTTTCATTTCATATGTACAGAAATCATTATGTTAGTGACAGACGGACGCTGAGTGTGGCGTAAATGGCAGTCGAGAGAAATTGACTGACCTTCTTTGAATTGTCAACTGACCGACTGACCGATGGACTGACAGACCACTTGGATGGCTCACTGGATGTCCATATTGATTACGCCACAATCAGTGCGCCAGTCACAACCAGTGAGCCAGCCATAGTGAGCACCAATTGAAACTGACGTTATAAGAGACTAGATTTGGCAACGATGCATTCTTCCGTTTTCTATTTATCATTCTCATCTACATGATGTGACTATCTGCTTCTGTAGTAATTCCGTCTGTCTGCCTATCTATGTGTCCCCCTATTTGTATTTGTCTGGCTGTCTGTCCGTCTGTCTATCTATTTGTTTGTCTGTCTGTCAATATCTGCCCGCTTACTTGTATTTCTAATACTTGCTTGCACCCTTGCCTTGCTGTAAACATGCATGTCTGCCTGGGTAGGTTTCTTCTGTCTTGGTGCTATATACCATTCAGGGAATTGGATCATAATAATATTGGTGACGTCTGGCGATCAGTACAATTGTAGCTATGCTAAAAATATCCGAGTAATCTGAAATTGCACATCAGCTCCGAAAATAGCCGAGCGCTCTATTTATGAAAGCGGTTTTGTACTATATGGACCGCAGATCGAAGGAATTTCTAGCGACGTACATCGGTCGAATGATGACTTGGTGGCCTTCAGGGTCCACTGCGTATGAGTCGACGCCTCCACCACCACCACCACCTCCACCACCATCTCCACCACCACCACCACCACCACCACCACCACCACCACCACCACTACCACCACCACCACCACACCACCACCTCCACCACCGCCGCCACCACCACCACCACCACCTCCACCACCATCTCCACCACCACCACCACCACCATCTCCACCACCACCACCACCTCCACCACCACCTCACCACCACTTTTGCGATTCATGTTTCTGTGGCGAATTGGACAGCGACCTACTTAGCGATTCGATTTGTTCAACATCCGAGAGCAGAGCTTTTGAAATTACAAAGCACATTCGACGTTAAGCAACCCTAAAGACTACAATTACAGTGGCAAAATACGACGAACCCTATTGTGGGGGCAATGGTTATGGCAATCGTAAATTTACATAGCGCCGCTTCTAGAGAGATTCATCAGTGGCGCTCCCGACCTAACGCAGCAAGAGACATGATCGGTCAGTTTGCTTTTTCAAACGTTTGCGATTGCACGAGAGACTGAGAAGCTGGCATTGGTGATGAGTACATGTATGGTCGGTAGTGGTGATGGGTGCATGGAGTCTGCTGATGGTGAACGCTACGACGACAACGACGGCGACGATTACGGTGATCATAAAGATGAACATGATGATGATTTTAAAATATTTGACTTTTGATCGGGTCTATATGAATGATGTACATGCCGTGCTTGTACACCAAAATATGGATAGCAATTGGTCAGCTATAGAATATTCTGTTCTTATCTTGTCTCGTCTTGTCTTGTCTTATCTAATCTAATCTCATCTTATCTTATCTGATTATGTCATGATGATGATGATGACTATGATGATGAAGAAGAATATGATGATGATGATGATGATGATGATGATGATGATGATGATGATGATGATGATGATGGTGACGAGGGCAACACTGATGTGAAGATACTGTTTTTATAGACCCCAAACCGACAGTTGTTAGCGAACCTATGTAATTCTGTATATACCAGAAGTCTGTTCAGTATCACTCGAACTTTGAACCTCTCATCA
The DNA here is from genome assembly GCA_949752735.1 of Lumbricus terrestris. Lineage (NCBI taxonomy): Eukaryota > Metazoa > Annelida > Clitellata > Crassiclitellata > Lumbricidae > Lumbricus > Lumbricus terrestris. The sequence continues at coordinate 45,159,425 of OX457036.1, forward strand.
ACTAGACAAAAAAGCAGAAGACAGTGAACCTACCGACTGTCCAGTTGGTTGGGTTGTAGTTGACTTCCATCATTCCGATGATGTACCAGACGCAGGCCAACCAGTGAGCCAGAACGGTGAACATGGCCATCAGCAACGTTAAGACGACGACGCTGTACTGCGAATACCTCTCGAGCTTCTGCAGCAACCGGGCCAGCCGCAGCAACCGTGCCACTTTGAGCAGATGAATGGTGGAACTCTAGGCAACCAGAAGGAATAAAGGAAGGCATTGGAATAGAATGAAATGACATAATTTTATATAATATGCTTGTTTTAATATGACTCATTTTCTTGTTTTGGTGCTCTGTGCTGCTATGTTATGCTATGCTGAGGTGCAATGTTTCGAATATTTCCTGTTTATTGTTTATTTATTTATTGCATTTCCTATTTAACGCCCCTTTAAGCTCGCTACTCAGAGGCGCTCTCGACTACAGCGCGGACACTGCATATAGAGTTTCACCGCCAAAGCGCACGAGCAATTGTGACTTAAGGACTTGCTCAAGGCATGCTCTCCCGATATGATCAGGTTGCTGCCTTCATAAGGGACGACCTCCACTGGCTCCCACTGCAGTAACGCAACTATTGGTTGGCGCTGTGTCCTGGCTCAATAGTCAGCGTATTGACACATATATTTCGAAACGGGATGCATGGAATTGAAGCCACGTCAAGTATAGATGAGCAGGATTTAGTGATTATTTTTAAGCAATGATTTTCTATTGATCAAATGGAGACCGAGCATATGCAATAGCTGTAGGAGGCACGTAAGAACCGGGGCTAGAGCTCAAGACTGAGTCACACGGAACGCGACCACCATATCGGTATGACATAGCCTACTCCTTGCTTGTTACATGTTTAACGACACTGCCATACCAAAGATGAATAGTGTTGCCCTCCTCCCTTATCCAGGCTTGGGACTGGCACTGGCAGAGAACAACCATCTTGAAAGGGCGCTATATAAATTCATGTGATTGAACCAGTGGCGGAGTGTAAGACATATATACTCCACACAGCTCCATGGCAGTTTATAAAGACTGGATGAAGACTGAGGATGACAACATTGATCATCTTTGGAATGATGGCAGTACATGTCGTTAAACAGCATGTGCATCAAGCCATGCACACGTATACGCTACAGTTATTGGGATGAACGTGAATCACTGGTAAAATTGCAACTGAACGTTCTGTTCACAAATTGCGCATGCATATGCGGCTCCATATTCAGAAGATAAATCGTTTAGGCATGTATGTACATTGTATGCGGTGTGAGTACGAATACGTTAAGGCAAATCTGAATGAATGTGCGCCCAATAATACGCGCGCACACACACACACACACACGCACACACATTATATAGTGAAACCTTCAAAGCCTTGAATATAATTGCGGCAGGTACTGACGCTTGCATCCGTTTCTGATATTTCTCAAAAAATTATTTTGAATATGAAAACACTATATAAAATGATTGAACTGTTATGTCGCACAAAATGCCACAAATGCAAACGAATAATATATAAAAATGTGACATATATCGTGATATGTGCTCATATATATATGCATCATATATAATTATATATATGTGTGTGTGTGTGTGTGTGTGTGTGTGTGTGTGTGTGTGTGTGTGTGTGCGTGTGGGTGTGCTTTTGCGTCCGCGCGTGTGTAATGAGGTTAATGTATCGGTTGTGTGTGCTCGAGAGGAGATCAGACGCAGAATCAATGCATCCATGACAGCGAGATTTGGTCACGCACACATCACTATATATATGCCAATTATAAATAAATGTAGCCTATATAGGCCTCTACTGCAAGACTTATATATATATATATATATTATATGCATAGATGTATATTGTGTAACCACACAACTACGCTAAGATCCGAAACTAATATGGAAGTAAAAATATAATTGATATATTCCTATAGGCCTACTTTAAATTACCCGAGTATGCACAATATATTATAATATAAATCACTGAAGTGCATGTAGCTATGGACGCCCGCATATAAGGGCAAGAGGGGTACTTGCCCCCCCCCCCGCCCTCGCTGGAACGGTGACACTCATTTTCTAACTACTTGTTTTGATTTTTGACAAATTCTTTGCACTAGAAAAACTATTCATATTAAAAATTATAAAAAAGTTGGTCTGAGAAATTTCCATTAAGAAACCTCTATAAAAAAACATCAATACATGTTCTTAATTTCCCGCTTTGCATTTTTCAACCTCTTCCCACCAAAACTTCAACCGTGACCATCATGGATTATCCGTTCCTGCAAAAATTTCTGCGGGCGCCCATGCATGCATGTAGCATATATAATATAGAGTGAGCGAATAGACACTATACCACTAACATACGTAGTGCAGACTAGCATAGTATAAGGGCCTAATATATTGCACGTCTTGTACAGTAAATTGGAGTGTGCAGTATTCTGGAGAATTAAGCCACGCCTGCAGCAGCGTGTCCATTGTCCAACGAGCACATAAACAATCTTCTTAAGATGTTCCAGCGCCGCTGGAATTCTGCCTGGAATGTGGCAACAGATATCCTTCCTTGCTATATGTTTAACGACACTGCCATATCAAAGATGATTAGTGTCGCCCTCCTCCTTTATCCCGGCTTGGGGTTGACATTGCACGAGTGCAACCATAGTAGTGACGGAGTTCAACAAATATCTTCGGCCAAAATGTTACAGCAGGTAAAATGATGCCGTAGACGTTCGAAGATTGGAAACGACCGACTTTATACAATAGTTAGGCCTACCGTATTCACTTGAAACGCGTAGAGCAGATCGAAAGGTATCGCGGCCAGTAGATCGAGAAGGAACCAGCCCCGGATGTAGTTGATTGCGATCAGTTTGAAGTCATAGATGACGTGGCCGCTCTTGCTGACATACGTCGTTCGAAAATTGAAGATAATATCTGCGCAGAAGAAGAGATAAACTGACAAAGCGATGCAATAGACTGCATATATAGATCTATGCCTACTATAATTATATTTTTAATATGATGCATGTGGGTGATGGAGCATATATTGGGACGTCGGTTACCGTTCTGTAGATATTTAGGCTTGAATTTTGAGCTTAGAAATTCGGTCTGTTCGAGAAAAATATTATATTTTTTATCATGGCTCTAAATTTTCTTCTCTGGAGTTGAACTCAAATTTCAGAGCATTCTCTTGGCCGGTTTATAAAACCAAGAGAGAAACCGAAGACTCGGAAACAGCATAATATTATAACATGAAGCGCAAAATATGGCGACAGAGGTGTGGTGCATATACAGTTATGCACGTATACAAACATGTGTTGTTTGTGTACAATTAAACTAACGGAAGTGTTAGCGAAGAAAAACCTTCAGGCAGCCGCAGCGCTGCTTTTGCATGGTTATAATCTACATGAAGTTGGCATAAACTACATGTAAACGAGACATTTGTGACATCTAATATCGTTCTGACTGACCACTGCACTATCAAGCGCCCTCCCTGTTGAGATAAGGTAAGATGGATGCATGGGCGGAGTTTATCATGCAGGGGCTAGGGGTGGCTAAGCCCCCCAAGAAGACTCAGATTCATTTTTTAGCGTGTAAATGGTATCTATTCCCGGGCTTAGCCCCCTCCCCCAAGAAGGCTTTAGCCCCTCCAAGAACGGAAACCAAACTCCGCCCATGCATGGACGATGGATAGATGGCTAATCCATAGCCTACCAATGATGAAGAGCATCTCAACCATGACGTCGCTGACGATTGAGTCTCGTCCGCTCGGACGTTGTGACGTGGCAAACGTTGCGTTGTATGGAACGGTGATTGCGATGTAGAAGGTGCAGAGGAGGATGAGCCAGTCCCAGCCGATCTTCAGTATTCCATAGTGGAGCAGAATCAGCCGGGATCTCTTCGTATCCTGCACCTTGTACTCCGGAACATTTCGACCCGAAAGGCTTTTGATCTGAAAGTAACCGATAACGTAATGCATATAGCTAATGTATAAATCATGACCTCGTATGATGTTTGGAAAGCTATCACTGTCAAAACTGTCATCGTTATACAGTCTCAGTCAGTATTATCTTCAGTTAGTTTAGTACCTCCTTATCACTCAATTGATTTGGTCGTTTAGATGTGCCAAGGCCCTATAGCCAGGATTTTATTTCTGGGGTGTTTTTTCGGTTTCCCGTCCGAAATAACTGCGGACCTTTTTTTAGTCATCCGGCAGAAATCTTCACAAAATGTCACCAATTAATTCTACTTTTACATTTTCCATTTCGGGGGTGTTTTCATGGTTTTATTTCATGATTTATTTTTACATCATGTGCTCGTAAATGCATTCTATTATTTTTTACATTTTCCATTTCTGGGGGTGTTCAAACACCCAAAACACCCCCTAGCTAAGACCTTGAGATGTGCTAATTGTAGCTCAGCAATAGAGGAACAAAGTCATAAAAGCAATTTGAGAAAATATCACTTTAAAAAGTTGTGAGCCAAATATATGAAAGTGTCCTCACTTGTTCGGATGAGGGTTATTATATAAATTTCATTCATCAGACTTCGAATTAACCCGCCATCCGTTGGCAATGACAGGATGTGATCTGGAGCAGAACGACCGAGTTTATAGAAAGCTATTAGATGCAGTCATGCGTGACAAACTTATAATCATGCGTCGATGATTTTAAGTCTTTCTCCTGATGGACTGCAAAGTGGGTCAGTATTTGCGTTTTCAGACCAAATATCTGAGACACTCATCATACTGCATGGTTCAGGGCCACGTAATTTCTTGCATACGCAAACTATTATTCCGCTGGCTTCTTCGTCCCCTTTTGTTACATGTTTAACGACACTGCCATTTCAAAGATGATTAGTATTAGTGTCGCCACGCCATTTAGGTCCCCGTGGATGGACCTTGCTAGCCCGAGATTTTGAATCTCTGAAATAGCCAACTTCGGGAAGCGAACCGCGGCCCGCGCGCTCTCTTTCGCAGAATCGCGTACAGACGCGCAGCCATCGCTCTTATCGATGTAGCTAATCGAGCCAGTCTTCGTCCCCTTATGGCTCTCTTCTCTTGATGAGAAGAGAGCCTGGCCCGATACTGGTTACATCTATCGGATTGTTATTAAAGGATTGTTCTGTCAGATTGTTTTAAGCGTTCATCCTTTATCGAGCATGCCGAACAACAAACGCCATTCTACGAACCTCCGTAGAATAGAATATAAAACAACAGATCATTATTTTGTTCCTCTATAATTAATCCCTTCATGAAAATTAATCTGTTACATGTTGGTGCTTGCGAGATCCACTGAATCTTCACAAGAGCACATGAAAGATTCTCCCCGAGAAATCTACTTAGCAGCGGTTTCCAGCGTATTGATATATACTGAATATCTTTAAAATTAATGCCCTGTATAGCCTACATGTGCAATTGGCATTCCTTTCCAGCGTTATAGCCTCTGGCCATGAAACGCAGGTCAATACAGACCGTATACCAACCAGAGAACATTTCAGCGCAGGAGGCACGATGATGTTGTCTGAAATTCAACCGGCATTATAATTATAAGCTACGATCGCTCCTTACTTCAATTCGTGACCATCTGTCGCACTTCTCCAGGACCAGTCCTGTATTGAAAATTTGAATTCTTCTACTGAAACAATTCAAGTAGCAGCTCGACCCACCTCCCGCGTCTTAATTGCCAAATGCCATCTGTCTGACGTCACTGTTTTTTTAAAAGGCGCCACGTAAATATACGCACACGCACATCTGTAAGGACCTATAGCGAACAACAACGTAGACCACGTGACGACTGCTAACGTCGTCTGCAACAATCGCCTGCTCGAAAAGGCG
>OX457036.1:45170280-45225280 GCA_949752735.1 Lumbricus terrestris
GGTCGGTCGGTCGGTCGGTGGGACGTCCAAAGAAAGGGGTCGACGACGAAGCTGTTTGATCTATCCCATCCCCATCGCTTTATGTCAGCTTTCAATGCGCATGGGATACAGGCAGACGCATGTAAACAGACGGATCTATACAGCCAAGCAGCAATACACACAGACAGATGTGCAGAAGCAGAGGCGCAGAGAAAGGCGGAGAGAAAGGCGGTCAAGCCTAATACCATTAGAAGCAGAAATTGTATATTTTTTCCAGAGAAACGGATTGAAAGCAACGCGAAGACAGACAGACAGACAGACGGACGGAAACAGACAAAAACAGAAATGCACGCAGACTAGAATATCGGTCCACATGAGGCGCAGATGTTCGCCTTTCTCCTATAAAAGTTCTTCTGTAAGGTCGCCTCTGCCGACGACATTTTGTTCATTTGTTTACCCTCAAGCAATAAAATCAGAGATGATTGAAGGAAGGAATCTTAGTATGTGCTCTGCATGTGGTCGGTCAAAACTGAGTATCGAAACGGTGCGAGATTAGACCCTGCAGCGTCTTGGCCACACTCTAAAACTAATCTTTAGTGGTCGGACAGAAGACACTAATCGCTGAACGCTATTAGACAGCATTGGCCTATGTACGAAAACAGTACCAGCATGTAGTAGTCCAAGTCAATATAACCTGCAGTCATAAATTTTTATATCTGTTTACATCATACCACAAACTCGGTTCAATTCTTATTGCTACAAATGTAGGCTATAGACAGTGAGGCAGCTGCCAATGTGTCTTTCCTAATCGAAGTAGAGTAACACAAATTATGATTAAGCTTACTATTATGCGTGCAAACTGCATTTACAGAGACGCTGAAAAGGAAAGTAAGCCATTTTATTTAGCAGTTGCCATTTGAAGAAATGGCTCCAAACGACCGTCAAGTGGGCCTTGTACTCTAGCATCTCATTTCTTAACGAGCATTGCGTTGCTGTTTCGCCGGTCAAACGACGGCCTCGTTTTGACTTATTTGCCCGCAACAACACCGCAATCCGGACTAGGCAAATAAGTCAATAGACGGACATGCTTTTAATGGGCCACAGAACCGTCGTAAATCTGGACAAAAATAGAGCATTTCGAAATATCCTCGTCTGTAAAGGTATCGAACCATGCATCGGCGCCTCAGGTGACCTAATTTACCGCTGAACCGCCTGCAACCTTCTCTAAAGAGATCAAAGCTAACTGGCCTTGCCCATGACATCATCGTCATCATCATCGTCATCGTCACCATCATCGTCATTATCATCGTCGTAATCATCATCGTCATCATCATCGTCATCATCATAATCATCAACGCTGTCATCGTCATCATCGTCGTCGTCGTCATGGTCATCATCATCATCATCATCATCATCATCATCATCATCATCATCATCATCATCATCATCATCATCATCATCATCATCATCATCATCATCATCATCAACAACATCATCATCGTCGTCGTCGTCGTCGCTGTAATTGTCATCATCGTATAGTACTTTCTATAGGAGAACGTGATTTCTTAGACGTTCCTTACCGATGGCTTGTTGTTCTTTGGTCGGTTCTTTATCTTTCGTGATATCTTTGTGAGAGACGAGGAAGAGAACGACTTCGCTTTTCTCGTTCTTAATCGGAACGACATCCAGCAGACACCAGAAGCAGACGCCTACGACGAGTGAGTAAAAGACATCACCGTCGTCATTATCATTATCATAATCATAATCAACAATCATCTGTCGTTGTTGTCGTCATCATCACTGTTTATGTCGCATCGTCATGACGACCACGAAGACCTGTTACACCTGTCATGCGCTTGCGTTGGGTCACTTTCACTGACCTCGTCGGATAGATAGATGGATGCTGGTCGCCGAGGTGATCGGCATTTGGATCAACGCGCCCAGCCAGGCAGATAATGAACGAAATGTATAATGCCATGCACGATCCTTTATATATGATTATATGTATGTGTATATATAATATATATCACGATGCCACGATATATATATATATATATCGTATCGTGGCAACGTGAATTTCATTATTATATATAATATATATATATATATGTCATCGTCATCTTCTTCAACATCATTATTATTGTCATCATCGCCATTCTTCTTCTCCTTCTCATTTTCCTCAATGTCTTTGTCAAGAGATGCCAGTCATATTCTTTAGCGTCATCATAGGCATTGTCATCATCATCACAATAATCTTCATCATCGTTGTCAGCAACGGCATCGTCATCAGCATCCTCTTCCTCCATTTTGCCGTCGTATAGTTGTCCTCATCATCATCATCATCATCATCATCATCATCATCATCATCATCGTCGTCGTCGCCGTCGTTGTTGTCATCGTCATGGCGATTGTCACTTGACAGTCTTTGGTGATGGTAATTCGTCTGTGGATGATTGGTAATGTATTATAAGCTCTAGGTGTTGTACTGTTTTTAAACAAAGCCACATTGTTTTTCATTCCTTGTACTCCAGGGTTGTTTAATGAATTGACACCCCCCCCATAATGACAGACCCTTCTTGCCTCCTTTGCGATAGAAGAGAATCTCTGTCTTCAGTTCCGTCTTCGTATCGAGAGCCGTCTCCAGTCGACCCAGCTCTTCCGCTGAAGTCTCCAGACCATAGAGGAACTTACAGCTGCAGCTCTTCGCCATCACCTGCAACACCATCATCATCATCATCGTCATCATCATCATCATCATCATCATCATCATCAGCAGCAGCAGCAGCAGCAGCAGCAGCAGCAGCAGCAGCAGCAGCAGCAGCAGCAGCAGCAGCAGCAGCAGCAGCAGTAGCAGCAGCAGTAAATAGATTAAATGATTCCGTCGTTTATTCGCTCTTTCATTGACCATATCGTGATTGATTGATTAATTGATTGATTGATTGATTGATTAATTGATTGATCAGTGACTGATCGGTGGCACATGCAGTTCATCAATCAGATAAACGAGACAATCTATCAAAGCATTCTACGATCAAAATAATGTTCGAACGCTTCCACCGATCCAATCAGCCACCGACCCATCCATCCATCCACACATCCACCCACCAACCTACCGATCCACCCACTCATCTACCCACCTTCCGACCAACCGACCGACCCACCCATCCACCCGTTCACTCACTCATCCACACATCCACCATCCATCCACCATCCATCCACCCACCCGCGTGACCTACCCATCCACCCATCGACCCACCTACTAACCGATCGATCCACCCATCCACACATCCACCCACCATCCACAACCTACGTGACCCTCCCATCTATCCACCGACCGACCCACCCATCTATCCACCCACCCATCCACCCACTCACCGACCGACCTACCAACTCACCCACTCATCTATCCACCTACCGGCCGACCGACCGACCCACCCATCTATCCACCCATCCTCCTATCTACCCACCCATCCATCCAACCACCCACCCACCCATCCACCTATCTACCCACCTACCCATTCACCCACCGACCCATCCACCCACCCATCCACACAACCACCCACCACCCACCCACCCGTGCACCATAAGCCGCAGCATTGAATCTATGCTTCAGCGGATTGCCTTCTTGCCTCTTTCTCTCGCCTCATCTCCGCCGGGAATAACTTGGTCAACACAAACATCATCCAATTTACGCATTGACAAATGTTTTGCGGCGTGGCATGATTTTCAAACGGCAGATTCGTCAGCAACACTCTATAAATTAACAAATCAACTGTTCGATTTGAGGAGAATCTGATTTTCTTCAAAAGGAAATTGACGCATAAAATGAAGAAATGGTTTTTAAGAAAAACGCTAAATGTGACAGATGCCGGTAGATAGCGAAGAAGCGATTCGTCCTACTTACTTGAGCTCTCGCCCATTCAGTGAGTTCGCAGAAGCCATCCGAACAGTAGACGATTGGATATCCATTGGCCTGGGCATTACCGAGAACAAAGTTACTGTCTGCAAGAGAAAATCCATTCACGATTAGATAACCCATGAAATATTTGCATTTATTTGGTTAATCGCTCATTCATTCATTCATTCATTCATTCATTCAATCATTGTTTTTCTTACTTTGTTCGCCTTGTTACGTTATTCCCTTTTTATTTACTCTTGGGTTGGTGTCAGAAAGGGCATCCGGCCAGGTCATAACCCCCATCATAAGGTCCTGGCTGCGCCACTGCTCTTCAACACAACTTCGTCCGCCCAACATGCATGTATATGACTAGTGTATATTTTCTGGCTGTAGAAAGCCATCGCTGTGCATCAGAACATTTACGCTGACCTGTGTATTGTATTGTATTGTATTGTATGTACTGTAAACGTAGCATATGACAGCATTCGGGTCTCTGTACACATGGCATCGACCATTTGCATAGGACTCCGATACACGGTGTCTCGACAATTCGTCGACGGACAATTCGGAGACGGACAATTCGGAGACGGACAATTCGGAGACGGACAATTCGGAGACGGACAATTCGGAGACGGACAATTCGGAGACGGACAATTCGTCGACGGACAATTCGTCGACGGACAATTCGGAGACGGACAATTCGGAGACGGACAATTCGGAGACGGACAATTCGAAGACGGACAATTCGGAGACGGACAATTCGGAGACGGACAATTCGGAGACGGACAATTCGGAGACGGACAATTCGGAGACGGACAATTCGGAGACGGACAATTCGGAGACGGACAATTCGGAGACGGACAATTCGGAGATGGATAATTCGCACCGGACAATTCTGACCGAACAATTCTTAGCAGCCACAATTCCTGATGGGACTTCCACTTTTAGGTCAGATTTTCCTAGCTTACCCATCTCCATCACCTAAAATGTATTACTGTCCAAACAAATAATAATCTGACACCTGACTAGCGGGCATAAAACCATGGGCCTATTAGATATGAAAATTACATTGATCCAAACGAACTGCCTGTAAGTTGATAATTTACTGCATTTATCTACTAATTTCAGTTTCTTATTTTCAGTTATTTTAGAAGATCAGATAGCATTTGCTTGGTACCATATAATTATTTTATGCCAATTAGATCTATAAATAAAAGTTTCATCTCCGTAAGTAGGAGTGCAAGATTTTTATATGCACCCCGAATTGTCCGTCTCCGAATTGTTCGTACCGAATTGTCCGTCTCCGAATAGTTCGGTCAGAATTGTCCTTCTCCGAATTGTCCGTCGACGAATTGTCCGGGAACCCCGATACACTAGGGTTGTCCAGAAAAACAAAACGTTTCAGAAAACACCCATACTGAAGTTTTTCCCATGATTTTGTTCATGTGTGGCCTACATATATTTTTTACAGAATTTTAAAATGTCATCCTGATATCCCTCATGGCCCCTGAACTTAGGGACCGATTTTGGTAGAAATTGCACTGTATTTTCAATACGAACAACTGATAGCGAAGCAGATAGGACTCACAGTTGCGCTATTAGACACCAAAAGGATACAATTTTCATTACTCTTGACTAATCAGCAATAAAACAAGTTGAAATGTACTATCTGAGCAATATAAGGGGCCGTCCATAAATGACGTCACGCAATTTAGGACGATTTTTGACCCCGAACCCTCATCGTTACACGTCGTCAGAAAATTCTTACGATATCTAGTAAGAAACTGTCACAAAAAGTCACAGATGTGTGACCCGACCCCTCCCCTGGGGTGTGTGACGTCATTTATGGACGGTCCCCAATGAAGTACCAATACGCACCATCCGCAGGCGTCGCATCATATGGTTCACATCCCTGTTTTTCACATAATGTTAGTAAGGCGACTGTTGCGAGTGCCTTGACACAAAGCCTATGTGCTTAAAGATGTCAACTCTGCAACAGCACCCAGACTATGATTACGGGACACTATTCGTAGTGCCTTGCTTAATGTCTTCCTGTCAAAAGTTTGAAATTGCTTCATGTGCTCTTTGGCACCCTGCAAAGGCCATGGAGGATCTTTGTTCAGGATCGGTCGTAATAACGGTTGCAAAGTCTGATAATAAGCTTCAGTCCACGCTCAGCTGTGTCCATTACAACTTTTACAGCACGAAACAATTTCTCAGCTGAGATGTATGTCTGGTCACATGACCATTGATTGGCTGGCTCAACTAGGCAGTTATTGCTGATATCCAGCAGTCAGAACAGAGTCTGTGATTCTGGGTCAGCTAAGTTCGTTAAGGTTGTATCGCGAGCAACTTGTTTGAAGGCAAGACCTATCGAAACTTGTAGATGGTCTCAGGCAGCAGTGGTGTGGCTAACAATCGAGTCGCTAATTCTTGATAATTATCATGGGATTTTTGCTCAAAAGTACAAAAGGAACAATTTCTTCCGTGAGGTACCACCAGTGTGAGAATTGTGAACAAATAACGGGGTGGGTTGGCCTATGATCCACTAGGAATTGGTGTGTGAAAAACATACTTTACATTGGGTCTGTAGGAAAGACTGGATGGTTGAAACCCCCAACCACCCTTGGGATTCTTGCCAAGCTAATCAACTTCAAAATTGGCAACTGCCATTATCAACTTCACTAAAATCAATCATGTCATGGACAAAGCGGGAGATCATCGTGCTGGAGAATCAGCAAACGACACAGCTGAGCGTAGACTGAAGCTTATTATCAGACTTCGCAACCATTTTTACAACCGATCCTGAGCAAAGATCCTCCATGGCCTTTGCAGGGTGTCAAAGAGCACATGAATCAATTTCAAACTTTTGACAGGAAGACATTAAACAAGGCACTACGAAAAGCATTACTAACATTATGTGAAAAATATGGATGTGAACCATCTGATGCGACGCCTGCGGCGGGTGCGTATTGGTACTTCATTGGGGACCGTCCATAAATGACGTCACACACCCCAGGGGAGGGGTCGGGTCACACATCTGTGACTTTTTGTGACAGTTTCTTACTAGATATCGTAAGAATTTTCTGACGACGTGTAACGATGAGGGTTCGGGGTCAAAAATCGTCCTAAATTGCGTGACGTCATTTATGGACGGCCCCTTATATTGCTCAGATAGTACATTTCAACTTGTTTTATTGCTGATTAGTCAAGAGTAATGAAAATTGTATCCTTTTGGTGTCTAATAGCGCAACTGTGAGTCCTATCTGCTTCGCTATCAGTTGTTCGTATTGAAAATACAGTGCAATTTCTACCAAAATCGGTCCCTAAGTTCAGGGGCCATGAGGGATATCAGGATGACATTTTAAAATTCTGTAAAAAATATATGTAGGCCACACATGAACAAAATCATGGGAAAAACTTCAGTATGGGTGTTTTCTGAAACTTTTTGTTTTTCTGGACAACCCTACCGATACACACACAAGCCACAAGTGCCCTAGCTATAACACACGCCACAAGAAATATCTGTTGATCGTAGACACCAATGCGGTCATATACGTCGTCTAAGCATAAGCACTGTATGAATTAGAAGCGGCATAATTATACAAAAGGCCACAATAATGTCTATCCACATTCCACAGTACTCTCCATCAACAAACAATGGTTGAGGTCTGCAGTGTCTGTTGTGGTCAGACCTTGTTCTTAAGATTATATTACAGTCGTTGGTTGTGATTTTTTTCACCAAACGAGAAGCACCTTTTGGCACGCGTATATATACGACCGGATTAATTAGGATCAGGCTGACATTTATATAGCGCTTTTCGCCGATAAACCACGACCGCTGACAGCAGCTATGGTCAGATGGCGGTTCCATGGCACGCGGCAGAGAAAAAACGCCGAACGCATAAATCGCGACGGCAAAAACGACAGAAAATCGCTTCGAGTGGATCCAACACGGCGCTATATAAACAACTCTTCACTTTGAACTACGCTATAGAATACAAACGATGGCCTCAATGACGATGCTGCTGCTGTTGTTGTTGTTGTTGCTGTTGATGATCAGTGGCGGCGCCAGGGGGGGGCTGGAGGGGGCTAAGCCCCCCCTGAATGCGGCTCAGCCCCCCCAAAGCAAAATGCGGAAAATGTCTATAACGGCTTATTTCGTAATAAGAAAACTAGACAATCATCAACGGCATCGAAATCTATTTGAGAATGAAGTTAGCGACTTCATTTCTTGGCCTCAGTCTATGAAAACGGGTGACAAGTTTGCACCCTTACCTTTTGACCATACAACCGGACAGGGTTGTCGAAATTGTCGAAGAAACAACATGGCTCTTAGACACCTCGTTTCAGATTGAAACCGTTTTATAAGTATTAGACGTATAGAAACATCGAAATTGCCTAGTCCTTCAAAAAGTGGTGCAAAGCTGAATTTTCTCTTGATTTTTCGCATATTTCACAAATTTAATCATCGTCACAAACGAATGTTTAGGATTTTCTTCCTCCTGCAATCAACTATATAATCATAGCGTAGATGCTTGCGCCAGTGGCGGTGTCAGAGGGCTAGGGGTTATAGCCTCTAAATGTGGCTCAGCCCCCGCCCCCAAAGCAAAAAGCAGAAAATATCCATAACGGCTTATTTCGTAATAAGAAAGCAAGACAATGGTCAATGGCATCGAAATCAACAATATAATTTATTATATATAATATACATATTCTATATAAATATATATATATATTAAGTTTTATAGGTCATTTCATTCATTGTATTGCAAATTCTACACATTTAGTGAACCAGTTTTGTTGCATTTAGTAGCTGCCTACTGTAAACCGTTTCTTCTTTATTGATTGGAAGCTGTCAGCCCTACCACAAGTGAGCTGGACTCTTTAAAGTGCACTTACAACTCTGCAATATGTGAAAATTTTAAAATCTTCCATAGTGGTATTGCATCTGTACTGCACTTCATGCATGAAAATAATATTACAGACTGCTGATTATCCAGAAGATTGCGTTTTATCCAGAAATGCCTTTGACACAACAATGTAGTTGTCAGATTTGCATCATGTTTCTCTTACACACCTCAAATGTGTGCGCTTTTGTAATTTTCGGTATAATAATTATTATATTCTTGTTGTGTATACCACCACTGTCTGGAAATGTAGGCCTACGTTTGAGATAATGGTCAACTAAGAAGTCCTAGTGCTATTAGCATATATATGTAAAACACTTGTGTGCAGATAATTATAATTATAATTATAAAATAATTGTGTGCATATATCTAAACATGCATATTTTTGTATTAAATTAAGGAAACTTTAACTGTTTTCTGTCAATAGTAATATGCAGGCAGATAATTATAATAGTGTCCTGTGAATGCTGTTGGACACCTTTATTGTGATTTATTTTTATTTGTAATTTTTTAAATTGAATGTTCAGGGTAACGGCCTCTGTTGTCATAGACCCTGGTCAAATCGGATCCATCCATTATTGTGATGCCTTTTTTATTGTTAAATTTCTGAGTATTAATGCTGTGTTGGACACCTTTTTGTGATATCTTGGAACTCGAGTCCGTGTCCATTGCCGACTTTTTATACGATAAAACTGAATTGCACACCATTTTATTGTAAAATTTATGAATATTAATGCTGTGTTGGACACCTTTATTGTGATAACTTGGAACTCGGGTCCGAGTCCATGGTCGACTTTTTATACGATAATACTGAATTGCACACCATTTTATTGTAAAATTTCTGAATATTAATCCTGTGTCGGACACCTTTATTGTGATAACTTATAACTCGGGTCCGAGTCCATGGTCGACTTTTTATACGATAATACTGAATTGCACACCATTTTATTGTGAAATTTCTGAATATTAATACGCTGTTGGACACCTTTATTGTGATTTATTTTTATTTGTGTTTATCTTAATTGAATGTCCAGGGTAACGGCCTCTGTTGTCATAGACCCTAGTCAAGTCGGATCCATCCATTATTGTGATTACTTTTTTATTGTAAAATTTCTGAGTATTGATACTGTGTTTGACACCTTTTATTGTGATAACTTGGATCTCGAGTCTGTGTCCATGGTTGACTTTTTATACGATAGTACTGAATTGCGCACCATTGTATTGTGGAATTTCTGAATATTAATGCTGTGTTGGACACCTTTTATTGTGACAACTTGGATCTCGAGTCTGTGTCCATGGTCGACTTTTTACACAATAATACTGAATGGCACACCATTTTATTGTAAAATTTCTGATTATTATTACTGTGTTGGACACCTCTTATTGTGACAACTTGGATCCCGAGACTGTGTCCATGGTTGACTTTTTTATACGATAATACTGAATTGCACACCATTGTTTTGTGGAATTTCTGAATATTAATGCTGTGTTGGACACCTCTTATTGTGATAACTTGGAACTCTAGTCAACGGTGTTTTTGAATGCTTGCATATCGGTATATCAAAGACAATAGGGACTTTACATTACCTCACTCTCTGCACCACATAGCTACTCGGGCTGCTATGTGCACACGCACTGTATATAATGCATTGCCTTTCGCCTCAGATGACTGAAATTCGGGGTATGGTACTGACGGCGCTGGCACGGCATAGACTTGACGCGGACGCGTTTGAGGACCTCCCATTCTCCTTTGCTACCTTAGTTGGACACCTTTGTTTATGATAATTCGGAACTTAATCTAAGATTGCGGCAGGATTCTCTAAAAATCAAAAACCTCAACAATTGCTGACTTTGTTTAAATAACCCACTCAATCTCCAACTATATCTTGCAATGGAATATTTATGTGGAGCGCGTTTGTGCCAGTGCACAATTTCTTGTAAAACCCTTCGCACGATTGCAATATGACCGCCCTGGGAAGAAAATGTTCTAGTTGCGTCTCTGGGAGGGAGGAAGGCTTGGGGCTTCAGCCCCCCCAAACCTGAAATCCTGGCGCCGCCACTGTTGATGATGATGATGATGATGATGATGATGATGATGATGATGATGATGATGATGATGATGATGATGATGACAAGGATCTTAATGACGACGACGATGATGATGATGATGAGGTCGTTCACGATGACGATAATCATGACGATGACAATGATGATGGTGACAGCAAGGAGGATAGCGAAATAAGTCATTCGAATAATCCAGGTTATAAATAATTACATATATAGTCATGCAAATCCTATAGTTCTTTTCTTCTTTTGTCGTTCATTCATCCATTCAACCATCAATTCATCCATCCATTCATTAATCCATTCATCCCTTCAACCATCAATTCATCCATCCATTCATTAATCCATTCATCCATTCATCCACCAATTCATCCATCCATCCATTCATTAATCCATTCATCCATTCAACCATCAATTCATCCATCCATTCATTAATCCATTCATCCATTCATTCACCTGTTCATATTTTCGTGCGATCTATTCCACGAATGACCGCCGCCTTTCCGCGGGTGATTGCCGACATCCAACGCCTGACTTGATGCGGCCTTTTTCCCAGTCGCTGCAGCCTTTGTCTGAGCTCGTTACATGTGCATGTGCTAATGTGGCATCATTATCACACGACGATGCTACAAAGCACGGCGGACAGAGACGGAGAAAGACAGAAAGCGAGAAAGGAAAAACAGAGAATGATAGAAGCAAATACAAAAGCCCCAACTGACATTTTGCCAGCGGAGGAGAGAGAGAGACCGAGAGAGAGACAGAGAGAGACAGAGAGAGAGAGAGAGAGAGAGACAGACAGACAGAGAGACAGAGAGACAGAGAGACAGAGAGAGACAGAGACAGAAGCAATGACTGCGGAAGGAACAGGTGTGAACAGGGAAGAGACAGAAGCAGCGATACACATTAATAGTCTCAGAGTCAGGGACAGAGCAACAGTAGAGACAATAGGAGATTGAGAAATACAGAAACAGAGACAGAGGTGTACGAACAGTCATCGGCAGTTGGAAAGTATATATATATATTATATATATTATATATATATACAGACAACCAACCGGTCGCCGTATTGTGCGTTGAGTTTCTTGCATCCATACGACAATGCCATGTATACACTGTACAGTATACACCAATCCTTGATTATTTATTTACGCCTTGCTTCTGTTTTCCAAGATATAAATCGTAAAAAATCTTCTGGACAGCATATACGAGTACTTCTGTTGGACAGTTACTACTACTCTAAAAATATTGATTTATAGGGTCAAGGAAATATACAGCGCTGTACGATTAGAAATACAGACTGGTATAGAGACAAGGCGCAAGTAAGACAGTGACAGAGGCTGGGATGGGGGAACATAGAGAGACACATCAAGAGACAGACGAAACCCGAGGGATGCAAATGAGCGGTCTACAGAATGAAGAAAGGACAGAGTTAAAGATTCAAGGACGACGAGAGATTAAGGAAAGGGACACAGAAGAAACTGAAACAGAGATAAAGACAGAGATAAAGACAGAGATAAAGACAGATATAAAGACAGAGATAAGGACAGAGATAAAGACATAGATAAGGACAGAGATAAAGACAGATAAGTATACGAAAGACACCAAATCAAATATAGGCATAGAGAGACAGTCATAGAAACAGACGAATAGACACAGACATAGACATATAGGCACACACAGATGCAGAGACAAACTCAGAGAGACAGGCGATGATACAGAGGCAAAGGCAGAGAGATAACCACAGAGATCGATAAAGAGAGGACAAGACAAAATGCCACATGCACGGAGAAAGAACAGCAGAAGCAATGGAAGCGAAGCAGATACAGAACCGGAAATAGCGGATGCGACGACATGATCATCGTAACTCGTTGATGTAATGTAATGTAATTATCGTCAACGGAAATGCGGCCAAAGAGCGCGCCTAATGGAAAGCAATGATTTCATTTATATAGCGCCTGATGTAATCAGCGGCAATCGATTGGCTCCGAATAAATTTGCACAGCAGGGACCCATGGCATGAAAGGGTGAGGCATCTGATTGCGTTAGAGTTGGATTGAGGGAATGTATGGGGGGGTCGGACCACACAGAACAGGAAGACATAGACTATAATTTAGATGTGCTTCCGGCAAACTGCGCTAGACTGTAGGTGTATGACATTTGAGTGTCTTGGCAGCGTAATGTATAGCGTAACTGAAGATCAATGCGTGTGTGTGTCAGTATCTTGTGAGTGTGTAGGTCTGCTTCATACTCATCTTCTTTCACTCGTCTGTCTCTTATATCTTTCGCTTACATATGCTATAGCTTCCTCGTGTGGGTTGTGAATTGTTCGTTCCACAAATTGCCTCCGAATTATTAGCTCCCAATATTTGACCCTTGGAATTATCGCCCACACTGACGTCACTTTCAGAAAAAAATATTAAATACCCAACGATCAAAACAAGAGCGTAAGATTGCAATGGTAGGTCACATATACAGCGCGGTGGTGTAGTTAATATGTTCGTTGACTTGCAGTCGGAGGGTGGCAGGTTCGAATCCACCCTATAAGTCGCCG
This sequence comes from Lumbricus terrestris, assembly GCA_949752735.1. Classification (NCBI taxonomy): domain Eukaryota; kingdom Metazoa; phylum Annelida; class Clitellata; order Crassiclitellata; family Lumbricidae; genus Lumbricus; species Lumbricus terrestris. Next base: position 45,183,683 of record OX457036.1, read on the forward strand.
CGTTGGGATGTTGGGCAAGTCCTTCACCCACAATTGCTCAACGCTTCGGCGTGAAACTCCGATGCAGTGTTCGCGCTTCAATCGGGAGCGCCTCTGAGTAGAGAGCTTGAAGGGGCGCTATAACAAGTACACATGCAAAACAAACAATCAAACAGATCGGAAGTTCCGACTTACTTCTTGATTCTCTTTCACATTCAACTGTTGCAAACATGATTAGAAGTGAGAATTTTATCAAAGAAAATCAATAAACAGTCAAGTCTCATCATTTTTACGGTTTGTTTGTCTCGATTTGTCACAATTAATCTATCGAAATACATTTGAAAAGACAGTCGTCGTCCGAGGGGAGTATACCACGGCAAAAGCAAATGATCTGATTTCGAAATGACTTCCTGCAAGACGGCCGCCACTCGCCGCCTGAGACCCAGCTTCGATGCTATTGATTGTGGACTTGCTCCTTTCATTCCTCCCCGGGGTGTAAGTGCAGCGTTTGACATCGAGTCTTAGTACACGTCTAATAGAATCGGTGAACGACCCCTGTACTAGCTTCGCCATTTCGTGTGTGAGTGGACGTTGAATGTTGATGGACATTGGCTTAGATTGTGCACTGCTTGAACGCATGCAGCCGGTCAGCCATGGCACAGCAACACCATCTGACACGCTTGGTGTTCATGTTGCACACAGTCCATTGTAACCGAGGTGCAGAAATGGATGTCTTCAAATACGTTACCATGGTTGACGACGATGACGACGCAGGGAGCATAATATTATACGGATGTGAACTGACAGGTAAAACCCGGTCAGAGAGAGATTGATGGAAAATCGATTCAGTCTCCGACCGAAATCAACAACAACTCTCATCGTCCAATGACCTGCATGGTGTGTGGTGCATCCGGGCGGCAGATATCAATGGCGTGTCATGTGACCTTCCTTACGCACAGGTCCGGCTTTTAAATCCTATAGCAACTGCAGCAGGTCTTATAAGCCGCAATCTGTAGTGATGCGTCGCGGTGGCTTTCGTCTCTCGTCCACCGTGAAAGGCGACTTCGATCGACTGCTTCTGCCTCATTCGATTCGTAATTTCACCTCGGGTGCCTGTGTCACGAAATAGAGTATCCCCCGTATTAATTGTATCCCCCAAATAAAGAAAAGTCGAAAAAACCGCTTCCGCGTGTATTCTTTTTTGCAAATTAATTTTCATCTGCTTTGTTTTGAAGAATGACACTAACAGGTATGTTTATTCCTACTAGATAATTTGCTCTGCTCTGTTTTTAGAGCACTTAAAAATTTAAAACACTTAAGAACACTCAGAGACACTAAATAAATTCGAGTTGCCTTTATCTGAGCATTGCTTAGGACACTTAAAACAATTAGAGTCACTTTAAATTTTGATTACAGCATAAATTTTTGTATTATGCGCATTTTTAAAAAAGGGGATATAATGGTTTATCCTCCCGGATAGCATAGACCAGTTAATTCCATCCGGAGGGATAGATTAATTCATTCCCCCGGATAGCTTTCAGGGGGGATACTCCGTTTCGTGTCACCTGCAGTGTTTTTAAGGGCAACGACGACAAGATGCATCAGCTGAACGTTATGTGAAAGAGAGAAGCGTGTCATTGAAATGCTGACAGATCCAGGCTCAAGAGCAGCTTGCAGGTGACGATGGCGAATTCTTCTCTAGCATTAAGTCAACACGAAAGAGATTACACAGCTGATCCTTATGACATTCTACTCAATGCATGTGAACTAAGCGGCTCTAAAATTTAATGATCTCAGTGAAACGCTGCATGGATATGCATGTAAATATATATTAGGCCTATGCCATAAGCGGTCCTTGGGCCCATGCTATGCAGTAGCTTGCCTCACAACACCATACATGTATTGTATATATTTCTATGCCATATCTATCCATACTGTACTATAATAATTATAGAGTCATACTGTTAAGTAACGTGGCAACATAATTAGTAACTATGTATACCGGTACTGCAATTAATCATGATTAAAGCCAAAAGCCGTAACTTAATCCAAAACCTTTTTAAACAATGTTGTAAGACAACCGACAACGGCGGAAAGCAAGTTGAGCGAAGAACGCTGTTCAAGACTTGGACTCACACGAGACAATCAATAGATTTGACAAAATAGTGGTCGAAGAGAATGTAGCAATTCTTTGGCATCCATTGGCGCCAATTATTGACGGGAATCAAGAACTGACGTTGATGATTCCGATGTGACGATGATTATAATATGACTATATTGTGATGATAATAAAAAATAATGAATGCGAATCACGTGTTTCACATTCGTTGACTGTGTTTGAGTTTAACATCCGGTTTCAACTTATTCAAAGCACAATAACTGTTCAGTTCACGGTATATATTATATAGCGTGATGACTACCGTTCATGGATAAGTTTAAGCTACGATCCGCTCTTGACGTTCAGCCGTGTCTACGATGTACAGATGTGGTCAAAGAGCCAAGCTGTATTGGACTTCACTTGAGATGTCGAACTGATCGCACTGCGTGCATGTTACCTCCTCTCCAATCAACCAGGAAATAGAGAGAGGCGCTTGCGATCCGACTTCCAATCACCCAAGAGTGCAGCTGCACTGAGGATCCATTTAATAGGTTGACCGGTGATTCATTGGAGCGGAGTCGACCTGCAGGAAGAAGTGATTCCCTGTGGCAAACGCTGCACTCGCTTCGAAGAGACCATCACTATAGCCATGGAGAGAGACATGCGTGGAATTGACATCGTTGGCGAGCTGGGCCACATGGTCAACTGGATGACCTTTCGCTGAGGAAGGAGGTATATAGCACGACGGGAGAGGAAGAAAATATCCATCGAGTCCTTACTTCCTCGATGACCTTCGAGGTCAACATCAGGGAAAGACGAGCTGGTATAGTTCCGGTCCACTCGATCAATAAACCTGGCTTCCTGCAGCAGACAGATGGCACGATCTTGACCTGCTGGTATATATCCTTCAGCCATCGAAGCATAGCATGCATGCAGATGCATCGTTTATGACAGAGGTTGGTTGACGTCCGTCTGGTGCTGATACAACGACGACGACGGCGGCGATGCTTCGTCGTCTGTACAGCAGAGCTAACAATCATGAAGTTTGGTTATTGCTTTAATAAATGGACGTGCATGTCTGTGGAATGGCATGCCGTCTGTGGCGCCATCACGGCTGCTTTTTGTCCGGTTATGGTCAGTAAATGACCACAGAAGTACAATCGTATAAGGTCAGAGGCTTTAAAGCTTCTTCATGTCCTGTTGTTGTATGGATGCGACTCGAGCGGCTATTTGCGCAAACTACCCGATACCACACGGATGAGTGTAAACAAGGGCGTCTAACCTCTACGCTAGATTCCTATTCCATACTCATTTACAGCGTCTTGGTCAGCAGGTTGAGAATGGGATCCCTGGGAGGAACATTTCTGTCAGCATTTCAAGCGATGTTGATTTTGGCCCAAGATAGAATCAACGTATAATATGTGTGTGCACTTGTAAAAGCGCCCATTCAAGAGTACTACTCAGAAGCGCTCCGACTACAGCGCGGACACTGAATCGGAGCTTCACGTCGAGGCGCATGAGCAATTACGAGTAAAGAATTTACTCAATCAAAGTCCCTTCTAAACGCGGCTTGATGTGAACTTGAACCTGCAACTCTCCGGTTGAAAGGCAACAAACATACCCACTACACAACCGCACCCCTGTTACAGAAAATCATTGCCAACTCACTCATCGCTACTTACTCGCATTTAAATCGTATTTTCCACGCAACGATCCTCTCTGGCATTACCGTGCAGTGAAAGCTATACGCAATCTAATTAGGTCAGTTCAAGACCTACATCCGGGATTGAGATGCTACTAATGATAAAACTCCTTTATATATATACAGGCTGGTTTCTCATCTTCTCCTCGAAATGCATCGACAGCAAACGGGAACGCCTCTGCAATTGACGATACGCTACTTTACATAATTACAGCCTACGTATAAAAGCATCGTAAAGAGACCAATGATAATAAATATTCGGTTTACCCAACGCTTGCAGTCATGCAAACTATAAACTATGATATTTTGGCCAAAGGGAAATATATTGACCTGTATAACCTATATATAGGGTGAACTATAGTCTCTTTCGTCGGATCATAACAGTTCACACGAAGGCAGCCGAGGTCAAGGAAACTGAGGCAGATATCAGCATGCACACATGCCACATGATAGCATATAACACGCCATCAGTTTTTGCCTCATAAAAAACCAACTTACTTCCCCATGCAACTAATCTTTGACATATAGCTTGACAGATGGATCTTCTCCGGCCCTATATAATACCGTCACTGCATGGGACCACGAGACAAACGTAGCTCTAATGACTCCATAAACTCTAAGTATAGCGATTCATATGTAAAACTTACGGAACTCCATATTATAGATAGAGGGGGAGGCAGAAGAAAATATAAATCAATACTATTTTATCGGCCTTATAGAAAGTCACGTGCACGACTCTTTTTGCCTATAGGACTTAAAACTGTGACAGTTTCCGTGTATATTCTTTACATTTATTACTTAGTAGCAAATTGCTTACCATAATGCAGGCATAATTAGGCCAACAACATATAGGTTTAAATGGATTCATACTGTCATACAGCCTACGCAAATACATAATTCATGCATGCATACATACATACATGCATACATACATACATACATACATACATACATACATACATACATACATACATACATACATACATACATACACACATACATACATACATACATACATACATACATACATACATACATACATACTTACATACATACATACATACATACATACATACATACATATATACATTGCAAAAAGATATGCATGCACAAACATACAGAGTGCGCACAAAAAATACCCCCTAGGTTTTTTGCCAATATCTTGACCAAAAGTAAGAATTTCGAAATGAAATTTTTCAGTCCTAAAGACGACTCATATTTACACATGATGGCCAGATTTTATCAAAATATTTCAACAGAACAGAACAGCCACTATTAGGAAGGCCACCCACCGTTTTTTGACGATTCAAAAACGAAACGCAACAAAAAGCAACAAAAACACGATTTTATTAATTCTCATCTCAAATAACTGTTGTCAAATGAACTTGATAGTGATTCACAACTTGTGTTCAATGTGCCCACCACCAGTGCCAAAACTTCTTTTGAGTCTCTTTGCTTGAGTTCTTGATGAAAACCTGTTGATTAATCTGACCGATTCCTTATTTACCAATTTGATTGTCATCTTGCTAAGTGACTTCTTAGTGACGCGCAGCTACGCTGGTACCCTGTTTCTTATTTAAATAGTAATAATGATGATCACCTGGCATTATCAAGGCTATTTGATACCCAATTATCTGAGATGAGAAAGAACCGTGTTTTTGTTACTTTTTATGTTGCGTTTCGTTTTCGAATCGTCAAAAAACGGTGGGTGACCTCCCAAAAAGTGGCATAACTTTTGTTCTGTTTGAAATATTTTGATGGAATATGACCATCATGTGCAGATGTGAATTGTCTTTAAGCCTATAAAATTTCTTTCATTTCGATATTCTTAATTTTGGCCAAGATATTTGCCAGAATAATTAGATTAGTTTTTTGTTACTTTTTGTTGCGTCGCGTTTTTAGATCGTCAAAAACCGATGGGTGACCTCACTAAAAGTGGTGTAACTTTTGTTGTGTTTGAAATATTTTGAGGAAATCTGACCATCATGTCTATATATGAATTGTCTTCAAGACTGTAAAATTTCATTTCGAAATTCTTACTTTTTGCCAAGATATTGGCAAAAAGCCTAGGGGGTCTTTTTTGCGCACCCTGTAGATACAAGAGGGAAGACAGAAGTGAGAAAATCCGTGTTTGTCAGTGTGTGATATTCCTGGTACTCAGCCCAGGCACAGAATCCTATTCGCAGTCGTCGTCGTCGTCACCGTCGTTGTCGTCGTCGTCGTCGTTGTCGTCGTCGTCGTCGTCGTCGTCGTAGAACAACACGATGCATCGTCGCTAGGTGGCGTCGTTCCTGACAATCCGCTGCAACGATGCCCATAATTAGGAGAACGGAACGCACAAGTGCCGCCACGGAGGAGAGGGTATGGTACGCGGGTGGAGATGGGAAGGGCGAAGGACAGATGGGAGGGCGTGCAGGGAACGTTATCGACCGGCCCAACAGAAACGGAGCGAAGAGGAGGAGGGCTATAGGCAGCCGACAGCGGTGTCGGTGGCGTTATTTCTGCCTGATGAGTGTGCTCTGCTGTATTCACCAACATCTCTCAAGATCTGTGTATAAGGCTTACATACATACATGTACATGCGAAGATACAATTACGCATGCGCACAAAATGTCAAATATGCAAACATCATATTATACAGGATAGGCCAGCACAAATGCACCGACTTTGAATGTGTATAACTCCGACAATTTTTAAAATTTTATTTATACTGAATAGGCCAAATTGGAGGTATTTCAAAATAGTATTAGCTTTGGAAAATTCGAAATGGTACTGGTTTACATTTTAGAACGATTATTGAAACAGCTCTATCTACAATATTTTTTTCATTAAGGACGCATATTTTGTCTCCGTTTACAGACGATGACCGAGTTCTGATCAGAATGCTTTGCGAACTGATGAAGAGTTTAATTCGTTTCAACTGATCAAAGAGTTTATTAAAACAGAGGTTGGAATAGAAATATCTTGAATCATCTGATACGAAAACTTGATGAAACATGAACATCTTAACATAGATCTAAGTCGCAAGTCACGAAAATCGATTCGTACGGCTCGCACACCCGTTACCATTGCTCGTATGCCAGAGTTGATTTGCAGTCGAGACGATAACCCGGGTACAAGCAAATCTCCATGGGAAACTCAGCGCGAAACATGCTCTTCTACCAGCACCGTGTACAGGACCTATTGCAAAAGATAATCTAAACTTTAAGATATTTCGTCGACGTGAAGTCCAGTGGCTTCCTAGCTCTGATGCAAAGAAACAGCTGGAAGCATGCAAGCGTCTCAGGCAGTGCATTACTGTTGATAAAATTGATAGGGCGTACTTTAGCCAATGAGAAGATATTCGCGGTACAGACCTCTAAAAATACCCAAAATGATCGTGTATCTGCTCGTGCTATTAGAAAAACGAGTTGGGAATTTCTCGTCGAGACGGCGCCATTTTGTGTCATCAACGACAACAAGATATGGTAGCTACTAGGGCTTTTTCAAACATGCTATTACAATTTAACCTAGTACCTGCTCAAATGTTTCAGAGCTAATGCTAGAGTGAAATAGCCTTAATTTGACACATTTTGGATAAATAAATTGCAAAAATTGGCGGAGTAGTATGCATTCAAAGTCGGTGCATTTATGCTGGCCCACCCTGTATAATTTTATGTATATAATATATGATCTAGGATCAGATCCAGGGTTAGATTCGTGGCGAAGATTCATTGCTTTCTGCAATATTATATTATGGGCCGTTAAGAATTATGTCCGGCATCATCATCATCATGGTCCATAACGATGTCTCCGATTAAAATCTCCAGGCTGAGAATCTATTCTATAGAACAACTTCTCTCTATAGCGAATTTGCTTGAAAATGAATTAACAATTCACTCTCCAACAGATTTGTTTTAAAACAAAAGTCCTTAAAGGAGACATTTTTCCATTCCTATATATTTGAAATTATCTTCTGACACAAATGGGCTATATTCAAACAGCCCATTGGGCTATATAGGCTACTCAGTTCCTCATGGCAGAAGTTTTTTTTTATCTGTTCCGCGTAAGTCAATTTAATTCAGTTAATTTATTCGTTAACCGTCCAGAAATAGTATATATCGATAAAATAATGCTAATTCTCACGGTTTTGTTTGTTTGTTTGTATGTGCACTTGCTATAGCGCCCCTTCAAGGTTTCTACTCGGAAGCATCTGTCTGCATGGTTCCTAAAAGGAAATCCAGAAGGAGGCTTGATCTGTTCCTTGGTTTCTGCCGGTGTAGCAATGCACCAACGTACGGAATAGTCATTAATTCACTATGAATGGTGAGATAAAATCCAAATGAAGCATAATGGAATCACATTAGGACTTCTCTAAAAGACTCACGCGGGCAGAATTTAGACTGTGATGCTATGTATATATGCATAGACCTATTCTGGTGTGGTCGACCTTGCAGGGCCGGATTAAGAAATGTGGTGGCCATGTTCGGGAAATTTTTTGCGGATCTTCAGCCGAAAATTCGGACCACCTTTTTTAGTCGTTTGGTCGAAAATTTCGTAGAATATACCGACTATTTTTCCAAAAACAGTTGATGACCTTTTTTCGTAGAATATACCAATTATTTCCCTCCAAAAAAGTTGAAGACCTCTTTTTAGTCGTTTGGTTGAAATTTGAAAAAAATCTAACAAATTTCGGATGTGTGGAACCCCCTAAAGTGTGGGGGCCCTGTTCGGCCGAACGCGTTGAACATGCCTTAATCCGGCCCTGCGACCTTGTAAAGAAGAGTGAATTTCTATCAGAAAAATTTATCGGTCCTTAGCCTATATACGTCGACTGAAGAGCCACAGTTGGGTGGAACTGACTGTTGGGCATTTTCAATGTTGCAGTTCTACACCGAAAGGCAGTTCAAAATAAAAATTTTGCAGATGCATAATCCTTTGTGCAGTAGGCCTAAAAGAGTTAAAACTGCTCACTGTTATTCCATTGGAAATAGTTTTCCATTGAAGGAAGAGAACAGGTTGTGCGGTTCTAAAAACCCTTTGAAAAGTCACGCCAGACAACGGGTATACTGGCAGTCTAGCAACAATCAGGTTCTGTATTCATAGCTTGTCGAAAATAGCAGAGTATATTGTAGTGCGTGCATAGCGTATACGACCTATAAGCAACACGATTATTGGAGCTTCTTGTCAGGTGTGAGTGAACGTCGGTGCTGTGGCGAAAGAAATTTATTATATGCTGCAGGTGGAGGTCCACGATCGCAAGCGAAATTAGTCTGGACTTCATCTTTATGTCAAATGATATCACAAATGACTATTGCCGTCAGCAAGGGCACATAGAAATTATCCGCACCTCCTGTCTATCTTTCATCCTTAGGCCAAGTGATATCACAATATTAGAAAAATTTCACATTATTAAAAACATTTCATGCACGTTTACAGTTTTTATCTTAAGGATCATACTGTTCTAGGCATTGTAGCATGTAGGGTTACCATAAGTGCTCAGATGAAAAAGAGGACACACAAAATGTTCATCCGGTTATCATCCCGTAGCCGGCTCCTAGTGCTATATACGCCAATATTAAGTGTTGTACAAATAATTATAAGTAACGTACGTTGAACTACACAAAATTTTGTTCTTATTGTACATGCATGGTTTCAATTTAAACTTCATTGAGTGAGTACTCCAGCATTTCAATACACATTGCATTGCTGTCACTGACTATAGCTATACGCAGAAACAAAACAGTGACATATTCGTCGCTTTTAGAACCCAGTGTTACTAAAAAAAACACCTAGGTTACTTTGGTATATGAAATTCCCCGAACACTCTTAACATGCTTCGGCATTTCGACGTGCGCCTTTAAATCCAATGCACCCTTATTGGCAACTGACACATAAGTCCCGTTGCCTCATGTCAAACATTTAGCTTCCCATCCATAATGACCTGCACGGAAACACTTACGCATCGGCGTTTTTTATGTCAAATCTTTTCGTTGAATTGAAAATTAATCATTTTATTTAGACCTACAATTAACATTACGTAACTCGTGTTATATTTATGCGTTTGGTTTACAAAAAAAACCGCGTCAGGAACCGGAAACCCAATGGTAACGATACCATTGAAGTAAATATTGCTGGAACGCGTGTTTATTTCACGGAACGGAATAGTATATAACACGGAAAAGTAAGTAAGATTGGTCGATCGTGGACGGACGGAAAAAACCCGGACAAAAGCCATATTTCTGAAAAGCCGCCCGGACGCCCGGACAGAGGCCTAAAAAGAGGACATGTCCGGGGAAACCCGGACGTATGGTAACCCTAGTAGCATGAGTTCTTAACTTAAAAATATCGCGTGATGCAGTTCATATAAAAAGGTCCATATAGTCTTCATTGTGGCAAAATAAAGCTTACATGCAATAATATTTATTGACAGGTCCTATTAATATTAATTACAGGCCAAGGCGTTGCATGCATACTTTCTTAAGTGCATCAATGTCTTGTGGTTGAACGAGCCTCAAAGCAGAAGCCAGAAATACGAAACTAATTATTGAAGAATTATTGGATGCGAGACGCACGTGATCAGCATCGGTGCCGTGATTGGTTACAGATTGATAAACGATGACCTCATCTTGTAAAACACAAGCTATACTTGTGACGTAATATCCTTCACCAATCGCCATAGCAACGTTATACGTTAGCCTGCTTTAGACAGTTGGAGGTTATCGCTTATTTTAAGATTTCTTTTGAAATAATCGCTTGAAAGTTCTATTTTAGGTCTCTTTTCAACATTCACTTACAGTATTGTTTGCTAAAAACGACAATCTTAATGCAGACACATATATGAATACAGATGATCGATATTACGGAGTATGGAGATCTTCTGCAATCGAGCTATTCGAAGGAAAGAAGTCGACAGGGAGGTGAGAAAAACGGTTGACATTGTTTGAGGTTGGAAGTTGAGGCCTATTTCCGTTATCTTAATCATCTTATACTAGGCTATCAGAATAATATAGTTGTATGACTCTATCTAACAATATGTATTCAGACACTTCTCTTTGTCTTCAATAGAGTAAGTAAGTAAGTAAAAGTATTCTTTATTAGATTACCAGAAAACACAGAGTGGTAATCAGAAGAAAAAGTAATAGAAACATTATTCAAAGACATAGGCTACAACATTCTCATGATAAAACTTTTTTGTCAAAGGCAAAGGTTAGACCACGTGGCCTGGGAATAAAGAGAATATTCTACAGCACAGCACTAAACAGCAATTTTTATGTTTTAACTTAACTTTTAATCTTTTTTCAATCTTATGATAATTTTATGTCAAAGAAGAATTTTCACCAAACCCAACATAAAAGACACAAAGTAAAGACCCGAAGTGGGCCCCTGTTATATTCAGACTCTTCTGTTTCATATTCTTGTCGGATGGCATTTTAATTACTTTAAATTACATATCACAACAATATTTTGCATATTTTGACTCAAATTTTAATTGGTTTCAATCTTATGGTAATAAGATGAAAGACGTTTTCAGCAAATTCAATCAAAAAATCCAGGTCGCAGACAAAAGCAAAGCTATAGGTTCCAAAATCAAGAAACGAAGCGAGGACCAAAGTCAGGGCGTTATGCTATACTCAGATTTTTCTTTTTTATGTCTTTATTATAGAGAACATCTTAAAACACAAGACTCAGCATTCAGTCTGTATATTTTAACTAAAGTTTTCTTATTTGATTCAATCCTATGATAATTTTAAATTGATAGAGGTTTCAGCAAATAAAAGACAACAATCCATAAATTATCAGAGATGAAGTAAAATCAACTTTAAAATCAAGATATGAGATGAAGACTTGGAATAGGCTAGTAGGTCCCTATTTATATTCAAATTGTTCCCCTTTGTGCCTCTAAGAAAGAACATTTTAAAGCGCAGAACAGAACATTGGTTTAATAGTTTTATGCACAGATTAACACAGCTGTTTAACTTCATTCATAGACATTTCGTTATATTAAGTTTGAGAGGTTTTTCACAAAGTAAAATTTTAAAAGTCAAGATTGACGATGAAAGCAAAGTCAACTTCAAAGAAACGATTCTAAATGAAAATCCGATGTAGGCCCCTATTTTTCATTCAGGGATTCTGTTGTATAGCTTTATGATAGAACACTTTAAAGCACGGAACTGCTTACTAGTTTCAGCTATATCAACTTAACGTTTGCTTGGCTTCAATCTTATTGTAATTTCAAGTTGATGGAAGGTCTCACCCCTAAGAATATACAATAAGAAGATATAAAAATCTAATTCGAAAATCAACCTTTGTACGGCGCACAATGACAAAAAATGCAAGGCTGTTTTTTAGGAATTTTTAACACTGCACAACTCCTTTTCCCCATCATCCATGGTAAATTACCTCCAATCGGACGACAGTGACCTTTTTTACTAGTTTCAACTGCACGGAAGTGCTTTTACAAATGCACAATTCCTTTTAGAACTGCGCATTTTGTGTACAACTGCACGCTGAAAAAGCCCTGAAAAGATGTTAAAGCCAACTTGAGAGCAAAGCTCTACACAGATTATAGCCAAGCTACGACAGGCGTCAATCACAAACATAGAGAAAGTCATTGAATGAAAGAAGCACGTCTGAATTTTGACGATTTTTAGAGGAAACTCATAAGTCTAGACTGCAAGAACTTTTTATGCTGGAGATTTTGTCTGCACATTTTTGCATAATAGAAACTTTATTCGGACCGAGGGATTTAACGGTTGCTCCGTCGGACTTGCGCCTGCTCGGACTACGGAATCAGGACGGGCAATCTGGATGGTTGGATTGATCGGAACATTTTATCGCTCGGAACATCGATTCACATGGTCAGTGGCTCGCTCTCGTTTTTGTACAAGAATTGCTGGTACTGGTACATGTATCCTCTGCTATGGCTTAACTCGCCCACTAAGAACGAAGGCTTGAGTCGCTCTCTTACGTTGTCAGAATAGGATCTACAATTGTGATTTAATCTAGTCTGAGCATTTGTGAAGCGCTTCTCACAGCCGACCTATTCAGAAGCGCTCACAGTGTGGCAGGTCCGTGAAAAAGAGCAAGGTCATTAGACAGCGAAGAGATGCAGGTGATATTTACCCCAGAATTCTGCTACGAGCATGAATGTATGTGTGTGTGTATTATGTAACTATGTATGTATGTATGAATGTATGTACATTGTACAGTATATTTGTATGTATGTAGCTATGTATGTATGAATGTATGTACAGTATATTTGTATGTATGTATGTATGTATGTATGTATGTATGTATGTATGTATGTATGTATGTATGTATGTATGTATGTATGTATGTATGTATGTATGTATGTATGTATGTATGTATGTATGTATGTATGTATGTATGTATGTATGTATGTATGTATGTATGTATGTATGTATGTATGTATGTATGTATGTATGTATGTACAATGTCCTGGGCACGACATTAAACTGCATCCATCCTCCGCCACTGGGAACCAACAACTTCCCTGTGCCGGCCCTAAACCCGGACAAAGGAGGAAGGTTTGCCAGATGGGTGGCGATACGCTGGCAGTAAAAGACCAAGACGATTGAAATCCGCAAAAACCACGACACAAGTGACAGAGTAACCCAGATGCTTCAAGGTGTCATGATGTGGAGCAGACATGCACAGGCTGGTCAGGACAGACCGGTGGAGAGAGTCGGGGGAGAGCGTGGGACACATACGGGCATTGACCCAGGTTGTCCTTCATGCCTCTCTCCCAATATTCTCTTCATTCAGACAAGGTGGTCTAGCTGCTCCAAGATGTTAATGGTATGGAGCAGACCTGCTGACCGGACTGGTTGAAGCTGGGCAACATGGCGCGAGACAGACTCAGACAGAGTGGTGTCGGACTCTTACGGGCATTGAGCCCAATGATATTGGTGATGATGATGATGATGATGATAATGATGATGATGTACAATGTACATATTTGTATGTATGTATGTATGTATGTTTGTATGTATGTATATACATATTTGTATGTATCATCGGAATTACCCATGTGAATTCAGCAGAATAAGTTACGAAGGACAGGATGTTAAGAATTCATGTTGATTTAAATTCTACCGGAGAGCCAGACGACGAATGCAATAGAAGCCGGAATGTCGAAATAGATTCGCTGACTAATATATAATAATTATACTTCGGTTGAGAGTTGCAACGAAACCCTTCAAAACAGCTTTGATAGGAAAAATGGGACAAGACTGCTTGCGACAATATCTGTATACATAGGCTACACGAAGCTATAGAAACCTCATCACTTCGTCGCTTGAATCGTTAAGACTTGCTATGCAGAGAAGCATGCAGATGAGGGCGCCACATTACAGATGAAAGTAGGCGTGTGAAAAGATTGGAGCATAGTTTCTTTTCATGCGGAATATCAATTGGATTTTGCGTCCATTTATTATTGAGGAGAGATGGAGATTTCTTCTTAAGGGTGAAGCGAATGTCTATGATGGTGGCTGAAATCAATATCGTCTTGACAACAACAACGACGACGACGACGACGATGGTCATTGGCCAGTCTTGTCCACTGTAGCCTGACACAAAGAGCACGTGACAAGCAATTGAAAAGATAATATGCAGCTGGAGAATAAGAGAGGAAGCAGTTCAAAATAGTCTTTTACTCCAGTCAAACACTGACTTGTTAGCATTTTGCTTTGCAGAGCTGACTCGCAGGCCCGCCGAGAGGGGGGGGGGCAGGTGGGGCAAATGCCCAGGGGCCCGGCGACTTTTAGGGGCCCGGAGGGGGCCCGGGCTACAGTGATTATAATATGTTTCATATGTTGATTACGGGCGGCGGGCCCCACCTTTAGTCACTTATGTTACTTAACCTATTGTTTGTGAATTATGTTGTTTTAAATAGAACCTAATAGGCTATTAGCCTACTGTTACACTATTACAATTGTTCAAGTTTCGAACAACTGTCCATTACCTTAGTTATAGGCATGTTTATAGGTGTTTTGCCAAATAAACGCAAACTTCCGTCTCAGAACGTTCTTTTGTTAAATTATGCGTTGTCAGATTTCAATTGCAAGTGAACAAATCTAAATGATAAATTTCTCTCGCAACGATGGAATATTTTATAAACACAAATCTGGAGCATAAAACAAAAAGAAAAAGCTAATAAGTTTGAAAAGGCAATAATTGATAAGCTTATTATATACAGTAGCACACTATTTAAATTCAGAATAACAAAAGAAGGCAATCAGAGTCAGTATTTAGGCCTATACTCCTACATCGGTTGATTCTAGTGAATTAAACGTGCCTGCATGATGATCGTAACCTACATAACTGAATGGATGAAAATTAAGTTTGTGGTGTTAGTATCTTAATTCCAAATGAAAACATCACAAATAAGAATCATCAAAATGCTGAAATTATGGAAACTGTAAAGAGGCATTGTTTTTTATGTTGGCACTCTGCCGCCAGGGCCCGCGTTTAGACCTATACACAAACGACTGAGACGATAATTATAGGCTGCTATTAAGCTTGCAGGAAACGGCCCTCCAAGACATTCGGACAATTTTCCAAGGGATGAAGAGAGTATTTCCGAAGTACATTTTTAAAGTTCGTAGACAAGAGACCATGCAGGATATTATAAGAGATACTGTTGCAGTTAAATCCAGAAAGGTTGCTTATTGATTACCATATTATTTGAAAATTAAATTCTTAACATTAAGAACTGATTAAAATCATAAAAGTAAGCATTAGCATGCATTTATACCCACACTATTTTTATTTTTATTTTGTGTGTGAATTTGCTCAATAAGTTATTAAGCCTTAAGATAGTTTAGGGCCCGTGACTGCTCAGCCCAGGGGCCCGGAATTTCTGTCGGCGGGCCTGCTGACTCGATGATGTAAAACCAGTGTGCCTTCTGTGAAATAGAATTCTATTTATAGCTAAGGCGTTTACGATGATATTACCTATTGAATAAATAGGGTCTAATAGGTGGTGGAGGATCTAATAGGTGGTGACCGTGGTGGAGGAACCCTATGTGCATTGTGCAGCCAGCATTGTAATAACGACCCATGCAGACCATGCAGCAAATAGGATCCAGGAAGATGAATTAGGGCTGTTGACAAGAAAGGAACTATTTTTGCGGTTTTTGCGACCCGACCTGCAATGCTTTATTCCAATAAATAATCACATCAATGAATTTACAACAGTTGGATAATCAATTAATCATGTGTGATGAACTACTTTGACCATTTCGGATGTGCGCTCCTTATCGTGTTAGCTTGCAGCGACTGGATATTTATGAGTAGGCTACTTTTTATAGCGCCCCTTCGAGATTCCTATACTCAGAGGCGATGATATCGAAGAGTAGGTGCCGTACACGAGTGATTGAGGGGATTAGCTATATGGTACTTAAGAATACCATAGGAAGAGCTACAGATCCTATCGCAACCCCACTTATCCCAGCCAATGCACTATAAAAAAGAACACCAAGCTATATGGATTGGTGAAAGAGTGGTCAGCTTGTTTTAAATCGCTTGCAAGAAAAAAAAATTAAAGTCTAAGGCGGACAAAGTTGTAAATTGCGAAACCGTGCAAAATTCAACAGCCACCAGCAAGTGTACGAGATTAGGCAGAAGAATTAAAAAATAAAACAATCAAAAAGCAGAAGATGAAACTAAAGAATATGAAAACAAATTCAAACAAAGCAAGAGCCATAAAACCACAGGAAACCTTAATCATTGTAATACACTACTTATGCTACCACTGTTGTTATTACATTACTATACCACTACTGCTGCTACTATACCACTACCGCTGCCACATTCACGTCTAATGCTACTTCTGCCAATACCGCCACCGCTACCACTACCACCACCGTCACTACTACTGTTACTGCTATGACACCTATACTGCAACTGCCACTATTTCTGCTGCAACTGACGCTGTTATTACTGCAACTGCTACTGTTACTACTTCTTGAATCGAAAAACTTTGCACAAATCTTCATTCGAGTTTGCATAAATTGCCTTTCAATTTTGACCTACAGTAGACATTTCTGCTAAAAGTTTCGATGCTGAAAAACTGTTTGGCAAAAGTTATGATCAGTTTGAATGATTTCAAAAGACGAAAGATAAATTATTGTTTTGCTTCTTTTTGATTACAGTCATTGCAGTGCCTTTGATGAGCTCGATTGTGTCAAGGAATTAAGTAATTAACATAGACTATACTGCCTCTGGAGCAGTTTAAAGGTGTTGATCCCTATTTTAGTATCGATGGGAGGTGCGATTTGCGTACGTGTGCGCAAGGGGTGGGAGAGGGTTCTCGAGAAAAAAATGTACTTGCGGTAAATAAATGTCTAATTACATGACGTCCAGATTAGCATATATTTATGACTGTATTTTTATAGTCGTCCGGTGCCTTTTGATTGCATTATAATTAAATTCTGATCGGATCTCAAGAGTAAACAATAACAGTCAAACAATTATTTTTGGCTAGCAAATAATTATGAGGCTTAACAAAAATAAATAACAGCCAGCGGTAAAATAAATGTTTTTTATAGATTACTTTAGCTAACTTTTGTAAACGGGGGGAGGGGTTACAGTTTGATTGCACGTGCGCATAGAAGTCCGCAGAATGTACGAATTGCAAAAAGGATGGGTGAAAAATACGATTCTTTTTTTGTGCACGTATTATGCGGATGGATCCAAGCTAGCATTCGACATGTGCGGAAATTTATGATCCAGTGCTGCATTTCTAAAGCGATTTTCGCAGTGCAGACCAATTAAACGGGCTCCCAAAGCGAAGGACCCCGAGAGAAAAGACAAGATTTAAGACAGCGGGTAGATGCGGCGATACCTCGACTATAGTTAGGATCGCATGAGCGCGCTGAGAGATGGAGGGAGGACATTCCACAGAGTGACGTCAATGCAGAAAAAAACTTGGACATGGTAAATCGATCAGGTTGCTTAACATTGTCTTAACTCTTAAGCGATGGTCGCCGGCCGTATGAGAGCATTGTTGTCATCGATCCTGAGGTATTTTTTAAACTATAAGGAAACAGCAAATGTATTTTCCATCAGATGTAATTGCAGATATTTATAATATTATGCTCAGTCGCACTTAGCTTGTTATTCCACGTCACAGCGTAGACCAACAAAAATACAAAATTAAATGTTTAAAAGAATATTTAGATGCAGTTTATCAGTTACCAGAGTAAATCGTGGAGTTTAAGAATAGACAGACACCATGGCAAAATTCGAGTCTATTAATTATTAATAAAAACTAACATACAGCAGTATAATCATAAGCTTCGTTCACACACTGACTAGCTTATGATTATTATTCAAGTCACCGGAGTCAAGTTTATCGTATGGCAGCCATACATCAAGGCTGCACCGCCACAACCTAGATATAGTGCTAGATAAACCAACGCCAACAATCGAATAGAAGCATAGGGGTAGGAGGCGGGGTCCAGGGAGGCAAATTACCCCCAAATTTTGGGCAAATGTGTTTTTCGGGCAAAAGAGGCATGGATGGGAGGGGAAATTCGGCCATTTTTTCGGGCAAACAGGTACGGGAGGATTTTTTCCGGGCACACAAAAGTAAAAAGCTATATTTTCTGAAGATTTACAGGAAATGACTAAAAAGGAACAAAAGGTCATCAGATTTTTCGGCCGAGAAAATCCTAAGATTTTGGGCAGATGACTAAAAAGTCATCAGGTTTTTCGGGAAAAAATACAATTTTTGCCCCCCACTGCCGAAATGTTCCCTACTCCTATGAATAGAAGGCTGGGCCTAGTTTTCATCCCGCGTCCATTTATGGCCTGCGCTGGGTCAACCGAGTCAAAGTTATCTATAGGTCATAGATATACTGTCTTTTTGTGATGTTCATTTGTTATAAACGATGGTCATCCGTGTTTTGCTTAGGAAGTTAATTGCAAAGTTGCCTGCAATGCATTCCTATATATAGCCTAGAAATGTTCGAAAATTGAGAAAGACAGTCCAAGGCAGCAGAGAAATAGAATGATGTACTACATGTTTTTGTGGAGGCGGTCAAATGCGCCGACAGATCCCTTGTTCATTTGCTCGATAATGGAAAGATACCCAGAGGATCATTAACAGAACGGTCCAACAAAATTGCGACGAAATCCAATGCAGAATCACCAGAAAATCAAAAGGTCGGTCAGAAGTAGCCTGACAACGTTAATTTTTTGGACACCCATGCTGCTACATGTTTACAATTACGCGCCCCAACCAGGGCCGGATTAAGGCATGTTCGACATGTTCGACCGAACAGGGGCCCCCACACTTTAGGGGCCCCCACACATGCAATAGGAATTTTTTCATCATTGCTAATTATAATAGTAAACTGAGTTCAAAATATATGCAAAATTGTCAAATTATTCAAAAACTAGTGAATTTAGCATTATGCAACTTTTGAACATGTGGGGGCCCTTATTGCAGTTTTCATTGCCAGGCAGATTGATCTTTAAAATCAGTCAGAAATGCTAGTAAGAGTTATACGTTTGTTGCTTATTTAAAAATTGTGGGGGCCCTTATTGCAGTTTTCATTGCCAGGCAGATTGATCTTAAAACCAGTCAGATATGCTAGTAAGAGTTATAGCCTACGTTTTTTGCTTATTTAAACACTTAATACATCACCTGATCGGAACTCTAGTGCTATGCTACGCATTATGAGATGGCGTGATAATAACATTGAGTATAGGCCTACATGCAGTACGCACTCTATTTTTACGAATTCAATCAATCTCATAAATTTACATATAGAGCCTCTTCAGATTTTTACTCGAAGGCACTCCCAACGCAGATGTTGTCAAAAAGAAAAGTTGAGAAGATGAAAGAAAGAACCAGCAGAGTCACGGGAAGTGAGAGAGCCACGAGGAGGCTACCGGTATTCCAGATGACCGTGCCCGAGAATGCTCGTCGTTGCATGGTCACAATACTCGAAAAAAGAACAAGGAATTCTCCACGAGCAGCTGAGCGCAGTGAACGACTGTCTAGAGAGACATACACCGGTGTAAAGGTTTCAGATTACCTCCTCCTAAACATTACCCCCCGGTAACTTGAAACCGGATTCAGATTACCCCCCCGGAAACTAGATTTGCATCAATCATCGCATTCATTGCACTAAAAAATCATAAAAATTATCCCGCTTCTTGTTTTGGTCTGAAGATTTTCATCCGTCATCCCACTTCGGGGTTTGCTATCAAAATTTTGATCCGAAAAAAATTATAGCCTCGAAGCCATTTTCTTTATGTAAACTACAGCGGCCAATAGTATTTTAGTTGCAGATGAAAATATTGATAACAAACCATGAAGTGGGATGACGGATGAAAATCTTCAGACCAAAACCAGAAGCGGGATGAATTTTTTGATATTTTTAGTGCAATAAATGCGATGATTGATGCAATTTACAGTTTGCAGGGGGGGGGTAATGTTTAGGAGGGGGTAATCTGAAACCTTTACACCGGGGTAAAAACTCACATAGATCTAATGAGGATGGAGCTTGAGCCAGGGTCTAGTACTGGCATAACCGCGAAAATATATTTTAGTTTGTAAACAGTGTTGGGGGCCATGCACAGCAGGGCAAATGAGGCCAAATGCCCTGGTAAGAACCATTTGACCTGGCCGTTATTCTGCCGCATGTCTACCCGAAATTTTCATAGCCAAGGATGTATTTGGGGCATAAAATCCCTTCTGCACTGTTTGCTTGTACGAGTGCTGTGCGCTGGTCAGGAGAATGACTGACCATAAATCACTTTAATATTCTTAAACCGTATAAAAGATTTATCGGTTGTTTAACCCTTTTAAAAGACCTGTTGATAATATTAAAAATAACATAAGTAATGAATTAATAATAGACGAATGTTCATTCGTTGAATATAACACATTTTGTGAGTCATTTTGTCGTGCTTCTGTAAGGTTTGGGCCCCACAGTTTTACCGAACAGGGCCTCCACATTTGTTAATCCGCCCCTGGCCCCAACGGCATCATGAGCAACGAGAAATCATTTGAAGTAGGAGAGACCGTGCAGGGTAAAATGTTGTACTTGACATCCACAGGTCGAGGCCTATTGGTATCTCATTGGAACGGACGACGTGCTGTTTTGCAGAAGGTAGAAACAACATTCATGTCTAATTGACGTGGATATGATGATAATGACGATGATGCTGCTGCTGCTGCTGCTGCTGAAGAAGATGATGATGATGATGAAAATGATGATGACGATGATGCTGCTGCTGCTGCTGCTGCTGAAGAAGAAGATGATGATGATGAAAATGATGATGACGAGGATGATGATGATGATGATGGTGATGGTGATGGTGATGGTGATGATGATGATGATGATGATGATGATGATGATGATGGTGATGGTGATGGTGATGTTGATGGTGATGATGATGATGATGATGATGATGGTGATGGTGATGGTGATGATGATGATGATGATGATGGTGATGATGGTGATGATGATGATGATGATGATGGAAAGAAATCTGATGAAGACAAAATGCTTCTTAGAAGTAGGCCTACATTAGATTGCTCTTGTGTAGTTTATTACTGATGATGACAGTAATCTTGATGAGATGCGCTTGAGTCTGAACTCTGAACCACCGTGTCAGCTTGTGATCATGTGGGGCGCGGTGGTGTAGTGGGCATGTTCGTTGCCTTGCGGTCGGAGGGTTGCAGGTTCGAATCCACTCCAAGACGTCTCGTATACGGCCCTTGGGCAAGTCTTTCACTCGCAAATTGTCAGCGCTTTTTTCGTGAAACTCCGATATAGTTACAGCGCTGTAATCGGGAGCGCGTCTGAGTAGACTCCTGAAGGGTCGCTATGACAATTGCACACACATAGGCCTTGGGCCTACATTTGACGCAAGACTGAAAACTGTTGTGCTCCATTTATCGTTCATTTATTATAATCGACAGTCGATCCTTGCAGAGATTTCTGAAACAGTTTGCCAGAATAGAAACCCGCAAGAAAGTTCCTGAGAACCTCTGGACGGACGCTGGTCCTATACTTCAATGCCTTATAAATTATGTGCGCTCGAGTTTCGTTGTGGCCATCATACGTCTTCTGACAATGTCAATTTGTATGGTGACAACAGTAATGTTGCAGTTGCAACGGATTAACACAATTTGATGGAGAATATCGCGAAAGATCATGATGGCTCAATCACCATTACGAAATCATATCGTTCGTTCGGTAAATTCGTGTTGCAAGCATAGGGACTACGCCCATGCTCACACTTGAATACATTTACGCTTGCGTATATATGATATATATATATATATGATATATAATTATATATGTGCATTGTGTGTGTAATATCGTCAACGTCGTTATGTCGTAGCCTGTTAGATGGCGCCATGCAGTAATCAGACCACGTGATCCATGATCAGATTCGAACGGACCGTTTGCTAAGTGCTCGTCTAGGTCTCTCTCCCTTTAGCGCATGCGAGCGAATTCGAGAGAGTAACCACAGCCAGCAAATCAATGTTTACTGCAGGTCCGCATGCATACATTGCATACACGCCATCGAATGATTGCGTTTTTTTCTAAAGTCTCATCCAAGGTTCATTCGATGCAGCCAAAAAATCTGTGAGGCTTTCATTAGCCTATAATATAGGACAGACTATCGCTGTGCAATGTGTCTATTTCTTGTGGTGTTCCTCTGCATGTCACCGTGTCTGCATGAATCATGTCTGAATGTAGACTCTGCGTCTCTATCTCGCTTGGTCCTTTGCCATCACTTGCATTCATTCATTACTTCGCTCTTTCATTTCTTCATGAACAGTTCATCGAACAATCGACCTTCCTTTGAAGCTTTGAAATCATCGTCCAAACTACAATGATGCATTATACGTATCTACTACTCTGCATAAAAATCTTAACAGCTAATTGGGAATATGAGTGAGAGGCAATACACTGCAAATTACTCACAAACGACGACAGCGTCTGTTGTTGAGCGTCTGTAGCTCGAATCTCGCATGCAGAAGCAGCCCTCAAGCAGAATGGTCTGGAAAGTATTAGCGCTTAAAAGCCACTGTTCCGGTCAATGTGTGTAAGATGTGACATAATATAAAGCCAGCGTAGAATGAAAGGCAAACAGACTGAGGGGCTGTTTACCAACTGAATTAAATGTTGGAAGTTGGTGGGGAACTGTACTAATTGTTGGGGTTGGTGGGGAACTGTATTAAATGTTGCGGTTGGTGGGGGGAACGCTGGGTTGGTGGGGGAACTGTTTTAAACGTCGGGTTTGGTGATGGAACTGTGTTAATTAAATGTTGGGGTTGGTGAGGGAACTGTTTTAAACGTTGAGGTTGGTGGTGGAACTCTATTAAATGTTAGGATTGGTGGGGGAACTATATTAAACGTTGGGGTTTGTGGGGGGAACTGTTCTAAACGCTGGGGTTGATGGTGGAACTATATTAAGCGTTGGGGCTGGTGGGGGAACTGTTTTAAACGTTGGGGTTGGTGGGAAAACTGTTTTAAACGTTGGGGTTGATGGTGGAACTGTATCAAATGTTGGGGTGAGTGGGAATTGTATTAAATGTTGGGGTTGGTGGTGGAGAATTCCGGTCCGTGTAGTTTCTTTAGATGCGGATCTTCAATAAGATCGCTTCCACGCTTTGAGTGAAAAGCTCCAAGCCTTGACCATGCAGGCTATGAGATCAAAACAACAATCGGATCGGTTGTTTTGGATTTCCAATAAGTCAATTAGTGCTAATTGCGCTTTGATCATGTCTTGTACACCAGACACTGGGCGCGACAGAAGTTATCAATTGCAAAATACAAAATTTCTTCTGTGCCTATTATTTATTGTGTCTGTTAGACCGTTAACATGTATTGACTGCGTCACAGAGGATCAGTCTATCTTCATCAGAGAGGTCGTCTGCTCTGCGTACAAGTTCACTCGTCTGTGCTTTGAAGATCCGACATCACTAGTATACACGTCGATATAATACGAAACATTCGCCTCGTTTCCTCGCTCCGAGCAGTCGCCTTCCCCCCCCCCCCCCCCAACCCATCCCCGCCAATCCACGACACGCCTCATTGCCCTTGCGCAGACACTTTACGAGCACCCGCTGCCCTGCGGCCTTTATTTAAATCGGGAATTATGCCCGAACGTGACCCCCCACCCTCCCCCGCCCCCCCTGCCCCACCCACCCTCCCCCACCATGATTAACGTCTTCGATCGACGTCGGGTGAATGGACGGAACATGTCATGTCATGTCATGTCGCCATCGTCGCATCGCGACGGTTGGCTACATGAATGGATCTTTAATGCCCAGAGTCTTCTGTCCCTTGTCGCGCTCATTAAGTCAGAGCCTACAAGTCCTGTCCAGTTCAGAACGTTGTCGATCCAAGATAACCTCGGCCTTCCTCGTCCTCGGTTCCCTTCCACAAAACCCGTCATGATGCTGCTTTCGATGCTATCGTTTTGCTGTCTCATGCTATGACCAAAATATCGAAGTTTTCGAATTTTGGTGTGGGCCAATAGTCCTCTTCTGGCTCCCGCTGACATATACACTTGTTCGTTGGTCATCATTTTTGTCCATGGAATTCTCATCAGCTTTCTGATACACTTGTTCTCAAATGCTTGAATTCGCTTTTCTTCATCCTTCTTCAGAGTCCATGCTTCGCATCCATACGTCGCTACTGGCCACACCAAAGCCTTCATCAACCGCAATTTGGTGTCGATGCTGATTGATTTGTTCTTCCAAATCTTCGTCAATTTGGTCATGACAGTCATCCCCATGGCTAGCCTTGATTTAACTTCATTCACACAATTCCCATCTTTTGCTATCCTGCTCCCTAAATATACAAAGGAGTTCACTTGTTCTAGTTTTTCCGTGCCCACCACCGTTTCGAGCACCTCCTCAGTATTCGTCATAACTTTCGTCTTTGTTACGTTGATCGACATGCCATATTCTTCTGCAGCACTTGCGACTTGTTTCACTAGTTCTTGCAGTTCTTCTGGTGTTGTGGCCAGTAGGACGATATCGTCTGCATATCTCAGATTGTTGATGGTTCTTCCGCCAATCCTGAATCCACCGGCGAAACCTGCTAGTGCCTTTCGCATGATTTGTTCTGCTAAAATGTTAAACAGACATGGGGAGAGGTTGCAGCCCTGTCGAACACCTTTTTTAACCTTGAACCATGCCGAAGTGTGGTCGTCTGTTCTGACATTTGCCCGTTGTTGTCTGTACAAATTTCTTAGCAGCTGGACTAGATGAGGTGGAAAGCCCATTTCGAGCATGGTCAGCCATAGCTGATCGTGTCGGACCCTATCAAAGGCCTTAGTAAAGTCAATGAAACAAAAGTAGAGTGGTTGATTTCTTTCTCTTGCTTTCTCTATTATGATCCTGAGGTTCACAATCTGGTCTCTTGTACCTCTTCTTGGTCTAAAGCCCGCTTGTTCCTGGGCAATCTCCATTTCGAGCTTGTTTTGCATGCGGTCTAGCATAACGCGCAGCAAAATTTTGCTTGCGTGCGAGACCAGTGCGATGGTTCTGTAATTGTCACATTGGAGCGGGTCACCCTTCTTGGGAAGTGGGATGAATGTTGATTGAGTCCATTCTTCCGGCCATACTCCGGTCTTCCACACCTCCGTACATATCTCATGTAGTTTGGTCACTGTCATCTCTCCTCCAAACCTCAGTAATTCAGCTGCCACGTCATCCGGGCCTGGTGCCTTTCGTGACGCCGACTTCGTTACTGCACGCCTGATCTCTTCCTTCAGCGGTGGTGGTTCCCTTTCTTGGATGTCAATCTCTACGTGCTCGTCTTCTTCGATATATAGTTCCTCGCAGTATTCTTTCCATCTTTGATTCACTCTCTCTGGTTCGACAATTTTCTTGCCGAAGGCATCCCTGATGGCCGTGGTACGAGGGACGAACGATCCCGTAAGCTGCTTCACTGTTTGAAAGACTGGTCTACTATTACCCTTTTTCGCGTTTTCCTCTAATTCGCTACACAATGTCTCAAGCTCTTCCTGTTTATCCCACCGCAGTCTTTTCTGTACCTCACTTCTTAGTTTTTTGTATTCTGTGGGGGATTTTGTTTTGGCCTCGCGTTTCTTTGGACGGAACACAAAGACGAAATTTCGACGAAATGCTGAGGTCGGTTGCAGAAAAAAGGGCAATATCCGCTCCTGTCGAGTCTCATGTCGGAGCAGCGGATAAAGTGGCTCTGGGTGGATCTGCATAAATCTGTATCTGAAATTGAATTTTTTTCATTGCGATTCAGGTTCATTTTTGATAAAATAAATGATATTCAGCCACGTGCCGCCGCCACACGTGCAGTTCATCGATATTCAGAACAGTATTGTAGCAGATTAATTCATGCATTCACGCATTCATCATTTCTTCTATTTATTATACCTTTGTCCGTAAATCCACCTACGAATCAGTTTATTAATTTTCATTTTTTATAATTATTTTTTTATATTTTTTTCAATCGTTAGTTAATTCGTTCATTTTATTTCGCTCGTTCATTCATTTATTCTATCTATTTAGCCATTCCTTCATTTTTGGAATTTAGTCACTCATTAATTTTTTAAAATCTTTTCTTAACCAGCTACATCCAGATAACTTAAGAATTAATTTGTTCATTCATAATTCATCCAACGAAAGATTTTTTGACATTATCAAATAGCAGGCTGTTTATTATTGCTTCCTGTCGTACTGATGATACAAGTGATAGTCTACCCCTACGCATTAGCGAGCGACAGTGAATGCGATTAGCGCGAGAGAGGTCTTGTTTGCAACTGCTCCAGCCATATTATTAATGTCTAATGTTCGTTGGCATTGCTTTCACGAGTGTTTGACTACACCGTAGTAATGGGTCTGTGTATACTTGGATCCGCAGAACTGCAAGCGTTTGCTCACACACTCAACCACCATCTGCCCATGTATATTGCATACAGTCTCCATTCTAGTGCATAGGTGAAATGTAGATGGTCTTGTGTGCGTGATCTCGTAAGGGGAGGTTTGCTGCGGAGATATTGCGCTTAAGACCGATGGTATCCACTATCCATGGATCTACCCGTCATCTGTCGGAAGATGGCTCTCTCTCCTGTTACATGTTTAACGACACTGCCATATCAAAGATGATTAGTGTCGCCCTCCTCCTTTATCCAGGCTTAGGACTGGCACTGATAGAGAACAACCAGTGGCGGAGTTGGGCAGCCGAGGTTCGTTTCATGTAACAGAAAACCTTTCAGTGTCAATTGCGCAATTATAGTAAACTCATCTGAGTTTGTTTTTCACACTGGTTGCGGTAAGTCTGGCCATGCATGAGGCAGTATACGGTGGATACAGGCAATGAAAAGGAGGAGTGAGGATGGAAAAACAAAACAAGGAAATGACCAAATTAGCCGAACAAAGAACACGAAGGGAGATGTCAAGAGAAGGTTGAAAGCAGCGTAGAAGCATGCAAGTCACGACAGTAGAAGTGAGATTGAAATACGAATGACGCGTGTGCATGGCCATGGACAAAACAGATGGACGGAACGAAGCAAATTTGAAAGGAAGAAGAAAGAAAAGCAGGCGATAATCAGGTCAGAAAGAGCTAACAGATTCAACAGGACCTGTCTTTGATTCAAAGTGCTTTCTGTCTCATGAGGCGGAGTGTTGGACACTCTTACGGACAAAACTTTTGACTCAATGCATGGCTCGCGAATAAGCTGCATAGTGCTATTAGTGACCCGCGCTTGGCTTTTGAGTGGCGCTCTAGAAGTCTGAAGATCACGATTACTATTATACGATTACGATTACGAACTGCTTTGGATCGTCATCGATACAATACAATACAGTACAATCGTAATTTGATGATGATGACCTCCGTACAAAATGTACAAGAGGTGCACATCGAGTGACACCTATCTCGCTATTGTGCAATGGGGACATAACTAGTGGGGCCATTGCCTATTGAGCTATTATAATAATTTCAATTTCACAAAAGATATTATATTATTTATATAATGCGGTCACTGAATATTAAATACAGCCATTGTCCATAGAGTTATTAAACTTGGGTTATTTACTATTGAGTCACTATGAATGGGACCATTGTCTATTGAATTGTTATAATGGGGTGGGAGCACTGGTGGATGAATCATTATAATGGAGCCATTGACTATTTTGAGATGTAATAAATTGGTATATATATATATGGGCTATATAAACAGGCCCTCATGAGTTCATGCTCTTCAGGGCCAGCGTATACTATACTACGACACACTTATAGTGAACGCGTTTCAATGCTGGGAGTTGCGCGTCGCTCAAGCCACGATATATAACATATACATAATTATATACATGCATATGACTCCATTATAATATTATATTATAATAATATATATGTATATTATCTCGTCTGCGCATATATACCTTGTCCGCTTGCAGACGTGCACCGTATAATTCGTTTGCTCCCGCGACCCTGGTGGGTCATGAGCGGTAAATCAGGAGCCGACCTAAACGAGGCTAGCGTTAGGAAAATGCGTTGTCATAGCAACTCAGCGATAAAAGCCTTATAAGCGTCCAGATCTATGTGTATATCTGGACATTTATTTGGCGCTGGATTGCACACGGATTCTGGCAACTGGTTCATATGTATATACAGATAGCCTATATAATTATATATATATTGTATAATACAGATGTTGCGAGCAGTTTTAGATACGCTAAAGATACCAGATGTATAGCATAAGAAACAAAGAGTCCTGTGTATACACCAGGTCACATTGAGAGAGGGAGAGCTTCCGGATATGCGCTATATAAATTCCTGATATCAATGAATGAATGAATGAATGAGCACAGTCGTGTGAGCAGACATTTGCAAACAGTTTTTGCGTAATGCACCACTCAGACCACTGTGAATACCATAATGGCATGGAAAAGAAAGATAGAGAAGAAAAAAAGAGAGCGAGAGAGAGAGAGAGAGAGAGAGAGAGAGAGAGAGAGAGAGAGAGAGAGAGAAACAGCCTCTATGGTGGATAAGGAATGTGGAAGAGACGATTTCTAAGTTGTGAACAAATTAGCAATAGCATAATATTTCCGAACAAATGTTTTAAATGCATGGTTCAGAATATACCAACAAGAAGCGAGTTGCAGTAATCTAGGCCAATGGAAACCAATGCACCTCAGCGCAGCACCTGCCAGAGATAGGCGCAATTTGTCTATCAAGAGGTCAAAGCGCAATTCGTCTATCAAGAGGTCAAAGCGCAATTCGTCTATCAAGAGGTCAAAGCGCAATTCGTCTATCAAGAGGTCATGGCGCAATTCGTCTATCAAGAGGTCACAGCGCAATTCGTCTATCAAGAGGTCAAAGCGCAATTCGTCTATCAAGAGGTCAAAGCGCAATTCGTCTATCAAGAGGTCAAAGCGCAATTCGTCTATCAAGAGGTCAAAGCGCAATTTATCTATCAAGAGGTTAAAGCTCAATTCGTCTATCAAGAGGTCAAAGCGCAATTCGTCTATCAAGAGGTCAAAGCGTAATTCGTCTATCAAGAGGTCAAAGCGCAATTCGTCTATCAAGAGGTCAAAGCGTTGTCAATCGACCAAGAGGTCAAGCCATCACCACTCGACCCAGACTGGCAGACAGGTTTAGAGCGGTGTTATAGTCGACCAAGCGTCGTCGTCATCAGTCTACCATCATGTATGCTCTCCTCTGTTACACATCAAATATTCTACGAGGGCCATAAACTGAACGGAAATCATATTCATATTCATTGAATACGCAATTCTGGCGCAGTTTGGTCGTGATCATAAAACGACACATTACGGTACATTAAGAATTGCGTGCCAGCGAAATATTGCACCCTTGCAGATTCATTGCCTACAAAGTAATGTATGGGGTCTGGTCTCAGAATCATAGGGTTCATTTGAAGAAAATGGGCAGCAGGGCTTTTTTAACGTGCAGTTGCACACAAAATGTGCAGTTCTAAATGGATCTGTGCAATTGTAGAAACACTTCTGTACAGTTAAAACTATCAAAAATGGTCATTGTCCTCCGATTGCAAGTAATTCACCATGGAGGATGGGAGGGGAAAGAAGAAGTTACGCAGTTCTAAAAATTCCTTAAAAACAGCCCTGATGGGCAAATGGATAGATGGATCGATTGATGGGCAGACAGGCATGCACATGAAGGGGTGGATGGGCGGATAGATGGATGGATTGATGGATGGATAGACATGCACATGGAGGGCTGGATGGATGGATAGATGGATGGCTGGATGAGTGGAATTGAGTCGTTGAGTGGATGCAGTGTTTTAAAGCAGGAATGAGACAAAGACTGAGAAGGGAACCTTGACGTCGATGAGTTGAGGTCGGGGGTGGGGTGGGGGGTGAGCGGGTGACGAAGGCGTGGGGAGGACAGATTGTAAAGGGTATAACGAAATTCCTGGGGCGTTTATTGCGATAAATTTGGCGCCGCTGAATTCGACTGCTTCGATCTATCTTCCAAGTGGCAGAGCAGAAATTGGTGAATGCCAAGAGCGGAAGAGGTAAGAGGAGGAGGAGGCGGAGGAGGAGGAGGAGGAGGAGGAAAAGGAAATGGAGGAGGAAATACATGGAGAGCAACAGAACAAGAGCAAAAACTTGATGCGAGAGACAGGGAAGAAGGGGTGGAGAAAGAGAAGGAGGAGGAGGAAGAGGAATTGGGAAGCAACAGAAAGGTGACGAAGGAAATGGAATAGGAAGCAGATGAAGGACATAAATCGCAAGGAGGGCGAAGGAAGAGGACAAGATGGACGACAAGGAAATGAAAGAGGATGAGGCGGAGGAGATGGAGGAGGCGAATAGAAAGACGAATAGGGACTTCCAATGAGTCAGATTATGGAGGAGGACAAATGAAGAGTAGAAAGGAATATACACAGAGGAAGAGTGTAGCGATGTAGAGAATGCGAAAATGGAATGAGAGAAACACGACAAGGTAAAAGAAGGTGCAGAAATGCACATCTGCATGCATCGCAAACATGCCATGGACAATGCATGCACGCTCCCATATATGCATATATAAATACACAAGTGCACAAGTGAACGCATTCATGCTTATACGCGTGGATGGATGGATGGATGGATGGATGAATGGATGGATGGATCGATGGATGGATGGATGGATAGATGGATGGATGGATGGATGGACGGATGGATGGATTGATGAATGGATGGATGGATGGATGGACGGATGATGGATGGATGGATTGATGAATGGATGGATGGATGGATGGATGGATGGATGGAGAGACGTATGAAGGACAGGTAAGTGGATCAATCCCGAATGTATTATGTACGAACGTGCGTCGGTATCTTCGTCTGTACTCACACCCAACAACAAAACCGAAACACATAAGTTGAACCATAGACATATATGCATGCGGGGCATAAATGCACGCATACATACATGCATACATAGA
The DNA here is from genome assembly GCA_949752735.1 of Lumbricus terrestris. Classification (NCBI taxonomy): domain Eukaryota; kingdom Metazoa; phylum Annelida; class Clitellata; order Crassiclitellata; family Lumbricidae; genus Lumbricus; species Lumbricus terrestris. Next base: position 45,214,900 of record OX457036.1, read on the forward strand.
TACATGCATGCACATTGCATATATTATGCATACATACAAGCGTCCTTACATTCCGGTGGCAAAATGTAGGCCATGTATCGACGAAACCAACGAAAGTGAAGGCCTGCCAGAGCTGCAACTAAATGAGTGCCCTTCAAATCTCTCAACCTCCAGCACCTCCCTCTGAACTTCACATCCTCGATTTCGTACCACATCAGGTGCAGTTGTTCTATTTGTCATCGCAGCTATCGATGTCAACAGAACTGCAAGTAAGCCTTAAGAGCAATCGTCCGACTCCTTTACTTCGCGCTTATCCTCGTTTTTGAGGACTTTGCACTAATCAGAGGCAGACGATGCATGAACAGACAATGCATAAGCTGAAAATACATGAACATACAATACATGAACAGACAATGCATGAACAGACAATACATGAACAGACAAAGCATTCATGCATTGTCTGTTCATATATTGCCTGTCCATGTATTGTCTGTTCATGTATTGTATGTTCATGTATTTTCAGCTTATGCATTGTCTGTGTACAGTGCTAACGACTCGTAACAGCAATCGCGTTAAATTTCCCGTTGAAGCTTACCGTAGGGACCGAGGACAAGATGGAGAACATGGTGGGAATGGTTAAGGACAAGTTTTTGAAAATAGCAAATGGACATAAAGGGCGTATACTTTGGCTATGAGAGGATAGAAAAAAATAAGAGGAAGAAGGATGGATGGAAGCGAAGGATCAGAGAATTAGCGGGAGATGCACATGTTGAGGATAATAGAATAATAGATGAGAAGACGACGGCGACGGCGACGACGACGACAGAAGTTTCAAGGTCAAAAAGGTGCAATTTCCGTCGAGCAACTATAGACTGGCATAAGTCAGCGTACACACATGTATGGTCTTATCTTGCATGACCTTTCCTTACTCTGTGCTTCACACATTGCAGTCTGCGGTTCGTCAGCGTACTCTATCGACAGACCGACAGACAGACAGCCAGACAGACGGACAGACGGACGGACAGATGGATGGACAGATGGATGGGTAGACGGACAGATGGATGGACGGACGGAGACAATATGGCCGATGGAAGACACTGACAAAAAATTGACCAGATGTTTCTTCTCACGGCGATTACGCGAAGTGCGTCATGTGCAGACCGAGCCCACAAAGGTTCCTTGAAAATAAGTAAAAATTAATATTCCAATAATATTGGAATATTAATTTTTACTTATTATTTTGATCCAAATAATATTATCCGTACGTTCATGCCAGCGAGTGCCTGTTACTCACCTCAAAGAGACACAGAGACAACATACTTTTTTTTACATTTATAACATTGTGGGGCGCGGTGGCCTGGTGGTGGCGTCATTGCCTTGAAGTCGGAAGGTTCGAGGTTCGAATCCACCTCAAGCCGCCGCGTAGGGACCTTGGGCAAGTCCTTCACTCGCGATTGCTCAGCGCTTTGGCGTGAAACTCCGATGCAGTGTCCGCTCTGCAGTCGGAAGCGCCTCTGAGTAGAGGAGAGAGAGAAAGAGAGAGAGAGACCTTGAAGGGGCGCTATAACAAGTGCGCATACAAACAAACAAATACAAACAAACAATTGATAATTGATTAAAAAATGTGAACGGTATCTGTAGTGTAGACATTTTTGTAGAGCAGTTATATAAAGCATGACGCATATTAAGCTGTATAGATTATTTCTCCTCGCGCCTTCCTAACAGTGCTTCGTGGATTCGCGATCATCAATTTAATATGGACACGCCTTTGTGAGCATCTGCCATGCCGCATATATTTACGACCCCACTGCAGCCGGTGTTATACGGTAAATATAGTCTGTTACGTTTTATCCGGACATTATCTAAATAAGCTATATTTTTTTACTCTACGGCCTACGTCATAAAACCTTGTGATCTGACTGCAACATACAATAATAATTTATAATTCATCATATCGACTGAATTTCTAAAAGATGTTGTTATGATGTCCTTGCTGTTGTTGATTCTTGTGGACTCTCGTTATCTGTTATGTTATTCAGCTTCATCTGATAAAAATTAATTCATCAATTTTCACGATCTGTCTATACTCCAGTCCACTCGCACATTCAGCTATCTATCGAATGGCATCTGCTACCATTCCTCAATGTATTAATTTTATGATCTTCAGCGGTCTAACATTATAATCAGTAGAACCATCTGGATTGATCGGATAAGATGGAAAAACAGTTCGCTGCTGTCTACTACATGTATGGATGTGACATCTGGCATCGACGAAGAACAGGCAATTCATTTGGTCAACAAACCTTGCATATAGATAAATCTAGCAACTTATGTAGCGACTCAAAAGGGGAAGCAAACTTGAGGTGAATTGGACCTCACAGAAACCAAGCTATGATGTAACAGAATGGTATTCAAGCGAGAATGAGGTTGAGAGGTCACAAGGAGGTTATTACGACAGTATCGGAAAACAACAGCAAAACGTCTATGCCAAGCCGCGCAAGTTCCGGTTGGTGGGTCAAACAGGCGTCCACGTCCAGCAGAGCGAAGAAATCCATGACGCAAACTACTAGACAAAAATAGTAAACAGTCTGCAATTGCTCTTCAGAATTACAATCACGAACTCAATACACTTTCGCATTGGTTACTGGTGCAGTTCTTGCCTCACATGCACCCAAGGGCGGATACAGACATTTTCGAAGGGGAGGGGCCAAAATTTTCGGTCTTGGGACAGGGAAAATTTTTTCGTCTTGGTCGCCGAAAAACCTGATGACCTTTTTTAGTCGTACGGACCTCGTGTACGGACCTCGTGGGCGTGGGGAGGAACCTACGGAACTACTCATGGGGGGGGGGACGTCGACTTTCCGAGCCAGAATACCAGGTCAAAAATAAAGAAATTTTTAAATGGGGGCCATGGACGGATTGGCCCATCCCTGGATCCGCCCCTGCATGCACTCAGATTATTATGCAGAAATCTACGATCGTGCCACAGCAAATAACAGATTGTACTTTATTAAATGCGAGAAGATGTTTCTTTTTTAATGGTAACACTACGCTGTAATAGTGCATTTAAGAATTTTTCTGTTGTGGGCTGTTGCACTTTAGGTATCTGTATCTAGTAGGATGAGCCGTGAACCATATTTTCAACTTGGAACAAATGAAGGCATGGGCCTACATCAGAGTTGTAGCACCTTGTGTTGCAAATGAGGCATGTCAATAATATAGAAACCTCACCACAAGTAGGCTACCGAACCAGAAAAGCTGAGTGCCTCCCAGGATAGAGTCCGAAGCGGTTCTACTGTCTACAACACCCAAGCACAAAGCAGCGCCTCCGATGTCTGAGGCATTTTATATCCACAAAGGAAAATAATAGTTCCTCGACTGTCGATGATGGACATAATAATTATGACTGCATGTAAGTGTCGCTGTCATAATGACTAGCAACAGCCACCGAAGAACACATAACTATTTTACTATGCATCGTCTTGTTTACTGCTGCAATTCTATGCCACTAAACAGTATGATATATTCTGACTCATACTTAAAGCGATGGGAGGAACGAATCAAGACGTGTGTTCTACGAGCTCTTTGCTTATGAAACAAGCTGCCACCCAATATAACTCGCTAATGGCATTCTTGGAAGATGCAGATAGGCCCATCTGATGTGTCCAGGGAGACTAATAACGATGGCCAGAGTGAGTTCCGACCGACATCTGTCAGTTAATGACTGAGACCCGACGAGAACGACACCCTGGAAGCGGCACTCGAATATAAGACGAGGTGTCACTCGAATATAAGACGAGGTGTCACTGAGTGCAGTTTATAGCAGGACGTGAGAGGTCATGCAGTGCCTCTTGTACCCCAGAAGCCCGTTTGGTTGTGTATACCTGCGTATCTGTCTATATGCTTGCTCGTCTAACTGCAACTGCGTGCCAATGGCTGCTTGCATATCCGTCTGCCAACCAATTACGCCACATCACTTGTGACATTCACAGATAAACATCCGTTCATCGAGTATATACGATTTTGACAATTTGTACAAGCGATCATGACAGAGTACATCCATCCAGTTGTCCGTCTGTTCATCCGTCTCTATCCGCGTCGGTAACTGTTGCTGTATGCCAGCGTGTATGCGTGCGTTTCCCTGGGTCGACTAATCGGAATTAGTTCGGCCGCCATGAATCACACGCGGTGGATCCATCTTCGGCTACTTGGAGGCTGCAGTCGCCGTCCGGTCTGGCCGTGCTTAGAGCGAGCGTGGTCTGTTGGCTGAGACGGACGGACGGACGGTTCCTATACGTAATGAGTATGCATGCTGAGTTCGTCTTGTCCTTCTTCGCACGCGCATCTGTCAGACTCAGACCTAGTTAGTTCAATCGAGAAGCATTCCGAGTCCTGCATACTCATTGCCTCGTCAAGACTACAACAACTGATCAATGTTTGAGATGACCACTCGCTCGCTCGCTCCCTCGACAGACAGAACCCCATGCTACATGTGTGGCACGGTAGCCGATAGTGGTTAGAGGGCTCGGCGGCCTGCAACGCTAAGAGTCGAGGCGATTACACTGTGAATGTAGCGAGTCATAGATCTATATAGTGACTTTGAGCCACACAACTTTCACACACAACTACCACTCCTACGTCATCGATGATATGTCGAATGGTTGTATATATACGCACTTTTGGCCTAATTTTGAAAGGAGGTCAATATCAAACTACCCGTTTACATTTGTATTGCATTGTATTGCATCACGTTGCAATAATTGCATATCAGTGATGAAGCTATAATTATTGTTCTTACTATAAATAACTTCTATAGCGCCGGTGGCTAGTTCACAAAGCATCGATCGAAGGCGATCCAAAACCAAGCAGTGATTAGAGATCGATATCTCGATGATCAATTCAATAAGACTAAATAATTATGTTCCCATGGAAACTGTTTCATGCAAGAGGACCCTGCCATCTAATGGAAATTTAAGCCCACACAACATGCTATTTTATATACGTATGCGTGTAGACCTGTGTATACTTATATCAACGCATTCTTTATATGTGCATGCAGGCATACATGCAAAGATACGTTTAGGTGCTTAGATATAAGACCAGCAAATGCGACGGACGATGTAGGACGCCTCCTAAAGTCTGTCCTGAGGAAGAGGCGCTATATAAATGTGTGATTATGATTATGACAGCAGCTGCGATGACTGCGGGTAAAAGTAGGTCGAAGAGCGAATACAATAACAGCGATTCCATGAATGTTCCCTTGACCGCTGGAAAAACTGTAAACAGCTGCAGAAAAATATGGACGATTTTAAGATGGATTGATGCACGGATGGATGGAGAGGAGGGTAGATGGATGGACGGGTGGATGGATGAATGACTGGATGGATGGATAGATGCACGGATAGATGGAAGGATGGATAGATTGATGGATGGATGGACGCATGGATGGATGGAAGTATGGGTAGATTGATGGATGGATGGATGGACGGATGGATGTATGCACGGACGCATGGATGGATGGACGGATGAATGGACGCACGGATGGATGGATGGATGGATGTATGCACGGATGGATGGATGGATGGATGAACGGACGGATGGATGGACGCACGGATGGATGAAAGGATAGGTAGATGGATGGATGGGTGGACAGATAGACAGATGGACAGATGGGGGTGGTGGATTTTATGGATGCACGAATGGATGGAAGGAGCAGATAGACAGAGAGGTGAATGGGTGGATGAATGCCAGACTGAGAGGTTTGCAAAAGAATGGTGGAGGGGTGTAGCCTATGGACGGACAGATGAAAGGACGGACGAATGGATGGATTGAAGGATAACAAAAAGAACGACCGGCCATTCGTATACATGAAATTGTACAGACGCAGAAAAAGCTAAGGTCAGACTGAAACGAGGGAGTGGGAGGCAGGGCTTTTTTTAACGTGCACTTGTACACAAAATGTGCAGTTCTAAACGGATTGTAGAAGCGGTACTGCACATGCAGTTAAAACTAACAAAAAACGTCATTGTCCTCCGATTGGAAGTAATTTACCATGGTGGATGGGAAAGGAAAGAAGGAGTTGCGCAGTTCTAAAAATTCCTTTAAAACAGTCCTGTGATAACTTCTATCGTGGGAGAGCATGAGAAAGAGAGAGAGAGAGGCAGAGGTGGTGTAGAGTAATAGGGAGAGTTAGTAAGAGGATAGGTAGAGAAGCATTGCAGGAGGGCGGAGGGAGAAACAGACAGACAGAGATACAGAGACAGAGGCAGAGAGTGGGAGTGGGAGACGCAAGCATCCGGTTGTAGTGTTCCTCTGCTGTTGCAGCTGCCTCTGCCTCAACTTGGCATCCTTTTTGTCTGTCGCTCGTCTTCTCGAAGGATGCGTAAATTTTTCGCGCAACCTGGAGGCAGTTGCCATGGCAATGAGCAAGTCATCAGCTGTGATCCTTAGAAATGTCTCGTCCAACCTTTAATTAATTCGACGCTTCTTATTCTTATTCTCTCGCTGTTTCTTTGGTCATTGACTGCAGAGTAGTCCTTCTTCCTATTCTTATATCAGGAAATTATCTTTGTCGATGTTAAGAGAGATTAGATAAAGTGTGCATATACAAATCAAAGTAAGACGAGGTCAAGTAGCGCAGTTTGATTCAAAGTTAATGGACGAAAAGCTGTTTCAGAGTTGTTGTTTTTTTTAAACCAAGTCCAGAAACAAATTAATCCCAGCTACTTCTGTAGCCGCGTTTAGAAACGAATTACCTTATACAGCCACATTTGCGCACTCCTTTGACATCGGCAGCAAAAGACCCTAATAGCATTTTCGCACATTGTAGGTATAAGTACTTTTTGTCCAACGTTCTCTTGGACATTTCTTGGATTGGCCTAAGACAAAGCGTTTTGAAATATCGGTGATCAATTTACGATTGTAATATATAGGTTATAGATGGATCAAGCTGAATGAAAATCTTGTTCTGTTCTAGGTCAAAAGTTGATGACATATTATATAGAACACAGATTCGCATCCACAGACTTTCTAAGGAAGTCCGGTTTCTCTGTGACGAAATTCGCGTTTTGTGCTATTTTTTCAGGAATCCATGGCTTCGCATGCACAAAAATTCGTGCACGCGGTCTATTTTTACATGAGGATGAGGTTGGCCCGTGGTTTCATATTCAAGTGTCATTGCACCACATGAGCGCGATGCTTAGAGATCTTGTTCTATCGCCTGCGATTAGACCATATCATAGCAAAGCAAATAAATGTCGTCTCTCGAGCACTCTTCTGTGTGTATAAAACGGTATAAGTTGCGTTGTGTAGGGCCATCACGCGTGTCACATTCTTCAGCTGATGGATTAAACGTGGCACAAACGAATAACACTGGTCCATTCTTACAAGCACGACCCATGCATGCATGCACTGTCAGATGCAGCAGCTATTTGCTCATGCACACGATTCTCGTATTATGTGTGAAAGAAGTTCTTTAGCGCTTTGATAACTACTCGATAGATACACGCATGCGCGCATTCATGTATATATTTATGCGTAGACGTGTTTACATTGCGCCATTTAAGCATGATACAATGGCGTTGCTCATGGGACCAAGTTACTGGTTTTTAAAAATTGCGACTTTGGGTAAACAAATAAAATGCATGCTGAGTTGAATCAATTTAAATGTTTTTTGGAAATAAACGATTACCGCAATCTTCTTCGATATTGCTATATATTGAAAATTGTCTGAAACTTGGAAATTCTAGTTCGTTCGGACTCCCAGCTTTAGTTCTTTAGTCTGAACAGCATCGAGATCATATTATCTAATAATCTAAATTCATTGCAGTTCCATATTTAGATGTTCCAAGAATGCTCTCGTGTTGTTTTGCTCCGAAAATACATAAATCTTTGGACATATACCGGATTAGAGAATTCCATATTATGACGACCGTGCTCTGTCTTTGTATGTAGCAAAACGTTCTCTAATAACTTAGTCCAATGTTCTCGTAAATTATTCTACTCGGAATTTTGTAATTGCAAACCGGGGGGGACGCCTGAAGCCTCGCTAAGACTTGAAATCCGATGGTCAACGTGACTGCCTGTGGCACAAGTCTTCTGAAGGATGTATTGAAATCAAATAAATTATTTGAAATGACTAGCAATTAGCAAATATTGCATTTAAGATTTTATCATTTAAGAGCGAAGTCGAGAACCACAGAAAATTCCAGAGATATCAGCTGGACATTAAGAGATTCCGCCAGAGATTTTGGCTGAAGAGAGAGAAGCCTTAGGCCTATATGCTTAAATATCGAAACATTTCGAGAGATTTCGTCAGAAGGCTGTGGTTTTCTAAGAGACATGTCGTTCTGTTGACAATCTGGTTTCTGTTTTAATTTATTCTCACGTCAAAGGACCGTTTCCACGTTTATAGTGTAGACTAATTACTGCATTGATAACACACAAAGTCATGCTAGTTTCTGACCTTGCAAATTCTCTGCCAAATTATCCTTTTCCAAATCTACGTGACGCTGTTCTAAAACCTTTCGTCTCTTTACATTCTGCTAATTTATGGCGACATTGTTGTCTTAAAGATACAATTTTCAGTCACCTAAATATTCAGGTCTAAACTTAAGACTCGCTGGTCTAAACCCGCTTAGGTATACCCTTCTGAGCCTGCATTTTCTGGCTTCATGCAGGTTATTCGGTCATTGGTCTATTCATACAAGAAGTATTTTCAACAGTAGGTTGAACAATACGTATTTTTAGTGACAATTTATTCAAAGAGGAATTATGATGAATGCGTGCAGCCGTGCACCCATACATGTAGGCTATGCGTACTTAGCCTACATACGCAGATACAACTGATTTCACTTTGTCCACAGAGTATAGTTGATTGGGTAGAGACCGCCGATTTTATTAATCTCGGGAAATAAATATGTGGCTAAGCCATAAAATACAAAATACAAAATATTATTTCGATGTCCTGTGGGCCCGTTATTTCGTAGGCCTACCACATTCAGGCTACCAAACATATATGCGTTTGATAGACAACGTTAATGAGGATATGGCATCACTCTTGCACTCACATAAAAAGGTGCAAATGGACAAATGACAAATTGACAAGTGACCGAGGCCGATGGAGTCTCAATTTATTTGTACTCATCAATCAATCAACTTCGATTAATCTGCATCAATCTGACAGATCGCAACTCGATCGCAAAAATCGTGTTAGCCTTGACAGGAAGTTAATAAATGGGTCATTAACATCGCCGCCAAAATAGCTGGCGTCAGGAACAAATGAATGATGACGACGACGACGACGACGACGACGATGATGATGATGATGATGATGATGATGATGCTGGTGGTGATGTTGAAGACAGACGATGACGATGATGATGATGCTGACGAAAACTGCCGGCGTCAGGAACAAACGAATGATGACGACGATGATGATAATAATGATGATAATGATTGATGATGATGATGATGATGATGATGATAATGATAATAATAATGATGATAATGATGACGATGATGCAGTAAAATAAGTGTCAATTTAATTAATTTTAAAGCACGTGTGTATAGATATCCCCCAAGAGATGGACAGACATCCAAATCCGAGCTATGTTCGCATCACACAGAAAGTTCTCTTGGCCGTTGGTCTTTTGCTTTCGGCCTTCAACGGTCTGAGATCAGGTCAGGCGTTTAAGACATTGTAAGACCCGTGTAAAATTGCGGTCGCATTTGCAGTAGGAGATAGTAGGCGCAGAGCTGGGTGACATGGTTCTTCTATCTATATCATACATGACATTGTATATGTGAGTATCTACAGGCGTCTCCTTGCATTGCCCTCTGTGTCCCTGCGTATATATATATATATGTGTATATATATATATATGTATATATATATGTATATATATGTGTGTGTCTTCACTATTTTGTCATTCGTTATTCGTTATATATGTTTCTAAGGCCTTACGCCTCTTGTCTATTGAGGCAGTGGTATGAATTTGTCATTCTGTCTATGTTACCAAGACCCTACGCCGTCTCTGTCTCTCTCTGTCTCTGTCTCTGTCTTCTATCTGTCTCTCTCTGTCTTGTCTCTGTCTTGGCTCTGTCTATATATCTCTGTCTAAACGTCCGTTAAGCCTTGTTTGTGTCTCCTTTTATAATTATTGTCCATGCTCGTATGATTTATCCTGCAATATGCTTAGCAGGGAGTCTGTTGCCGCCCATTGAGATCTGCATTCTCAGACAGCAGGCAACGTTGCCGTGGTGTCGCAGTAAAAGCATCGCATCAAACCATCAGATTATGCATCGCGGTTAAATAAAAAGGATAGAAGAAAGCGAGAAAAACAAGAAAGAAGGATGAAGCATTGTATTAAGATAAGAAACAAATAAAAGATGAGGTATAGAA
>OX457036.1:45227780-45230280 GCA_949752735.1 Lumbricus terrestris
ATAACGGCAATAAAACCAACAACAACGTCAATAATGAATAATAAAACTGTTCCAAAAAGTGAGACGGGAAATAGGAGAATGCTTTGTCGCTACAATAGGGACAAGGCAATGAGATCCAATTTCACCTAATACATTTATTATTTACTTGGAAAGAGTTATGGGTACGATCCAAGAGAATGAGACAGGTATTGTGGTGCAGAGATACGATTTGCAGACGACATTGACTTGTTAGATAACAGCTGTGAGAGTTTGCAGGAAAATGTTTGCGAGCTGCACAACAGTGCACATATCTGCCAAACGTGCTGGATTACAAATAAATATGGGCAAAACAAAAACAGTGGTATTTGGAAAAGAAACAATTGAAAGGGAAATAAAAGTGCAAGGTGCGATGATTGAAAATGTAACGGAATTTGTATACTTATAGGTAGTCTGCTGACATGGGATAATGATTGCACGAAGGATATAAATATAAGAGTAGCAAAGGCAAAGGGAGTCATGACAGGACTAAATACCATATGGAAAACCAAACAAATCAGTTAATAATAGAGAGAAACGACATTCCTCTACCAAAGACTTTCGGTGACCATTCAGCGCTTTAACGCTGTGGCCTTCGCGGGATCTTTTGTTGCATAATAATTATTATAACAATAATAAGAAGAAGAACTTCAATAATTTTCGTATAATAATAATAATAATAATAATAATAATAATAATAATAATAATAATAAATCTTTCAATCCTTTGTTTTATTACCTTTTATATAATCTTCTATCCCTCAGCTACTCGGAAGAACGCAAAATACACTCATCTCGCAACCGTCCATCACTTTGTTCCTTTGGCCTGCGAAACCATGGGCCCGGTGAGTGACGAAGGCATGACCTTTCTTTTATCTTTGGGACAGAACCTCAGCGCCATTTCGGGAGACGCTCGCGAGACGTCTTTCTTATTCCAACGTCTTTCTCTTACAATCCAGCGATTTAATGCGGTGGCATTCCGCGGCTCGTTTCCTGCACTGGATTTCAACGACGACTAGGTGCCGTTCCAGATGTTTTTATCTTAGCATTAGGGTGTAAGTCCCTGAGGGATCATAAATACCTCGGGGCAAAAAAAATATTAATATTAATGATAATAATTATAGCAATAATAATAATAATAATAATAATAATAATAATAATGACGACAATAATAATGATAATAATATTTAATAATATAATAATAATAATAATAATAATAATCATAATAATCATAATAATCATAATAATAAATGATAATAATATAATAGACATTGGGTTATTCTTTTAGTCCGTTCCTGCTAACAAGATCTGAGTCATCTCTGAGTCACCAGAAGATCACAGTCTTCTCGTCTATCTTCATCAACAGGTAGCCTATAATTACTGTTCATGCGTTCAACTGCATCAGCCGCATTGATTGCTGTAACTACTCATAAGCAGTTCTTCTTCCAAGAAAGTTCGTCTGCCAAACCTCCAATCGACCTTGAACTCCGATGCCAGATACTGATCGCACACCTCTCTCGTTTCTCTCATACCTAATATAGGTTTTTTTAACATATAATTTTTTATTGCCCCCCAAAAAGAACACAACAAGATACAATTTCCAATCAGTGCTAAGTTGGTGTACAAACGGGGGACCTAAAGGGACTAGAGTCCCGCTAAGCAGGACCACCTATGTACCAGTCAGCAATAAGTGGAAGTTGGTTTCATAAGCAGTGGGAGTCACCTAGGTTTAAAGTGAAATAACACAATTAGCATTGTTAAATGCTATATAATATTTCAGATAAACGAACAGAATATAAGGAAGAGCTATAATTTTATATTTAAAGTGAGTTGGTTGGCACGCAGAAGCTTTTTAAAGAGGAGGAGATGAGGTGCGCCATGAATATCGATAGGAAGATTGTAGGCCTACCTCATTATCGTCACGACGGAAATTTGCATCGGCTCCCTACCGATCGAGGCCCGCATCCAATTGAGCACTTATACTCAGTTTGAGTACTTATTTAAAGCTAACGACAGGAAACATTTAGCACGTGCAAAAAGGTAAACGATATCTGTACAGCTTAGAGCAAACAAACACTTGGGTTAAAAGGTTAAAGTGGGCATGTACCGTCCACTTTCTCTAGGCATTGCCAGTATTATGCCATAGTTTGTAAATGCCACCACTCGCTTAACCATCAATAAAAAGGCTGTTTTATGTCAAACTAATCTTTGTCGACGGCAATTAACGACCCCTGTCGTCATAGGCTGTCGTTGAACCCTGGATCCATTCATAAATTAACAATCAATCTGGTAGATGAAATGCATTTTAAATTTTACACTCTGCCACTACTCGTACATTGGTAGTGCCAGTCTCAAGACTGGGAAAAGGAGGAGGACGACTGCAACTCTGTAAGTATCTGTGTACTGACACATTGACACAATGTCGTTAAACAGAAATCGACTGATTCTGCCGCCATCTGGCGACTAACCAGACAGTCACCCGGTAT
>OX457036.1:45235280-45322780 GCA_949752735.1 Lumbricus terrestris
ATGGAGTCAGAGAAGCTGCTTGGAGAGAAAGAGATGAATAGTTGGGTGTCGTCAGCATATAGATGATGGTCGACTGTGGATGCTTTTATGAGTGAACTGAGTGGAGTGGTGTAGAGGATGAACAAGAGGGGCCCGAGGACAGAACCTTGCGGAACACCACAGGTGAGAGGGCATGATTGGGATGAAGTTTCAAGTGTTTTGACTGAGAAAGAGCGTGATGAGAGATAAGACTGAATCCAAAGGAGAGCAGTGTCGGTAAAGCCAAAGCAGGAAGACAGTCTTTGGAGTAGTATGTTATGGTCGATGGTGTCAAAGGCGGCAGAGACATCAAGGAGGCAAAGGCAGGAGACTTGTTGATGAGAGATGGCAGAGACAAGTTTATTGTAGAGCGAAGTGAGAAGTGTTTCGGTGGAGTGCTTTTTAGTAAAGCCGGACTGGTTTGGGTTAAGGAGTGAATTTGAAGTCAAGTAGTCATTGATGCGAGAGAGTACAACACGTTCTGTTAGTTTAGAGATGAATGACAGGTTGGAAACAGGTCGATAATTAGAAAGGATTTCCTTATCAAGTGATGGTTTTTTTAGAAGTGGAGTTACCAAAGAATGTTTGAAGAGGAGGGGAAAGTTGCCAGTGGATAAGGAGAGGTTGATTATTTTTGTGATGATGGGGACAATGATAGATGCGCACTCTTTCAGTAGGGAGGTAGGTATAGGGTCGAGTTCGCACTGCTTGTTTGGGAGAGATTGTAATAAATTGGACACTTCAGACTCTGATGTTGGGTTAAAAGCAGATAGTGATGATTGAGGTGGGGAAGACGGAAGGTCGTGAGTGGAGGAGGGTGTATCTGCAGGTGAATCGATGGTAGATTTTGAGAGGAGTGATTGCAGAGAGAGACGGATAGTAGTTACTTTGCCAGAGAAGAACGAACAAAATGAGTCAGCGATTGAAGAAGATGGTAGAGAGTTTGGAAGTGGGCTAGAGGAGTTCCGATGTAGGAGTTGGTTTACCGTTTTCCAGAGAAGACGAGGGTTACAAGATCGGGATTGAACTAGTGAGGAGTAAAACCTCTTCTTGGCCATTGCCAGAAGGTGATGGTATTTGTTTGTAGCAGCTTTTAGAGCAGAGAGGAGTTGAGGGTCATGGGTTCGTTTGTAAGTACGCTCAAGGCGTCGACGGAAAGATTTGAAGGCCTGGAGGTAGAAGTTATACCAAGGGTTGTTAGAGTGAGAACCAGATTTGGTAATAGTAGGCGCGTGTTTGTCAAGGATCATGGAGAGAGTGGTGTTGTAGGAGGACAGGAGGTCATCGAGAGAGGATGGAGGATTTAGAATGAGGTCTGAGGAGGCAAGATCGTGCTTGAAGGCTTCAATGTTTATGGAGCTGATGCGGCGGAAAGAATGAGAGACGGGATCAGGACGCGGAGTAGGTAGTATGTTAAGTTGTGTGAAAATGGGGTAATGGTCAGAAGGAGTATCAAAAGAGAAAGATATGTTTGGCGATAGCCTTGAGAGAGACGATGTGATGATGAGGTCAAGTGTGTGGTTGTGAGAGTGGGTGGGAAAGTTGACGTGTTGGACCAGATTAGTAGATGACAAGAGCGTGAGGAAGTCGGGAGCAAGTGAGTCAGATGGGTTGTCAACATGTATGTTGAAATCCCCTGTGATCAAGAATTCATGAGGAGTTGTGGCAGCAGTGGAGAGTAAGTTGGTAAATTCCTGCAAGAAGACAGAGTTAGGTTTAGAGTATGAGGAGGAGGAGGGAGGGCGGTAGACATTGAAGATGGTTAGGATTGAGTTCGGGAGTTTGAGAGTGATTGAAGCGCATTCAAAAGATTTGAAACAGTAGCCAGGTGAGTCAAGGACAGTGGAAGGCTCTCGGGTTAGAAATGCAATCCCTCCACCTGTGGTTTTCCGGTCGGTTGTCAATTTTGAGGGACGAGGGGTGCTGTACAAGTGGTAACCAGAGGGGATACAATCTTGATATTGGGCATGAGTTGTGCCTGAATTGAACCATGTTTCGGTTAAAGCAAAGAGGTCTGGAGGGTGAGAGGAAAGAGACAAGTCGTTTATTTCAGCAGCGTGAGCTGGATGAAGCAGAGAGCGCATATTTAGAGAACATAGTAGAAATTTGTTTTTGTCTTTGTCTTGTGTAGGAGGAGGAGAAGGAGGAGGAGAAGGAGGAGGAGAAGGAGGCGGTGGGAGAAGAGGAAGAGGAGGAGGAGAGGTAGCGGTAGACGCAGCAGCAGCAGTAAGAGGACAGTTAGGCTGAGGAGGAGGAGGAGGAGGAGGAGGAGGAGGAGGCGGTGGGAGAAGAGGAAGAGGAGGAGGAGAGGTAGCGGTAGACGCAGCAGCAGCAGTAAGAGGACAGTTAGGCTGAGGAGGAGGAGGAGGAGGAGGAGGAGGAGGAGGAGGAGGAGGAGGAGGAGGAGGAGCAGCAGCAGCAGCAACAGCAGCAGGAGGGGTAGTAGAAACAGAATAGGTAGTGTAGTCTGTATCATGTATGACACAAAGGACGCTTCGATGTCAAATAAACTTAAATAGCAATGGAAACTGGAAGGAAGATCATCACACGAGACCATTGATTGTGACTCACGCCATCTAGCGAATGCGTTGCAAGACAATTTGTAATAAATCTATGGCTATAAAAGGCACCAGAACTCAGAAAAAATCTTTTTTATTTTATGTATGCATTTATGTGGACTTGTTATGGCGCCCAACAAGGTTGCTACTCGGAAGCGCGTCCGACTACAGCGCGGACACTGAATCAAATTTTCACACCGAAGCGCTTGAGCAATTGCAAGTGAAAGACTTGCCCAAGGTCCATACGCGGCGGCTTGAGGTGTATTCGAACCTGCAACTCTTGGGATGCAAGGCAACTAACATACCCACTACACCACCGCGACCGACGATGCGTTCATCCATTCGTTCGTTCGTTCGTTCATTTATTTATTCATTCATTCATTCATTCAGAGGTCTGTTTAATTACATGATTAGATCTAATGAGAAGGAATTCATATTTATTATAGCACAAAATTACCCTATATTTCATTTACATTTAATATCTGATTTCCATCTATGCTGGCGAAGTTGGCGGTGACTCTCCTCTGCACGAAAATCCAATGAAGGATACAGTTGGACCGAGCGCTTCATTAGCTGATGCTTGCGATAAGTCAGCGCTTCTTCATTAGCTGATGCTTGTGATAAGGCAGCGCTTCTTCTGCTTCAGCAACTTAATGGGTGCGATGACGTCCATCAAGTCTCAGCAGCGACGGCAACTTCAGCTGAATGCTGCTGTGTGGAATGCTCAATGTGGGATAATAATCTCTACCCTTCGAATCGATACAAAGTCATTCGTTGGCAAGTGCAGCATATAGGCTACCATTCGGAACATTGCTGCAAGGCTGCTGGTTGGAGGACTGATAAGTTCAGTAATAGACAGTCAGCGGCATTTTGAAGACTTCGACACACTGCTGCCACCTCACCGTAATCCTTGGACTCCTTGATGAAAATGGAAAGTATATGTGTGAACCAAAATTTAATGTTAACTATAGCCAGCATCAATAAACTACCTGCAGTCCTGCACCTTGTAATACTTAGTCTATTGAATCAGAGTTAAGTTTCCCGTTGCCCTGCAGGTCTTATTTCTCCGACTGTATCAAATGATCTGAGTAAGAGATAGATATTGGGATGCGGTGGTGTTGTGGGTATGTTCGTTGCCTTGCAGACGGAGGGTTGCAGGTTCGAATCCGCCTCAAGCCGCCTCGTATACAGAGACTTTGAGCAAGTCCTTAACTCGCAGTTGCTCAGCGCTTCGGCGTGAAACTCGGATCAATGTTCGCGCTGTAGTCGGGAGCGCTTCTGAGTAGTAGAAATTCTTAAAGGGGCGCTATAGCAAGTGCACATGCATACATCCTGGTATCTGTCATCTGCAGAGCTAAGTCTGTCTGTAATCCATTTGCCCAGACTGTCTGCAGCTTCACCGCGGAGTCTCTGCTGCTTCAACGATCTCCGCTCTCTCGGCGATATACCATTCGAGTGTTGATCTTAATTAGACTGACGATCCGTCTCAATCCATCTCCACAGTCCGGTCAGTGTGTGTGTGTGTGTGTGTGTGTGTGTGTGTGTGTGTGTGTGTGTGTGTGTGTGTGGGCGTGTGTGTGTCTGCTGCAAGTGCAGCTGAAAAGGTCTTCAGATAGGAGCAATCGAGTGACTCCACGGGATGAAAAGAGATGTCTGCTTCACTCGCAGATTACTGCTTAAAATATTAGTGCGTCTAGGATACATAGGGAGATAGCCATGCACGCAAGCAAAACAGACTATATATAATGGCAACAGCAATACGTATAGACCAATAGACACCCATAGAAAGTAGATATATAGAAGGTGACACACAGCTAACCATATAGACTGACGACGGGCAGACCAACAAAGCAGACTTAATAAAAGTCAGACTAGACAGATGAATACAGTAAGGCATATGTAGACAGACATCAAGACAGACATCCAGACAAACCTGGTGGTAATGATGAGCAACGGACGAACGATGGACTGACGAATGAACGCACAAACAAATTCATTCAGACCATATAGATCTATCTAATTTTACATATATAATACATATAAAATTATATAGACCTATAATTATATAAATATATACTGTATATATATGACCAAGTGAGAAGAAGGCGAAAGGTCTCTCCCCACACGGAGAACGACAGAGGGCCAGACAGAGGGCCAGACAGGGGGACGGACGGACGCATACAGTTAGACAACTAGTGAGCGCAAGAGACACAGACAGAGAAAGGGAAATTCATTATCTGACGCAGGAATATTACCAACTGCTGGAGACAGGCATTGAAGCAGAAAATACGATCGAACGAATGAGTCGATTCACCCGAGCGCCTCCCTGCAAGCCACCCCCGTCCCATCTCATCCCCACTCCATCCCATCCCCATCTCCATCTCACTCTAATGCTGCTCGTTTACTGCGGACATTTTCCGCCTCACGTGACACCATCAGCCACCTCGCCGCCGACATTCACGCTCATCCCTACACACGCATGCAAACATACAAACGCACTGAGTTCATATATAATTATATATATATATATGTATTTGAGTTCATATAATGTATATATATACACTGAGTTTATTCTTTTTATTTCGATATGGAATATTTATATGTCAACCTGTAGCTTGCTTTAGTACTGCCTCAATCTATTACTTTTGTTGTTCCAGGTTCCCATAAAATAACTATTTTCACATGATCCTGCAGTTCAGGAGGAATCTTTTTGAGTATGCGCCGTTATTTGAAAGTGCAGTCTTTTTAATTTTGTTGTTGTTCTGCTTCTTTTGTTGATAATTCACATAAACACAAAATTAAATTTTCCTTAACCCCATGTGTGCTTATGGAATTTTGCGGCAGTTCTTCGTATGTTCGGAAGTAATAAACTATCTTTAATTAAATGCGCATGTTTTGTGGTTAGCATCTTACCTATGGCATCATTTTCGAAACCTGACCCAACCTGACGCAACCAGACCCAGTGGCGGCGCCAGAGGCCTAGGGGCTAAGCCCCTCAAAAAGGTCGTCATGTTTTTTGCACAGGGAAAAAGAAATATTTTCATGAGATTTGGACTAAGCCCCCCCTAAAAAAGTCATCAGGATTTTTGGGGAACAAGGAAAATGAAATATTTTCCTATTTTTGGAGATTTCGACCGAACTCCTAAAATAAAAAAGGTCCTCAGTTTTTTTTACACTGGGAAAATGAAATGTTTTCTTGAGATTTTGGCAAGAATGACTAAAAAAAGTTGTCAGAAATTTTGGCGAATGAAAATGGTAAATTTCCTCCGCTATTCGTCCATCTCAACCAGACCCCCACAAAACTGAAATCCTGGCGCCGCCACTGACCAGACCCGACCTTGACCAAACCTGATCTTTGGTCGACCGAATCGTCAATCGGTCGAATGGCGACCGACTTGGACCGAGGAGGATCGAGAGGCAAATGGTCGATATGACTGCGTAGTTTAGGATTCTCGACCGTTCTCCCGCTGGTCTGAGGAGACTCGGATCTGGAGAGCCATCGATCACTGGTCTCTGCAGCGTAGTAGCCGCTGAAACCAAAGCCACAGCAGCAGGCGACGCATTGGGAAAAGTCCCTGTGAAAATGAGTCTTTCTCTGTCTGTGCACAACATATATATATATATATATATATATATCACACAAACACACACCAACACACACACAATTACACACATCCACACACACACATGCACACACATATGCGTGTGCGTGTGTGCGCGCGAGCGTGTGTGCGCGCGCGTACAGCTATAGCACAAAAACAAAGGCAAGCAATACGCACGTGCATAGACGAGTAGGCTAACAGCACATCGAAGTCTTTTTGCATGAGAGAACAATACAGGCCTACAACTCACATCGCATTGCTGCATCTTCACCACTATATTTATTCATCGCATTGCGCTATGTCACATTGCATTGCTTACAGTAGGCCTATACATGTGCGTGCAGAATACTTCTTAAAAGCTGAAAATTGGATGTCTAAATAATTACTGGAAAAGATGATAAGAGGTCACAGTAATATATATATATATATATATATATATATATATATACAGTTATTTGCACGAGTCAAAGAAACAAAACTCGTCAAAAGAATGGCAACCGTAGCAATCCAACTCCGGGGCATATCCATGACCTTTCAACTTGCGCTGATGTTTGTCTAAAGCTGGAGGATTTGTTTGGCTCAACTGCTCGTATAGTCAGGCAGCGCCGGTCTCAAGGCTGAAGAAAGGAGGGGGGCAACGCCAACCATTGTTTTATTACATAGAGTCGTTAAAGAAGGGACAATAATTTGGGTTCATGCAGTTGACAGTCGCCCTTTAAGTTCTGTAACCCGGAATTCACCAGAACCAATTAAATTGACTGCGAATACATGTAACTGTTGCTGCTATTATAAAGAAACGAGAAATGATTGTGGCAAGTCTTTTATGTCTAACGCTTAGTTGTTATTTGGTCATTCTTTCAACATGGGGTTACTGTCCGGGTGGGGTAATTGTACGAGGGTAATTATATAGTGTCCTGGGCACGACGTTAAACTGCATCCATCCTCCGCCACTGGGAGCCAACAACTTCCCTGTGCCGGTCCTAAGCCAGGACAAAGGAGGAAGGTTTGCCAGATGGGTGGCGAACTGGCGATACGCTGGCAGTAAAAGACCAAGACGATTGAAATCCGCAAAAACCACGACACAAGTGACATAGTGGCCCAGATGCTTCAAAGTGTCATGATGTGGAGCAGACATGCACAGGCCGGTCGGGACAGACCGGTGGAGAGAGTCGGGGGAGAGCGTGGGACACGTACGGGAATTGACCCGGGTTGTCCTTCATTCCTCTCTCCCAATGTTCTCTTCATTTAGACAAGGTGGTTTAGCTGCTGCAAGATGTTAATAGTATGGAGCAGACCTGCTGACCGGACCGGTTGAAGCTGGGGGGCATGACGCGAGACAGACTCAGACAGAGAGTGACGTCGGACTCTTATGGGCATTGAGCCCAATGATATTGATGATGATGAATTGTATAGTGGCAACTGTCCCGGCAGGGCCGGATTAGCACATGTCGGGGCCCTGTTCGATAAAACTGTGGGGGCCCAAACCTTACAGAGGCACGACAAAATGAATCACAAGACGTGCTATATTCAACGAATCAATAGTCGTCTGTTATTAATAATCAGAATTCATATACTTCTATTTTAACAATATCAACAGGTCTTTTAATAGTGTTAAACAACCGATACATCTTTCACGTTTAAGAATATTAAAGCGATTCATGGTCAGTCATATTCTTCTTACCAGCCGCGCCAGCGCACAGCACTCGTACAAGCAAACAGTGCAGAAGCGATTTTATGCCCCAAATAAATTCTTGACTATAAAAATTTCTGGTAGACCTGCAGCAGAATAACGGCCAGGGCAAATGGTTTTTACCAGGGCATTAAATTTGTCCCAATTTGCCCTGCTGTGCATGGCGCCCACACTGTTTACAAACAGAAATATATTTTCGCGGTTATGCCAGTAGTAGACCCTGGTTCAAGCTCCATCCTGCTTGTGTGAGCCTTCACCCCGGACAGTCTCCGGTGTATGTCTCTCTGGACAGCCGTTCACTGTACTCAGCTGCTCGTGGAGAATTCCTTGTTCCTTTTTCGTGTGTTACGACCATGTAACGACGAGCGTTCTCGGTAGTGGATGCAGTTATCTGGAATAGCCTCCGCGTGGCTCTCTCGCTTCCCGTGACTGCTGACGTTTTCTTTCGTCTTCTTAAGGCATTTCTTTTTGACAACGCGTGCGCTGGGAGCACCTCCGAGTAAAAATCTCAAGGGTTCTATATAAATTTATGAGATTGATTGAATTCGTAAAAATAGAGTGCGTACTGCATGTAAGTCTACTCAATGTTATTATCACGCCATCTCACAATGCGTAGTATAGCACTTGAGCTCCGATCAGGTGATGTATTAAGTGTTTAAATATACAATAAAACGTATGACTCTTACTAGCATTTTGACTGATTTTAAGATCAATCTGCCTGACAATGAAAACTGCAATTAGGGCCACCACACATGTGCAATGTTGCATAATGTTAAAGTCAGTATAGATTTTTAATTGTTTGACAATTTTTTCATAGATGTTAAACTCATTTTAGCTATTAGCCTATAATTAGCAATGATGAAAAATCCTATTGCATGTGTGGGGGCCCCCTAAAGTGTGGGGGGCCCTGTTCATCATCGTCATCGTCTAGAGACATTTTGAGACGAATTTTTTGTGCATCGGTCTCGGTTGTGGAACCTTTTGTCTAGGCGACCTGCATGTGTTTGCACCTTGAGCATTGTTGCTTACTCCGTGATCTCTGATGCCCCGTCGAATCTGTGGTAGGCTATAACTGCCGAAAATATTCAGTCTTGAACTGTCTTGGACACTGTGTCTAGGTCTCAGTCTCGATCTCGGAACTCAAAATGTCTTAGCCATGCATTCAGGGCTGTTTAGAAGAAATTTGTAGAACTGCACAAGCCGGAAGTTTTTCTAGTGCGGCTTTGCTTGGCGATAATTTCTCATCGATTCTGAAAAATGACAAAAATCTTATGGCTTTTTTAATAGTCGTTTGTCGGAAAATTCTGTCACAAGTTTTCGCAGAAATGTCGCAAGTTGCCGCACAAAAAACCGATCACCTTTTTTGGTCGTCCACTTGAAGCTTGCTTTATTTCGTCTTCCTGTTTATTTTTCACTGCACAGGTCCTTTGTCCTTCCGTGGTGAACCGGCTGCAGTTACCTTTTCTAGTGATTTTCACTGCACAGAGCTGCTTTTGCAACTGCACAAATTCATTTTTACAACTGCTCATTTTAGCCGCACTAGAAAAACTTCCTGCTTGTGCAGTTCTACAAACAGTGAAACTCTCGGGCAGACTCTGGTGGACACAAGGGACAGGAAGAGATGGAGGAAGCTCGTCCATGATGCGACCAACCCTCGGATCGAGGATGGTTGACGACAAGACAAGACATTTTGGTGTAGAACTGCACGTTAAAAAAGCTCGGCATGTCTTCGTCTTAAAGTTTCAAGTTTTGCTTTACAGGCTGCTTATTACAGTATTCATGATATTAGTCACAGAATTTTATGTAGGACCTTTTTAGTAGAGAGATTCTTGAGAATTGCTTCCGTTCAACCGACAGAAAATCAGGATCAGACAGACTAGACTGGCTTTCAAGCGTATACATATACACACGGAGTAGAAAAATGCGGAGGAAATCATATAACAGTAACCCGTGCGACAAATATACATATACATATATAACCTCAGCGAAACTTCTATATGATGCACTGTAGATGTTCTGGATGGAGAGTGGACCAACCAGTCACCCTGTCCAGTGTGTCCACCAGGGCAAAGAAATCTACGACCAGCAATAGATGAGGCGAGGATATGCATCTCCCAGACCACAGGGCAATAGCTCATAAGCAGCAAGATATTGAGCTGCATGTGCATCGATAGTCAGTGCAATTTCCTCTTTCCCTTCCCCCCGTATTAAATTTTTACATATTTTTACATATTTTATGCAAATGCCGATGTATTATTCCGGTCAGCCGGTCAGCAGCAGCGTTTGAGATTAATTATATTATTATAGTTGGTGCTGAGGCATACGTGCGCTGTTAATCATTCTTTTCCCAGGTCTGGGTCCAGACATCGGTTCTAGGACAATCCTCCCGACAATTACCCCGGGACACAGGGCCGGATTAGGGTATGTTCGACATGCTCGACCATGACTGAGTCTCGAGACCATGACTGAGTCTCGAGACCATGACTGAGTCTCTAGACGATGATGAGTCTCGAGACCATGACTGAGTCTCGAGACCATGACTGAGTCTCGAGACCATGACTGAGTCTCGAGGCCACACAACTCTGGCAATAAAGCGGCAAAACTTATTAATCATATTTTTTTATTGGCAACCATATTTGCTCCGATTATACATGGCATTAGAAAAATTTTCAACTAAACAGCTACAAGCCAGATAGGCAAAATAAATAGCATCTGATAATTTCGGAATTCTTTTTGACGTATGCACTGCTAAGTTCTATGAAGCCACTAATTGCCAGCATTTGTCTGTTGCGTCGACTCTTTTATACATGTATGTGCACATTGTGCAGTCTGCGTATTAAGTATGCGGCAAATTCTGATTGCTCCAAATGCAGATATATGCTAAACCGTGAGATATGTATCTCGTGTAACCTTGGGGTCTGCAGCTGCACGATGTCAATGCCCATAATAACAGGTTGACAACAAACATAGCACATAGACACACAGATGAATACATATATATATATATATATATATATATAATCACATATATTTATAGCCTATATATTATATATATTTATATTTGTCCGATTGACCCTGAGCTTATATATGTGTATATATTTATATATATTTATATATTTTGTCCGATTGACCCTGAGTTTCAATAATCTAGATTTGGTAACTGTAGAAGACACAACAGCGGACATACGTGACAAGCGCGAAAGGCCATTGGCATACAGACAGACAGACATACAGACATACAGATATACAGACATACAGACATGACGGAAAGACTAGACCAGCCGAACAGGTAGAACGACAGGATAGGCAGACACGACAGACATATTTTGAAGCAGATATTTAGACAGACAAATATAGTGGCATATGGATATTGGAAATCTTAGAGATCTTAGCAGCAGATTGTTGAGAAAAAATAATAACCGAGATTTGTCGGTATGTGAGACAGGCATTGACCCTGAGTTTATAGATCTATATAAGTTATAGATTTTTATTTAGCAGAAACAGACAGGAGGAGGAGGATATGGTAAACAATCGAGACGAATAAATTATATTTAGACAGACATGCAAGCGTTCAATATCAATAGATTGGATGGATGAACGGTGTGAACGACGGATTTACTTATTTATATAAATGCAAACAGAATGATACTCCAAGAGAAAAGACTTATAACGTTTCATCGATGAAGATATTTTGGTCATTTTTCTGCCAACTGTTTCAATTCGTTTACCAAGCCGTCCATCAGCGGACGTTATAGTTCGCCATCGTATACACACTGCATCGATTTCGTTGTCATCCTCCTCCTGTTTAGCTTGACATCCTACCATCGATCTAGCCAACCTCGAAATCATCCAGACTTTACAGTCTGTCATCGTAAGCCATGTGTCTTGTCAACTCGTTATTCGTATAAGCTTATAGTTTCATTCTGTCAGTCGCTGCTTCTTCCGGCTTTTTATCGTGCATGTAATTCTGCCTTAACACTTTCCGTCATTCTGGTCATTCTGTTCATCCTGGTCATTCTGCTTTATTCCGGAATTGCTCATGCAATCTTGCGCCTGTCATATAATCTTAAAGATCTTTACACGTTGTTGTGAGGCAATTCGTTCTATCCTGCCATCTATTTTATGGCCTGGCTTTAAATCCAGACATTATAGTCCGAGGCAGTTTTATTCGGATCATTTAATTTTAATAAGAACACAGTTATGGACACGCGTGCATTCCAAGATTCTGCCACAGGAAATGGAATAGATTTCCGCTCTCGCTTCGCGGTTCTTATTCACTTCTTTGCTAAAACAACAGGCGACGTAAAATTAGAATTGATATCTAACTGCATGCATCTGGCGACTGACCTTGCGTTAGAAGTAGGCCTATATTCATTTATTCATTTTATTTAATGATAAACAATGATAATAATAATAATAATAATAATTGCAATAATTTATCAGCCTGCCCATGGTCTTGTTATGCTGATGTTCATATTATAATTCTGCAATTCATTTGGTCATCCTTAAATTCATAGGCTGTAATCTTAAATCGATGTTCATATTTTAAGTCTGCAGTTCATCTGTTTATCGTGCAGTTATTCTAGTCATAGCCTATAATTATTATATGACCATTCACTTGATCATCCTTAAATTCATACGGTCAGTGGCGGCGCCAAGGGAACGAGGGGGGCTAAGCCACCTAAAAATAAAAGGGCCATCCTTTTTTTTGCATAATACATCCATGAGCTTTCGACCAATTAATGACTAAAAAAAGGTCGTCAGAAATTATTTTGGGGATGAAAATGAAAAATTTTCTCCGCGAAGATTCAGCCCCCTTCCCAAAACTGAAATCCTGGCGCCGCCACTGCATACGGTCATCTTAAATTTACATAATATGATGATAAAAATTTATAACAATGTTATTGTTATAAATGTTTATTGTCATAGCGTTGTCGTGTCGTTCACAGTGTCGTCTGCAGCAATTCATCTTGCCACATTGCAGATCTTCTTGTGATCCTGCCATTCGTCTTGTCACTATGGAAATTATCTATGGATATCCTGCGATTCGTCATTTCATCCTGCATGCGGTGCAGAATGTTTGCTCGGCACCACATCAATCAGATCACGATGCTTCTCCGACGCTTATTCGCTGAAGCAGAGACGACTCGGTCGGTTCCGCATTATCTCTTATTACTTCATCGTTTTCTCCCAAATCCATAAATTCCAAACCTTTTAAAATAGATTCCTTTCAGAGGATGACAAGATATATGGATTCTGCAATTATGCACATAGTTTGATAGACGAATTTGTTGAATTATATGAAACAGCATTGAGAGGTGAATAGATCATATAATTTATGTTATTCAAGATCATTTAAATGGCCGCCATTATGTAAATTAGGCCTAGTAGTTTGAAAATGTGGCCTATAATAATTATTTGTGGCATCCAGGGTTATTTTATAGATCCTAGCCATCAGTTTTATCTCACTGTCTATGTTTTGTTGGCCGTCTTCAGGTATTGTACCAAGGAGTATTAACCCATTGGTGCGTGTCTCTAATGGGTTAACTTAATCAATTAATTCCTTTCGTTCGTTGCGAGGTTTTTCATTGGAGCCTATATTGCTTTTTGCGACATTTGTGACCGTTTCACGGAATGCTTCGGAAGAAAGTTCATACTGCGAATTCGGTTCACAACCAAATTTGTCGATTTCATCCGAACTCTGAACATTGCAATCTTTTTCTGCATGGCTATCTTAGCCGAACATTGTGAGTTCATAGTAATGTTGGTAAAACACAGCGACTTCTGTGTGAAATTAAAAGAACATTGTGTCTAAAAGTAGGTAAGGCACATTGACGATGGCAGAGTAGGTCTAACCGATGAACCACTTTTGCAAGATCTGAAATCATTGCAATGTGATGTAAGCCTACATGTAATGCGCACCATGATGCATGATTCTTGCTGTGTTATTCGCGATATCTGCGAAGAGTGGAGGATAATGATCATGAGGAAGTAAAATCATTAAGGAGCGGGTGTTGAAAGAACAGCCAAATAAAAAGAACATTGGACTTTAAATTATAATAATAATGCGATTTTAATTTATACACAGTTTCGTAGAATGAACAACGAAAGATGGCAATGGCTTGACATATATATGAAATAAATTAATGACACAAAATAGCATTCCATCATCAATATTTTCAACTTTAAAACAGTCAAGACAGGAAAAGTTCGCATCGATCTCTGTTTCTAGGAATTGTTGACCGACTTCACAACTCTTAAGCCTATTGTTTCAGCAGTTAGAAAGTCTCCTAAAATATTATCGGTCATCATGTAAAATATATCGGTTTTGCTCTTTCAACGACACGAAACAATCCAATTATCTAAAGTCAACACCGTTTGTGTTCTTAATTGTATAGGCTACTCAAACAGTTAAAACGATAAAAAAAAATATTTAATAAGCAGCACAATCGTAAAAATTTAATGTCAGTTACCCAGAAACTATAAGAGGCGCAAATTAAGCTGATGACACTTGATCGCTAAAAGTGCAGTAAGTAAAACTAGTATCATTAAGCCCCAAACATTGCGATCCTTATTTCCACCAAGAGGACGTGTGGATATGCCTATACCTGTTATATTAAACGGCTATAGTGTAGTCTTTGAAGTTTCTTGATGACGAATAGAAGTCTATTTTCATTACAGTAAGTTGATGTTGCAGCTTGTACAACTACAAGGCTGATGAATAATTCATGAACTGGTTTCTAAATCAAGTCGAAACTCGAGTTAATTTTCACGTTGACTCATAAAGAGGAAATCAATAGCATAATTATGTCTTTTGGCTGTTACAGTAGCACAGAGTTTTCAGAAGACCAGTCTTGACGTATAGGGCACCGGGATTGTTTTAACTGTAGCGTATTGATTGATACAAAGCCGTGCTTTTTAATCGAAATCTGGTCGCACTCATTCAGATGTATGATATATAAATATAGCATTTTATTTATAATAATATGACATACATGTAGTATATAACATATCCCAATATATCTCACTTAAACATAATAATATAAAATAATAATAACACAGTATACCGCACTGGTTGAACTGTGATATGCGGAGAAACATTCTTAACAGTTCTACCCTAGAGTACCCTCTCTCGTGACCAGGGCTGTTTTTAAGGAATTTTTATAACTGCACAAAACCTTCTTTTCCTTCCCATCCTCCATGGTAAATTACTTCCAATCGGATGACAATTACCTTTTTTGCTAGTTTTAACTGCACAGAACTTGTGACAGAAGTGCTTCTACAACTGCACAAATTCATTTAGAACTGCACATTTTGTGTACAACTGCACGTTAAAAAAGCCCTGCCTGTGACATAAATAAGCTGAAATTTGAAGTCTCGACCGATAGAGGAAGGCTGACCATTTTCAGCAACGGCGCAAATGATAAAGTTATAAGCATGCAAGGCATGGCTACAGGCAAGGCAATCAAAGTAAAGCAATTGCATGTAGTAAAATACTTTGCAATGCTTAACTCTAACGGCTTCTGCGACAAACTGTCAAAACGTTTCAAAAAAACTTACTGGGAATAACTCGACAACCTCATAGACATAGCCTAGTGCATGGACTGCATCGTTCCTTAATTAGAAAAGTCGGTTATGACGATAACCATCATCAAAAATACGCATAATATGTGATCTTGTTTAGCCGCGACTCGAGAATAATTGCTGGGTTCACACCATCTCTCGTTTATATTTCAAATAATTATAATTATCTCCATTCACATAATACATCGTGCACACATGCGCGTACGAAATATACCTGTTAGCAATGTAGTTTTGTGTATCTTAGATGTGCAATGTACATGTATATATTAAACACAAATATATATATATATATTTAGCCAAGTGTGTCGATGATATATATATATATATATGTAATCATGTATATATATATATGGGAAAGATAAAAGGAAGTAGCCTATAGACATAACATAGTGTATGTGTGTGGTATTAGACGGTAGTCATTTTGTCGATCTCATAAGTCTGGTCCATGGGGCTGTAGCTGCGCCGCAGACGATTACAATTATGATAGTAGACGTGGGCTCTGACGGGGGGAGTTGGCTGCTGCTGCTGATGCTGATGCTGGGGAGAATGCTGCTGTAGCTGCTGAGGAGGGGGCTGCTGTACCAGAAGCTGATGCGCATAGAGATGCGGCGATGTATGCTGATGATGGGGCTGCTGATACTGGACTCGTGGGGGTGGCGTGTACTGTTGCTGATGATGATGATGGTGAAAGGAGTTGCGCTGTTGTTGTTGGTTCTCGGATGATTGATTCGGGCGTGGTGACCCGTGTCGATCCTGCCGCACCTTCCTGCTGGCTCCGTAGTTGAGCCGTCGACCGTAGGCCATGACGATGCGCACGACGTCGGCGCACAGCTGAAGGACCTCGACGAGGGTGATGACGGAGATGCCGACCCACAGACCGAGTTGACCGCCGATGTCGGACACGAGACGGATGAGGTCGTAGTCGGGCGACTCGGTCGTCTTAATGATGTTGCTGTCTGCGATGTGCACGTTCACCCGCGACACGAGACTCTTCACCTTGTCCAGATAGTTGTTCGATCCGTTGTGTCGATCCGGAAGGTTCTTCTTCTTGCTAGCGTCCAGCTTCTCGAGGAATCCGTCGACGAGGGCGTAGAAGGCCGCCTGCTCCTTGCTGTTCTCCGGAAGCATCGATAGACTGTAGGAGGCGTCGTACATGACGTCACTGCACGGCGGGAAGCAGCGACATCTCTCGATGGCGTCCGGGTCGCGGATCGTCATGTTCTCGTAGACGCCCTTGCGGCACTTGAGTCGCTCGTTGAACTCGTAGCCGGTCTTCTTGCAGAGGGTCGTCGGCGGCGGTCGGTTGTTCTCGTCGATCATCGTGCAGTTGCTCAGCTGACCAGGAAGCTGGAGGCAGAACGGAAGTCCGGTGTTGTTCATGCTCTCCGTGATCGGAGTCCGGTAGTCGACGCAGCGACACTTCAGCATGATCTCCTTCTGGATGCACTGGTTCTGGCAGTAGATGAGCGAGTACTTGAACGGACCGTTCGTTGCCGTGTCCGTGCAGTTGCCATGCGGTGGAGGAATGCGAACGTTCTCGCGGGCCTTGACGCCGATCGTCACGGAGAACCCGGCCGGGATGTCGTACCCGTCCGCGGTCGGATGAGGCATCGTGCCGGGCGAGTGGATGACGACGCGAGCGCCCTTACCGCTGGCGACGGCTGGGTCGGCCAGCTGCAGTCCAGGTACGATCTCGTCCGTCGTCGAGTTGGCCAGCCGACCAGCGATGCCGGAGAAGAGGAGAAGCGAGAGTCCGTACTCGACTCCGGACAGACGCGTCGTTCCGGATTCGATGATCTTGTGCGGTTGGAAGGTGAAACAGTTGAAGTAGAATGGATCGAAGACCTTGACGAACGTCTTCTCGATGTTGCAGTTCTCGCCCATGAAGCGGCAGTTGATGATGTAGTCCTTCACCCTGATGCCGGCCTTCGACGACAGCTCTGGACCGACGCTGGCGGCCATGGCCAACCGCGACGACACTTCGAAGAGAGCGTAGTTGAGTTGCTTATCGGGCTGGCGGTCGGGTTGGTTGAGAAAGAAGACGGCATGCTCGGCGAACTTGGAGTACTTCTGGATGAACTGTTCGATCCAAGGCTCGACGGCTGGAGCGTTCGAACTGTTCCCCGTCGATGCAGACACGTTGTCCGTGAAGAACTGTTCCAATCGTTCCACAACGTACATGTCCAGGTGATCCGTGTTGCAGACGGTGACCGACGGAAACGTCACCGCTCTCTGAACGATCTCGACGTTCACCTTCTTCGGATAGGAGTAATACTGGTTGAGGAGGTTTCCGCTCGTCCAGAGGAACATCAGGAAGGCAAAGATGCAGACCATCGACCAGAAGACCCTGGCCGCCATCGTACGCGCGTTTATGATGCGTGGAATACAGTTCAGCGACGTGTTGTTGGCGAATTCGTTGAGGACGCCATGGACGTCGGTGCTGACCGTGGCTGTTGTTGGCGCCGCCGCCGCCGCCGCTGCCCCAGAGCCCACGACCGCAGAGGACGAGGATGAGGAGGAGCCCTTGGCGTCGCAAGTCGATTGCAACATGACACGCTGAAATAGCTCGACGACGACCAGCGCCACCACCAGCAGCAGCAGCAGCAGTAGCAGTAGGATCTCAAAGGCAATGATCGGCAGCAGCAGAGCGGAAGATGAGGCATGAGATGCACGAACCGATTCACCGGTGATGAATCACCGATTCATGCGATCAAACGGATTCATCAACGAATCGATTGACTGATTCTGCGATTGACTGATTCCACGATTGACTGATTCCACGATTGACTGATTCCACGATTGACTGATTTCACGATTGACTGATTCCACGATTGACTGATTCCACGATTGACTGATTCCACGATTGACTGATTCCACGATTGACTGATTCCACGATTGACTGATTTCACGATTGACCGATTCGCAATAATTCTTTGACGAATCATTGAGGCAAATCAATTGATTGATCGACTGATTCAATCATTCATTCGTAGTCTGCATTAAGTCACTGATTCACTAGTTAAATTATCTATTTCCTAATATGCTGCACATGCGCTCATTCACAGCGGACAGCTGATATCATGCTTCACGGATCAATTCATTGCCTAATTTATGGCCGATGGATTACATGTAACTGAAAGTCCGTTGCTGCGCTTAACAGCTGATTCCGTCTATGGTTGAACACTTCTGAACTCAATCGTTGTTGAAACCTGATCGATGATGAATCATAACAAATGATGCACTGATTCACGAAGGTTTGCTGAATCTCAACTTAAGCTCCTCTGCTTCACCAAACAATCACCAACCTACAACGAGCAATCCACCATCAGTTAGGATCATTTCAATCAAACCACAGGATCACTTAAATCAAACCATAGGATCATTTCAATCAAACCACAGGATCATTTCTATCAAACCACAGGGTCATTTCAATCAAACCGCAGGATCATTTCAATAAAACCACAGGGTCATTTCAATCAACCATAGGATCATTTCAATCAAACCACAGGATCATTTCAATCAAACCACAGGATCATTTCAATCAAACCACATGATTATTTCAATCAAACCACAGGTTATCCGTTATTAAGTCTACAGATGCTCAACTCTATGTTTAGAATCCGCAAGACTGTTAAGTTTGATTGCAAGACACTGGCTGACTGAGCTGCAATAACCAGGAAAGGTTGATTGTCTGAAAGGCAATGATTGAAATGTTGGTTGTTTTAAAAGCGTGAATCGAAAGAGAGACTTACTGAACGTCGTTGTTTGAAAGACATTGATAGAAGGACCGATTTAAAAAGATTTTTAAACATTGACTAACAAGGTGACTGATCGCAAGGCTTATTGGCTGAAAGACCGGTTTAGCTTTAAGGCGCTCATCGCTAGTGAATAAACTAAAGCCCCGGGCTTAGCTTTAAAGTAGCGCTTTAGAAATTTGGTGTTTACGATTACAATTACTGTGATGGGTGAATGGTTTGAAAAGCTGTCTACTTTATGGATTTCCTAATAAATGTCGTAATGAAAATTTCATAATAGAAATGATTTATGATTTTTCTGTCGTATTGCAGCACCCTGCAATCACGCCACCTCTGGCCTGATCACGTGACATCACAGAGTACAAAGCACTCGAGTCGCCATTAACGTATGGATCAATAATGGGCGGATATTATATATGGAGCAAGAGGGTGCGCTTGTCTCCCCCTGGAAAATTGACATTAATTCTGTAACGTTTTGTCCTTAAATAAATTTTTCGCACTTAAGCACACTATTGATACTGATGACGCACAGATTGAAACTTAAAACTTAAAAATTTGCATTTTTACACTTATACAGCTTTTTACCTCAATGAAAAATACCCATTTTCTTAATTTCCTGCCCTGCCTTGTCCAATCTCTTGTCGTTTTGTTTATAAAACCGTGACCAGTGCGTTGTTTTGCCCATCCTGAAAAATATCTGCGTGGGCCCATTTTTTTCAATTAATAATTGCCACAGCTGCAGAGATATTTAAATCAATATCGTTTCACACATTGTTATGGCATCTATTGTCTTCTTTACGTCTAACGATTCAATTGAAGACAAAACTCATATCTTATATCATGACCAATACTGAACGTAATAAATCATTTTTAGACTAATTCGGCATCCTATAATAATAAGTAGGCCTAACGATGGAGCAGGGCTTTTTTAACGTGCAGTTCTACACTAAATGTGCAGTTCTAAATGGATTCGTGCAGTTGTAGAAGCACTTCCGTCACGTTCCGTGCAGTTAAAACTATAAAAAAAATAGGCCATTTTCCTCAGATTGGGAGTAATTTACCATGGAGGACGAGAAAGGAGAGAAGAGAATGTGCAGTTCTAAAAATTCCTTAAAAACAGCCCTGCGATGGAGATTTTGGTATGTAGGCTAAATCAAATACTTGTGGAATTATGGGATCGATATCAGTCATGAGCACTTACTTGACTAACTACTTCGAGATCGCATAGGCCTACATCATTTCGATCATTCATAGTTGCACAAAACGTTTTTCATTTTTTATTCTTCACAGAAAAATATTATTTTAAATTTTCGTGTCGTTTTTTTCCGTTTATTAAGCATTTTGTATAACCTTATTTATTTATTTACTGTGCATAGTGAGCTTTTAAAATTTATTATCGTCAGAAATCCCATACATTGTCTCCTTATTTTAAATGATTCAGCTAATTTTATTTCACTATTTACCCGTTTTAACGCCATCATAAATAGCACAGGACAAGAAGTAAATTTTGTTTAAGTTATTTAATATATGTTCTTGTAAACAATTTAAGTACTTTTTTCATTAATTACACTTTTATAGACTGCTATACTTACAAAGGTTAATTTTTTATTGTTAATGTTTTGTCAGTAGGCCTATAGACTATGAGGAATTATAGGCCTACATTTAGACCTACAATTTAAATTTCAAAATAATTTCAACTCTTTAAGTTTTTTAATATCTTATTAAGGTAAAGTTACAAGAAATGAAATAATAATATTGTTATTGGTTAATGCTAGCCTATTTAGTGCTTACTAGTAAAGTTGTGTTATTTTCTGATTTATTTCAAACTAAATTACGTAAATAAGTTTTTTGGTAAATGTTAAAATGCATTACGAGGCGTGACGAGTCAAATTATTTTCGTTTTCCGATTTTCGTCGTTTTTTATTATTATTTTTCATTCCGTTTTTATTTCGTTTTTATAACTTTTAACATCGATTATTCCGATCTTTATGGTCCTAGACATAGTACCATGCACAGGCCCGCATTAAGGTAGGTGCTAAGGGTGCTGCAGGACCCGGGCCCGCAGCTTTAGGGGCCCGCATTTTCGGAGATAATGACATTTCATAGCAAGAATACTGCAACAATAAAGTCAACAATAATGAAAGTTATCGTCGATGAAATTTTGACAAAGTTCTTCCACACATACGATTAATTAGCTCCAGCAGATTATGAATTGGTCGAAATCGCAGGAACTTATTGTTATTGTAAATTTATCTTTGGGAACAGGGCCGGATTAAGAAATGTGGGGCCATGTTCATTGTTCAGAAAATTTTTGCGGATCTTCGGCCAAAAATGTTGATGATTTTTTTGGTTGTTTGATTAAAATTTGCTGAAAATCTAAAAGTTATCGGAAAATTTTTCTCGCATGTGTGGGCCCCTTGAAGTGTGGGGCCCTTGTTCGGCCGAACATTTTGAACATGCCTTAATCCGGTCCTGTTTGGGAAGTATCAAAAGTGATGTGCTATCTAAAACTAGGCCAAGCGGTTCAATCATTTTGACTGGCTTCTTTTAAATAATAAGAGAAATAACGTTAGAAGACATGTTATTGCATAACTCTTAGTTACTTAAACCTATTATATCTTATCATCTTCTTCTCTAGTTTTCTGTCTCCGAGGCAGGCTGAAATGTCCGATGCCTCTTCCTCAAACTTTCCATAGTCCTATCCAATTGTTATTATCCAATCCAGCATAAGCTGTCGTGGTTCTCTTCATGTTCGCTTCCCTTCATTTTTTCTTCATGACCGTTCTTCGCAGTGAGTTTGCCCTCAGCCTGTGTCCAACCCACTTCCTTTGTCTCGATCTGTTTTGCTGTGTAGACCTGCTCTTATCCGATAATTCCTAGATCTAGATAATTAGTGCAAGAAGATAATGATGCTCTAAAGAGCGGTTTGCCAGGATATTATTGTAGTCTGCGAAAGAAATATGATGCTAAATTTTATTAGACCTGAAAATAAGAAGAAGGAGCTTACAAATTTAAATTTAAGACTTACGATAAACTGAAAAAAAAGAGAAAACAGGAATCCTGAGAAACGAATGATAAAACTTTGACATGGACTGCACGTGGAGCTGTTTGGATTTGAGACATGAACCATGATCTCGAGCAAGCAATATAACACTGGTCAACAAATTTTAACTTTTTTTTTGTTTCCGAAAAATCTTTGACTGTTTTCTATAGAAGTTGACGTGCTGAACACGGTGGTGTTCTCAGAATTTTTGTATCACGTAAGGTTTTTGAGAAAACGGGCATGCAAGATTTTAACTGAAATGCTTGTTTATTGCATATTACACTGGTGAACAAATTTAAACTTTTTTTGTTTCTGAAAAACCTTTGACTGTTTTATATAGAAGTTGACGTGCTGAACACGGTGGTGTTCTCAGAATTTTTGTATCACGTAAGGTTTTTGAGAAAACGGGCATCTAAGATTTTAACTGAAATGCTTGTTTTTTGCATATTATCCACTGGTCAACAAATTTAAACTTTTTTTGTTTCTGAAAAAACTTTGACTGTTTTCTATAGAAGTTGACGTGCTGAACACGGTGGTGTTCTCAGAATTGTTGTATCACGTAAGGCTTTTGAGAAAACAGGCATGCAAGATTTTAACTGAAATGCTTGTTAGCCTTGTTTATTGCATATTATCCACTGGTCAACAAATTTTAACTTTTTTTGTTTCCGAAAAAACTTTGACTGGTTTCTATAGAAGTTGACGTGCTGAAAACGGTGGTGTTCTCAGAATTTTTGTATCACGTAAGGTTTTTGAGAAAACGGGCATGAAAGATTTTAACTGAAATGCTTGTTTATTGCCTATTATTTTCAATATACTATAATTTAATTTCATTGGAAAACAAATCTTTATGACAATTCTTCCTCATAATATTATGTGCTGATGATGACTGTATCACTTAGTTTCCTTTCCTATTCTTGCCCGAGAAACCAGAAACATTAGGGAGACAAACTGATCAGCCCGTCACAGTCATAATCTTTCTGCTCTCGCCAGAACATCGGGACGGCATACAGCATTGCTTTCGCAGGACCCCGGAGTCAAACTCTAAGATCTGCTGCAGCACATCTTCCACAGCAAATGAGAGGCACGCATTCCTTGGCTTTCTCTCCAGTCTTGCAACCAAAGTACAGCTCAAAGCTTTATTGACAAGTTCAGTCACTGCGTGTCTCTGAGGATTACTCATATAGCATAGCCTACTCTCCACAACTGTATCAAAATGTGCATGTATCACATTTCATGCAACACTAGCGAGATATTTCTGCTGCCAACAACCGTCTTAAAATATATTATAATTTAAAGCTTATCTGTATATAAACTGGCTAACTTGTTATACATCTTGCATACATGTAGACCAAACTAAATTTTGGAAATACGACATCAAACTACAAACAAACTGATGTCAACTTCCTCAGTGAGATATACATGTAGGCCTATGCAGAGAAGCGGCTCTAATAGTGCTTAGAACTTTCGGAGGAAGATTCTAACCAGCATTAATGCATATGCAGGCCCAAGTTTATATTTTATTATGCAAGACAAACATATATGTAAACTGTCCTAAGTGCATGCCTGGACATACCTCAGTTACACGAAGCTTATTATAACGTTATATCTGAAAAATGGAAATAAATAGAAAAATTGAAGATTTCTCAAAAACGGTACGTGCTGGGACAATTTCAAGGTCATTTTCGTGATCAGCAGCAGAAACTGCATAAGAGACACCTGAAAGTGTTCAGGAAACAAAATCACTGTTGACCAGTGTAATCATAAGAAGACTGGAGGTCTTCGAAATGTGGACGTGGGGAACAATGAAGAAAATCAACTGGATGGAACTTAAGCATAGGGCTTATAAAATAAATACAAATAACAATAGAAAAATCTAGTCGTTCGTTCCTTCTGTCACGTGTTGTAGACCTATATCGACTAGTGTAGGCCTATAATTTTATAGGAAACTTTTTCTTAGAAACAATTACACGCGTACCAAAGGAAAAGTATCCCTTGGCTGTATATAGTGAATACTCATTAGGAAACACGGTATAATTACATGTATATGTGCCTCCATGGTATAGTAGACCAGTGGCTGACAGAAGACTGAGAGAAGGGCCCGCAAGGTTACCACAGCACCCGGGCCCGCACTAGCCTTAATGCGGCCCTGACCATGCATGACTGTTTGCCCCGTACTTCAATCCTACTGCACAACTGGTCAATGCATCAGGATGTCGTCTAGCCAACCCAGGCCTGTCAAGTTAGAAACCAGTAGGTCTAATAATATTCTGCGCACAAAATACAGATGACGTCAGCATTCAACAACCTCTATCCCATCTTATACGATCCTTTTCAAAGGCAACTGCTGACAAGATGAATCACTCGTCTTTTAAGGACCTCTTAGGACTGCACAACCGTTTCTTGCTCTTCAAACCCCTCATGGCCAATTACTCACAATCGGATGGCAATGACCTTTCAATTTTTTTTAGCTGCACAGAAGTGCTTCGACAACTGCGCAAATCCAATTATATAAAGTTCTGCACATTCCGTGTACAGAACTGCGCGCTAAAGAAAACCCTGGTCTTTCATCGAATCTGATGCTGCCGCTGCTTTACATGCAGTTACACGAATCTGTGTTGCATCATATGTTGACGTTTAGCATATTATGACGTCATTCGACTGACGTCATTCCGTTGCAGCCCCTCTCTGAATAATTTTCTGACGCTTACGTGTCTGACGTTGCAGTGAAGCTGCAGCCAACGTGAGTCGATTGTTATGAATATATAGTAAGCTTAGTGATTTGATCCTCTGATTTAATCGTCGATCCTCCTTCTTCCCAACTTTTCCATCGTCTCCATTTGATGTGCAGTAAAATTCGTCCTCGTCTTCGTCGTCGTCGTTAAGACTCTTATGCCACACGTGCACAAGACAATGACCGCCGCCCTGCATGCGTTGGGTATTGTCTGACTGCTTCAGATGACGTTCTACAGCAGTTTCTTGTGCTCTCTGTGACCTTGATGAACAGATAATAATGTGTCCCGACGGCAGACCTTGGTCACTGCCACTGCAGGTCCCGCTGCTCTGAGCAGCTGCAACCAATGAGTCATGCGGTG
The DNA here is from genome assembly GCA_949752735.1 of Lumbricus terrestris. NCBI lineage: Eukaryota > Metazoa > Annelida > Clitellata > Crassiclitellata > Lumbricidae > Lumbricus > Lumbricus terrestris. The sequence goes on from OX457036.1 coordinate 45,260,623, forward strand.
AAGATAATGAATCTACGCACTGTGGATCCATCCATCCAGGATTAGGTGGCATGGTTTTGCCAGCTGCATATATATATATATATATATATATATATATACAGGGTGGGCCATAAAAAATACCCCCCTAGGTTTTTTGCCAATATCTTGACCAAAAGTAAGAATTTCGACATGAAATTTTACAGTCTTAAAGACAATTCATATTTACATTTGATGGTCAGATTTCATCAAAATATTTCAAACAAACCAAAAGTTATGCCACTTTTAGGAAGGCCACCCACCGTTTTTTGACGATTCAAAAACGTAACGAAACAAAAAATAGGTTTTTCCCAATATCTTGGCCAAAAGTAAGAATTTCGAAATGCAATTTTACAGGTCAATAGACAATTCATATTTACTTAGGATGGCCAGATTTCATAAAAATATTTCAAACAGAACAAAAGTTATATCACTTTTAGTGAGGCCACCCACCGTTTTTTGACTTTTTGAATCATCAAAAAACGTAGGGTGGCCTCACTAAAAGTGATATAACTTTTGTTCTGCTTTAAATATTTTTATGCAATTCGGCAATCCTAAGTAAATATGAATTGTCTATTAACCTGTAAAATTTCATTTCGAAATTCTTACTTTTGGCCAAGATATTGGCAAAAACCTACTTTTTGATGCGTTACGTTTTTGAATCGTCAAAAAAAACGGTGGGTGGCCTCCATAATAGTGGCATAACTCTTGCTCTGTTTGAAATATTTTGATGAAATTTGGCCATCACGTGTAAATATGAATTGCCTATAAGCCTGTAAAATGTCATTTGGAAATTCTTAATTTTGGTCAAGATATTGGCAAAAACCCTTGGGGTCTTTTTTATGGCCCACCCTGTATATATACTGTAGCCACCTATTATTAGCATATGCTCATTTTAGCAGGTATCAAACATGTACTGCATTTAAATAGCCAGTTCAAAGAGAAACCAATTCTTTTAAATGTAAAATATATTGATTACTATTAAAGAAACAATACAATTATGCAGTGTCTCCTATTTACCTATTGGCGTTGATTGATTACTAGATTTATTATGTTTCTTAGCTTCACTTGAGTGTAGAATTCGTTCTAGTTCATCGTCCGCCAAATTCTGTAAATCGTCGTAGTTCCGATCTTTGTTTTTCGACAACCAAGTGTCTCGAATATGCAGTGGAATAATATATACCGAAGATATTTCGCAGTCCAGGCCGAACAACGAAATTCCAAGGAGTATATTTTGTATTCACAAATGCCAGTATTCTTACTCGAATGGATGTAATGTGTCACAATTCCAGCGTACACATCCACGACCAGATCAACCGTGTGATCATAAATGTTTGAATCAACCGCGTGATTATCTCCAACGACTCTCTCCAATGTTCGTAGAATTCAAAATCTTCGAGCAATCTCTTCACCCACGAATGACGATAGTTCTCCAAGCTCCAGAATTTACCTCGACCGCAAAAACTGTCTCGAAAACTGAACGTCCGTTGGCCACCCTTCTGCTCAACGTCGAAGGTGCCACATACCAATCATTCTGCCGCTAATTCCACTCAAGAGTTCATTTGCCGCAACAAAATGACCCTTCGCCATTAGCTCCAACTGCAGAAATCGATCTTTTAACCGTTTCTGTCGATGACGTGTGTTTAATCAGTTAGACTGCGTTTTAATTGGCTTACGCGTTGTTACGTTGTTTTTGTTGCCATAGTCTCCAATAGCAACCAACGCTTATCAGTCTCGCTGCACTTCTTTAGCGCTTCTGTAGTTTCGTTTGCTGATCGTATTACTAAATATTAATTCTTCTAACAACGCCAATTAATTAACTAATTAAATCAACGCCACTACATTGTCTGACTTAACTTCTACCTACAATTAACACTTAATACTAGACAAGTTAGATTGATAGATAATAGCGATTTAATACGCTACAAATACCCCTCCTTCAAAAGTCTGTAATCAGGCTTTACAATCTCACCTAATTATCTATCAACTAAATTTCTATCAACTTCTTATTCTATCTTACATAACAATACAACATTACTGAACTATTTCTTACCTACATTATTATAACACATTACTGATATATTTAAGTACTATGTAATTCCTCTACTCAAATAATCAGACATAACATTATTGCTCCCCTTGATATAGCGTATCGTAAAGCAATAATTTTGAAGTGCTAGACTCCACCTCATGACTCTCGCATTCTTCATTCTTCCTTCCTTCATGTACTGTAGTCCGCAGTGGTCCGTCTCAATCACAAACTGCTTTCCACACAAGTACCTGTCAAACCGACTAATTCCCCACATTATCGCTAGACACTCTCTCTCCTCAACTGAATATCTCGTCTCTCTCTCCAATAGTTTCCTACTCGCATATGCAATCGGGTGGTTTATTCCTTCATACTGCTGTATCAGGACACAACCTATTCCTCTTCCTGATGCATCCGTTTGAATCACGAATTCCTTCTCCAAGTTTGGTAACTTTAGTATTGGTGTCTTAGCAAGTGCTGCTTTCAGCTTACTAAAACTCTCATCTAATTCCTCGTTCCAATCAACACTATTAGCTGCTGACTTCTTTGTCAAGTCACTTAATGGTGCCATCAGTTCAGCACAATGCGGAATAAACTTTCTGTAATAGTTTATTGCTCCCAAAAAGCTTCTTATTTGTTTCTTCGTTTTCGGTTGTGGCATCTCCACAATCTTATCTATTGATTCTCCTTTAGGACTAATGTCGTCGTTGTTTAACGTATGACCCAAGAAATCTATGCGTCCATAGCCTAATGAACATTTCTTTGGTTTCAAAGTTAGGTTAGCATCTCTCACTCTTTGAAAAAATTCTCCTAAAATCTTCATATGTTTAGTCCATCCTTCTGTATGAGCTAGTATGTCGTCAACATAACTCTCCAGATTCTCGGTTCCATGCAAAATCTTCCTTATCAGTCTATTATAGCTTGAAGCACTATTTACCAATCCAAATGGTAATAGTCTTTTTATTATTCCTTATTACTCAACTTAAAACACTTTATCATTCTACACCTACTCTCACAAAATAAAACTCATCTACTTAATTTTAATTTCCAAATGATGACTCACTCTCATCTCCTTTCATCGAATTAACTTCGATCAACTTCGCTAAAATACTTCTTCTTAACTAGTTTCCTTTTTACTTCATCTCTTAACTAATCATCTACAACCCTTATACTTATACTATTAAACTATTTGACTCTTCAGTCCACTTAATGAACTATTCTCAAACTACATAACTACTTAATTGAACAATTCAACTCAACTTAAACTTGTATTGTATTTTAATTACAACTGTCTTAACTAACTATCCCGTCTATGGATATACCTACCATCTTTCATCTATGACTTTCTTCCTCTTGCCTTGACCACTCATTTGGTCCACACTTGAGTTTAATGTATTACCTTTATATAAGTTCAATGTTTTACCATTTCTCATTTCTGATTCCCTAGGATTATTCTCTTCCCAACTGTATTCACTTAAATCCTCATAGGACTTCCATCTTACTTCCTCTAATGACTCGGTCTCTCTATCATATTCATTACCATTCTTTCTTTTATTTATCAAATCTTTAGGATATGACCTCTTCTTGTCATTCCATGTTCTTCCTCTCCATCTATTCTCATCATAGTATCCTCCACGTGTTTTTCTCTGTCTACTCACAGATTCTTTACCATATGTTCTTCTACAGTATGGTTTATTTCCACAATACCTTCCTATAGTTTCAACACTATCACTATTTTCTCTGCATCTCCAATTTGATTTATTAGACCTACCACTGTCTAATCCACTGTTCCTGTTGAACTCTCTAGACTTTTGTCTACAATTTCTCCTATTATCACTATTCACATGTCTCTCGTTCCAACTTACACCTCTCCTATTCACTTCTTTATCATATGTATCTCTTCCATACATCCATCCATCTTGTCTCTTAGATTGGATCTCATTTCTCCTGTAAATATTCACATTATTCCTCCAATCCACTTGCTGTCTTCTACATCTCTTCTTATTCTCATTAACGTCACCTGATTCACATTTACCACCTGTGATCATATATCTATCTGGCGTCTCTATTAACTTCAACGGTTCACCTTTGTAACGCCTTCTCACTTTTGGCCTATCCAACAAGCCATTCTCCTTTACTTCGAGAACCTCGTCCATTCTCTTCCCATCACCATTCCATTCAGATGCTTTATCCCAGCAACTCTTCAATGTCTCATCTGCTCTCTGTAATTCTTTTATTTCTGTTGTGGATATATTTAAATCGGGCATTTCGGTGACCTTGAGTGGTTTATATTTCACCACTTTCTTCGACTCAGCTCTCATTTCTATCGCTGCTGTCGTTTGATGTGCGTCACTGTTCATGACGTCATCACCTACAACTTTCTCTATTACATCATCATACTCCGTGCTCATTTCATCACTCTCGAATCTTACTGTCTTCTTGGCATCTTGCCAACGTGAATTAGCATTCACAACTCTCTTGAGTATTCCTTTATACCCAACTTTTTCTTGTTTCTCACTCACAATCGTCTCATCCACTTTCTCTCCTTTGTCACAATTAATCATATTTTCATCCGTGTTCTCATTCGTTACTGTATATTTTAATCCTCTCACGCGTCCAATAATAATCGGTTTTACTGGTTCGTCCATAACCATTGCCTCAACTTCACCAGTAAAATACTCGCTCTCAATGTTTACATGGGCTGTAGGAAAACACCTTAAGCTCCCATCAACTAGGATGCAGTGCGTTTCCTTCCCAGTCAAATCACTATCTCTGATCAGCGATCTCCTCACAATACACGTACTCGCTCCAGAATCGTAAAGACAATTGGCGTCTACTCCATTGACTTTCGCTTGACATTCGTCTATACTTTCAATGTCAATGCAACCATCTTTCCGTTCTGTAACTACCGTACTTGCTGCCATGTGTTTCGGTACTTCTTCTTTACCTTTCCTATCCTGGCGTTCTACTGTTCTGTCAACTTCATTTGATTTCGTGCTTTCATTCGTCTGTACAGCCCTGTACGCCCTATTCTCGTAAATTTGTACGGCTGCAGCTGTGTGTTTAACAAACCCTTTGGCTTTATGCACACAATCAATTGCTTTATGACCTACCTTTCCGCATGCAAAACAAGTTATCTTGTGTTCTGCTGCCTGCTCTCTATCTCTACTAAATCCTCTATTCACATTTCCACTGTGATTTGTCTCTTTGTTCTGTCGCGTTTCAACTCTTCCTCTGTTTACATTTCCTTGGAATTTCTCTCTCGATTTCTCTTCAAATGACTTTCCATTACCTCTGTCATTATTGAATCTCCCTTGAGGTTTCACAGAATTCTCGGCATATCTGTACCCATGAGCTTCGATATAAGATTCTGCACATGTCAATGTGTCCTTTAAGCTCATTTTCCCTTTCTCTTTAATGAACATCCTCAACTCATTACTACAAGTGAGGAAAAATTGATCCTTTAGCAGCAGATCCTCTATTCCTTCGTAGGTCTGCTCAAATCCTGCTTGTAGCAACCATTGCTGCAAGTATCGCTGCAATCTGTAAATGAAATTTGAAGGAGTCTCTCCTTGTTCCATCTTGCTAGTCTTAAACTTGTTACGATACCCTCCTTCTGTTAATTGGAATCTTTTCAGCAGATGTCTCTTTAAACAATAGTAGTCTTGTGTTTCTTCGGCTGACAAACGCTGGTATACTTCTAATGCTTTCGACTCAAGATGTCGTGCTAGCATCAGTGACCATGCATCTCTTGGTACCTCGTATGTCATACACGTCCGCTCAAATCTGAGTAGGTACGCATCGAGACAGTCCTTTGCCTCGTTAAATATTGGGAATTTAATATTCTTCATTCCCTTATGACTTTGGTTTCCTTGGTGGTTGTCACCCATCGTCATATAAGAATCTCCATCATCCCTGTTTCTTCCATCTCTCGATTCTATCTCTCTCAATCTCACTTGAATCTCGAGCCTCTTATTCTCTAACTCTCTGTCTCTCGCCTGTCTCACTTCATCGGCTTCTCGCGTAAGTCTTGCCTCGTTCATCTCTGCTTCGCGTATCAGTCTAGCGTCAGCCATCCTCGCTATTTCTATTTCTTTTTCTCTAACTGCTTTTGCCTCAGCAATTTTCGCTGCCTCACGCGCTAGCTCCAATTCATTCTCTCTGGCTGCTTTGGCATCAGCTAACTTAGCCGCTTCACGCTCTGATTCTGCCTCTCTAAGAACCTTAGCTTCTGCTAATCTAGTCGCCTCTCGCTCTGACTCTGCCTCTCTAATAGCTTTAGCTTCTGCAGCTGCACGTAGCTCACTTTCCTTTTTCTCTTCTCGTTCATCCGCCCTCTGTTGTCTAAATTCGCTTTGTCTGTCTCTGACGAATGCTTTCAGCTCTTCACCATCCAATGAGAGTGAACGTCCCATATCAATCCAATGTTGCCAGTCTGCGATTGACATTCTTACTTACTCACTTTTGGTCAAGTAGTAATAAATTTAACGCTCAACTATGCGCTATACAATTTCACACTCGCTTATAATAATTATTAAAATTATTAAGCGTCACACTAATGCTCCCTCTTAACGTAATACAATCTCTGGTGTATGTTACGCAATAAGGATTATCGCACCGACTCTAATGATGTATTAATTAAGCATTAATGTCAGCGTTGCGCTGATGTCCTTTAACATTCGAATAACTTTGCATTTTAATCAGTTTTGTCTCTTCAAGATAAATGTCAGTAAAGTTCAATTTAATTAACAATAATATTGTCAATTATAGCCTATATCCCGACGCGAGCATCCCATTTGTAGCCACCTATTATTAGCATATGCTCATTTTAGCAGGTATCAAACATGTACTGCATTTAAATAGCCAGTTCAAAGAGAAACCAATTCTTTTAAATGTAAAATATATTGATTACTATTAAAGAAACAATACAATTATGCAGTGTCTCCTATTTACCTATTGGCGTTGATTGATTACTAGATTTATTATGTTTCTTAGCTTCACTTGAGTGTAGAATTCGTTCTAGTTCATCGTCCGCCAAATTCTGTAAATCGTCGTAGTTCCGATCTTTGTTTTTCGACAACCAAGTGTCTCGAATATGCAGTGGAATAATATATACCGAAGATATTTCGCAGTCCAGGCCGAACAACGAAATTCCAAGGAGTATATTTTGTATTCACAAATGCCAGTATTCTTACTCGAATGGATGTAATGTGTCACAATTCCAGCGTACACATCCACGACCAGATCAACCGTGTGATCATAAATGTTTGAATCAACCGCGTGATTATCTCCAACGACTCTCTCCAATGTTCGTAGAATTCAAAATCTTCGAGCAATCTCTTCACCCACGAATGACGATAGTTCTCCAAGCTCCAGAATTTACCTCGACCGCAAAAACTGTCTCGAAAACTGAACGTCCGTTGGCCACCCTTCTGCTCAACGTCGAAGGTGCCACATACCAATCATTCTGCCGCTAATTCCACTCAAGAGTTCATTTGCCGCAACAAAATGACCCTTCGCCATTAGCTCCAACTGCAGAAATCGATCTTTTAACCGTTTCTGTCGATGACGTGTGTTTAATCAGTTAGACTGCGTTTTAATTGGCTTACGCGTTGTTACGTTGTTTTTGTTGCCATAGTCTCCAATAGCAACCAACGCTTATCAGTCTCGCTGCACTTCTTTAGCGCTTCTGTAGTTTCGTTTGCTGATCGTATTACTAAATATTAATTCTTCTAACAACGCCAATTAATTAACTAATTAAATCAACGCCACTACATTGTCTGACTTAACTTCTACCTACAATTAACACTTAATACTAGACAAGTTAGATTGATAGATAATAGCGATTTAATACGCTACATATACATATTATATATATATATATATATATATATATATATATCTGGCGGATGATCATGTGTCACGACTTTTTCAGCCTCTAATCAGATGCCAAGGTCAATAGCTGCGCGCAGGCGTAGAAAATGCTGAACATCATAGTTTATGACTGAATTGTTCATCAGCATTTCTGAGCAATTTTTCAGTATATAGTATATACGGTAATCATTTGTCAGAATGCATGCATCATCTAGATATTATAATAGCACATTTCCTTACAACGTGCCACCTCAAAGCGCAATCTGCCAGTTTAATGACGTCAGAGATCACTAAGAACGCAAGTCCATCCCTCAGCCGAAAGATGTCTGATCAGCCGGAAAAGTCCACTTTATTGGCACTTGCAAGGAAATCACTTGCAAGGAAATCATAGCGAAATCTCTTCCAGCCGGAGGGTTGACGACGTGTTCAGAATAATTATTGACTTGCTTTGCACTAAGAACGTGGATTAATGACAACCAAGTTAAGCGAGCAGCAAAACGAGGGCGAATTGGTTCAAAGAACTGATCAGTGCACAGTAGGGTGGCCCACAATTAAAATGTTTGGAAATTTAATTCTCCACAAGGCTGCTTTTGTTCCATATGCTATTAGTGATTTATTTGCCAAGTTTGAACAAAATTGAACAATGTTTACTGGTACCAATTTTCTGCAACATTTTAATTAGGCATCGAAAAATTTAAAAAAATCGCTTTTCGACAGTACTCCAAGGAGCCGTGCAATTATCATCACAAATGTGTCTATTAAATCGGTCTATTAAAGCTATTAGGCCAATGTACAATCAATTAGTCTTACAGAAATTGAAATATGAAATATAACATGAAGCACTGTAGATGTTCTCAATCGTTCTTAGAAATTTTGATTTAACCTTGATAGGCAGACTTTGGCTAATTCTTGACTCTGAGTGATAAGTAGATGTAAACAGTTTTAAAGACATCTCCTTGTGACATACACCTCCATTAGAATGTGGTGTATGGTCGAAGGATTTCCTGTCCAGGCATTTCATGATAGCCCCAAACTAGACCTATGTCACAACACATGCCTCTTGGATAATGGCCAACATGTGATAAAACTCATTTTTTTCATTTTGTGGTATGAAATTGCAAATAATTACTGTTTTAGTTACATTAAAACAATAATTTGTAAACAATTTAATTTTTAAAGATATTTAGATATATTTAGCAAAGATATTAGACTATAAGGTCTTTGTTTTTAGTGGCTATTGTTTTAATAATTAAACGACTTTCCTAAAATTTGCAATATTCCCAGCATCAATAGTCAAACTTGGCATAAGGCTAGCACGGCTGCATGGCAATGGGGTAGGCCTGTGATTTAAACAAACCTGACTGTCACCTAGCCAATTACGCAGGCTGTTTATCATTTTTTTAATTAAACTCAATTCTGAACATAGTTACTAAAGAATTTTGCATTCCAATAATTATGCAAACTTTAGATGCATTTTTCTCAAATTTGAAATTTGAACAGCTGAATCATATTTTGACTCAACCTAGAGACAGAAAAATGATAGTGCAATAAAGTTTGTCATTTTAAAGCAGAGACTTACTTTAATACTGTGTAAGACACGAAAATTTGCAAAGAAATCGATTTAAGTCTGGTTTGGGTCAAATGGTAATTACTACCATGCAGTGCTTCATCTAGATCCCTGAGGAACTTTTTAAGTCTTTCGGGTAGAAATGTTCAAACAACAAAGTAAATTCCGTAGGCTACTTTAAAATGTGATGACCTGTTTCTTTCCTTAAAAATTGCCACAAACATGATCAATTTCATACTTTTAAAGGTGATGACCTTTTCCGCACAACACTGCTCTGCTGCCAGGAAATGTTTCATTTCAACAATATCCCTGTGCCAACAAGACCTGTCAAATCTTTCAGGAGGGATGGAAATGTTACGTATTATAGTTTTTCTTGGGATCAACATTACGTGGGCCCTATGTCCATGTAAACAACAGCTCTAGATTTTCTCTGTGGGAATGTCATTCGTAGATGCTTCAAAGAATAAAGACTGATTACCTAGGTATAGCACCCATTATTACTTTCATGACCTAACCAATTGTTAGTCCATTATCTTTATGAAATATTAAATTCTTCTGGATTTCGCCCATGCTTTGTGACTGTCTATAAAGAATGATCTTTAGCAGCCACAAAGCCAGCAATATTGGGAGCTTCTGGATGATGCCATGGGTAGCTACAGCTTCTGTCATATATAGCATGAGCCATTATTACACAGAGTCAAGAGACCAGCATTAATTTTATATCATATGCAAGAAGTGCTTAACAAATTACTGCAAAACACTTCATTTATATAAATCAGCAGTATACAGAGCATTTAGAAGTGTACAATCCAATTATATTTGAAGAAAATTGGGAGTAAAAAACCTTTAGTTTATTAGCTGGCAGGAAAAATTTTGAAATTGCTTCCAATTCAGCAACTGTTTTCTAACACAAAGAACTTGAAACAAGCTTAAAGAACTTGAAACATGCTTATATTTGTGTATAAACTTATAATTCTTTATTTATTTAAATACAGTTGACATCTTGATTATGATTTAGAAAGATGGTAACTTGGAGTACATGAATGCTACTGTCAATTCATAATGTAGGCCCTAGCTGCTAAAATTTCGGATGCACATTTTACGTGAGTCCTATATAAAAGTTCTCGAAAATTGGTACCTCTAAACATGCTCAAATCTCTTCAATTTTTTCAACTCAGAGTCTTCTAGTCAAGTGGAACAAGGGCAGCCTTGTGGAGCAGCATATTTTGGAAAAATATTTTTCCCATGTAAGTTTGGGCCACACTAGTGCACAGCTACAGGATCACCAGGAACACGCATCCTGGCTGGTATATAGAGGAACGCTGTAGACGTCCTATATTTAGGGTTCCTGAGGCGATCAGGTCGGCGGCTCTATTCATAGACCCTGCATCAAATCTACACTGTGGCTAATGTTGCCTACAGCCAGACATTATTGCTCATTCTGTACCTTGCTCTATATAGAGTCATTTAGCTGTGTGTGAATTTAATTTGGTGACTAACCGCCGTCATTTCTGAACCTTGACGGATGAAAGAAGAGAAAACCAGCCACCAGACTTTGTCCCACATCACAACATGAAAGCTACATTGCATTATTCAATCAGTGGAACGAGTTTTAAAGTCTAAAGCAAACTTAGTGCACCAATGTATAGCCTACGGCAATATACAAATGCCGTTAGTTGGAAAACAGAAAAGAACTGTCCATAATTTATAATATGGTGTACATCCGTAAGCGATACTTATTATGAAGCCAGCTATTACATAGACGACGAAGAGCTGCTTGTATCGCAGGACTATAGGCCTACTTATGGAGATGTTCACCAAAACATATTTCGAGATACATCAAAACCAATGTAAAAATATCCACTGTACATTTCTAAGTCAATTAATTTCTTCTATTAAGTATGAACCTATTAATACGTTGAGCTGCAGTCATTTCTGCTACAGTGGACCAGCAAAAAATGTAAGTTTGAAGGCGGCTCCAGCAATAGCCTATATACTTCCGCATTTCTAAATTTCATTCAAACTATAATTATCCGCAAATTCACTGCAAATTCTTTTGTCTGGAATCTATGTGCGACGTTTGACCAAAACCTTAATTAGTTTCGTCGACCATTTTATGATCTGTCCTGCTCCTAACAATAATTATTCCTGTTTACACGTGCATGGTCTTCACTCTTCACAGAATTCGCAGAATGTCAGACTTTAAAATCGCATCTGCAATCGCATCGTCGTACTTTGAAACGCAATTTCTCGTAAAACCATGCAGAGGTTCATCCCATGCAAGCGTGTTGTATATAACATGGTTCTGAGAAGTTTGTTATCTAGCAATAAAAGACTGTAAGCTTTAACATTGACGAGTCGGGAGCTTCGGGTCCGAATGAAGCCACAGGACCAAAGCCGAAAGGACGTCCAGCGGCGAATATAGCCATGAAGCAAAGACTTGACATGAGCTGCAAAAACTGGAGAGGATACATCACGAATGTCGCCAGAGCTCCAAGAGCTGACGGCACCAGGTGACCAGGTCAAGCTTTATCCTTCGACTTCCGCTTTATACTTCACATCAGCGCATATATCTGTGTTTCGGGTAAACATGAATAGTCGTTAAAGTCCTAATATAGATCTATCAAGGCTCTTAAAAACTGTCCGACGCTACAGGCCATAGGTTAGAATAGATAGACAGATAGTTTATTCTTAACGGCCCTATTTCTTAACCGTTATGATTAGCGTCGACCTGTTCCTTCTGCAGGCTTGAAACCTAGACATGCCATTGCTCGTGTAGGATATATATATATATAATATAGTCTATATATATATAATATAGTCTATATATATATATAGTCTACATGAATATGCTGTAACTGGACGTTGTTTTTAAAGGGATCCTGGAGAACGCGACGCTGAAGATATAACGTGGCAATGTCCCGTAACGTTTCTGACTTGAGACATTAGGGGATTCTTGGCTGTGGCTGTGACTGTGGTTGTGGAATAATCCGCAGCGGATATTCGACGGACGTGATGTAGAGCGTCATGAGACTTAACAGCCACAGGATGCGCTGCCGCCTCATTGGTCCAACGCAGCCGTCAGCGTTGCGAACGAATGGAACTATATATATATATAGCACATCACAGCACAAGCCGAATTCTGAGCAATTATAGATTCCTTCTTTATCTGCTTGTGCAAAGGTCAAGTCCAAGGATAAAATATCAGGATTTGTATTTTTGGAGAGAGCATGCACTATCTTGCGGTGATGACCTATTCAACGTTTCTTTTGAAGCACGGACAGTCGTGAATGTTGAACATAGGCCTATAGCTGAGGTTCAGTGGGCGAGGTTCAGAGGGACTTATATCATGCAGTTATATAATAATATATGCTTTATTATATATACATGCATATAGCCTATATATTATAATTGTACATAGATTATATGAATATCATGTGTGTGTGTGTGTGTGTGTGTGTGTGTGTGTGTGTGTGTGTGTGTGTGTGTGTGTGTGTGTGTGTGTGTGTGTGTGTGTGTGTGTGTGTGTGTGTGTGTGTGTGTGTGTGTGTGTGTGCTTTTGTGTGCAACCATCGGACAACGCACTGATGATAATTATTGACATTCAAAAATTCATTTTCATCCTTCTTATTCTTTTCCGTGCTCTGCCATTAGGCAGGTTCGAATGTTTGACGTCTCCATTCATCTCTGTTCTGCGCTTTCATTTTCAGCTTCTGATAATTACCATCTTTCATCCATTCCAGATTATTCGAAACCTTTTAAATGTCAGGACCGTTATATAAAGTAATTTAATACATGTATTCGTTAGACACCTGTTTCAACTTTAGCCCTTAGCGATACGTCATTGCAAGCCTATCGCTCGATCGCCTTTAGCTTAGTTGCAAAGAGCACAGTGGATCAATCGATCTTTTTTCCATTATAAACTTACGAGATTTGAACTCAGGGCTTAAGGTCACAGCGCTATACACCTCGAGCGTTGTTCAACCAATAATGCCACCTTTTTACCACTGAAAAATTGGCTAAGTTCTTTTTTTTTACCAAGCCTTGTTTGCCCTACAGAGCAGATTAGTATTGTGTCTAGATCGTAAAGCCCTGCAGAAATTGGCAATTGCTCCAAAGGTCAAAGGCAATAATGATGGCTATAGGACCTGCGGTAAGAATAAAACTAGAAGGCCGCATCATTTTTTCGTCACAAATTTCAAATTTACAAATGATTGCGTTAGGTCAGATGATACAAACATTCTGAAACAGAAACTCCCAAATAAATCAATGGGTAATCGTTTCCCGCTCTGCCGTGCAAATATGCGAAGCGGATCACATGGCAACTTTAACTATCCTTATAGATCTAAGTGGACGATTTGAAGGAATAGCCTATACCTAATCAAGCGCACGAAATCACCAGAAGAATTAATGGCAAGGAATTTCAACAGTGACGCAGTTCGGCCGATAGCAAACCTCAATGAATGTCTGCGAAACTCACTATCCGTAGAAATCTCCCCTGAATTGATCGTTTATACGATTTTGTAAGGCGTCAGATCTCATTCTTTAAAGTATATCAGTAATCATGTGTGTATAGTATCGCAGTATAAATAACAAACAGTAGGGGCCTACTCCCGACAACCGGACAAACTACAACAACCTACAACAACAATCAACCGGAATCAGCAACAACAAATCAACCGAAAATCAACAACAACCGAGGACGTCAAGGACCACGCTGTCATAAGACGTCGTTAAACATCTTCTTCTTCTTCTTCTTCCTACTCCCGACTTCTACTGCAGTCAGAATGTGTGACTGGCTTTAGAGTATTCCGCCATCGTCAGTGTGAGCAGATTATGACGTCACAATGCTTGTTTATATAGCAACACTGGAAAGACTCATTTTATTTTATTGCACTATCTTGCGAGTGAATTCACTCTTTCAAAATGGCGCTGTCAAGAAAAGCTAGTCAACAGGCAGCAATGCGATTCGACGTACTGTCTGTTATTTATACTTTGGTGGTATGCATGCATAGCATTATATGCAAATGAGGAAGGGTGGATTGACTGGCGCTGCATAAAGTCTAGAGATTGCCGGAAATGTTTGGAGAAGCAAGAGCTTGCGTGGTGATAGGAACTGTCTGAGTGGTTCGTGCCTCGGCTTTCACGCAGCTGCTGGAAAAAACCGAGACTGCCTCGCCAAAATAATGATGGATTGGAAAGAAGTTCCGAGAAACGAGTTGGAGGGAAGCACGAAGATTTATACTTTAACATTTATCTAGCGCTGAAGATGAATCGGATAGACTTTACGGAGGAGAGAAGTAATCGAGGTAAACATCCTGTCCGTGTATTAATGATTATTCATGAAGCTTCAGAAAGAAATGAGTCATCGAAGATATGGAGGGAAATTTACTAAATAATGAATTTGAGAGAATTCTGAATTCCGTGCGATGACGACTTGCTTACAGTAAATCTAAGACGCTGAATCGGGTGAAGATGATACAATTGACACGTGAATTGGTTCTCGGAAAAACTCATCGCCATAAATAGATAAAGCGGAAGATGGAATTATACTGTTCTTTATATAGATCTATAATATTATATGACGATAAATGCGAAAATACACCACGGAGCAGTGTCAGTCATGTGAGAACTGTCAGATCATGGCACAAACACTGGTAATGGATCGCATGGCACAAGCATTGGCAATGGATGGCTTAGGCCATTCCTATAGGCCTACCGCTTCCTATCGCACCAGTGACACAGAAAAACATTTTCTGTCATTTGCATATTGATATTCTTTGCATCGATTTTTTTCAGTTGTCGTCTGCAGTCGCGTATATTGTCGTCGTTGTAAAGCTGATGAAAACGACGACAAAAAGGGTTTCAATGTAAAAGTTAGGTTCATTGTGTAATGTATATTGTTGTCATGGAGATTATTGTGAACATTGTTAGAACCATCGGTCATTAAATGACCGATGGTTCTAACAATGCTCGCAATAACACGTTGCATTGGAGAATACAGTATTATCCAATGAAATATTTTCCGGCCAGTCTGCAGTACAAATTTTGTAGAACATTGTGGTTAAGCTTAGATGCAGTTCCGAATTGAATGCATCCGGTCGCCATGAAAATGGTTTGCAATAGTAACGATGTGAAATAAATCAGTATTTTAAAATCATAAACAGTGGAATTCGCTGCTTCAACGGCGACCTTCACTCATTTTGTTCGCGTGTGAAAGCATATAATATTTCGAGGCCATTAATAATGCTTTAAAAAAACTGGTTATATGAAAATAGTTTCAAAACCGGGCAAATTTTGACGGGAAAAGAGCAAACATTTGAGAGAAATGAGGTAATAATTCTTAAGGGAAAATTTTAAACAATACAGAGGAAACCGTGATTATGTTGTACCCGATGTTCACAGTGAACAATGAACATGCTAAGTATGGCAAGACGTCATAAGATCTTGGGTGAACCGGGTTTATAGGAACAACGATGAATCGAGCGGACGAGTTGCATGTAAAATGAGAGTCATTGGCTAATCAGAAAAAAATAATTGAGACTCTATAAGCAACAATCTGACTCATCTAATCGGTCGTATAATAATTATACACAGTACATTCATTAATACAAGCATACATTGATACATGCTGTAACTTGCATTCATCAACACACGCATAGTCTACAGCGAGTATGAAGTGCAAATTATGATTAAATGCTTGTTAAGGCTCTATAGTCTATTTAATTAAATTTATCTTATTATTTTGATCATGTGTCAGTTAAAACCGGTCTGTCTCTGATTCTATTATTTGCTCAACCAATTAGCCAGGAAATAAGCATCCAATCAATCAGAGCAGTATAATAATTGCATGTCAGATTTAATAAACCAAGATCATTCTTTTCAGAATACTTAGATCGGAGGTTCATGCGAACACTGATACTTACAGTCTAGACTCCGACAGCTGCAATTAGCCTACAGCTCATTGTAATTGTTTCAAATTCATTCATACTACGAGGGAAACTTTGATCAATTCGCGAATTCTTGATAGTTGTTATCCAGAAGCTTCAAATTGTTATTACCTGGAATGAATGCCTGTATACTCTTCAAACGTCAATGATATGAAAAATAAATTTTCTTGAAATCCTTTTGCTATGATCATTCGAAGAGCAAAATTATTCCATTCGCGATTACCCAGCAATCATTATTTTAACTCAGTCCAATAATAGTGATCAGAGAATAAAAACTCTATAATCTTATCCTAATTAATCCAATCTGATCCTAAAACACGAATACTTTCTTCCGGTCAGCGTAAACGACGATTCAATCTCGTTTCGACTGCCTTCAACACTTTCGAGCGAAAAAACAATAAATTCGGCGTAACAATGGCTGGAACAAACGATTAATCTGGATGACGAATCTCTGGATTCGGACAGAATCGAATCAGTTACTTCTATTCTAAGACACCGACGCTGCTGTCGTCATCGTCATTCTGCGCAGCCCTTACAGCATCGCCCGACCAACAATGTAAATAGCAGATCCGCAATCTGTCTAGGGCGTCTGACTAGGCGTCCCTCCTCGGTGGTCGGTGTATACAGCGCCACTCGCTCTTCGACTGCGTATTGAGCCACAGTCGTCGCCAACGGTGAACATCGGCGGCGGCGGCGCTGCTGCAGGACCTGAGCGCTCGTTCTGAGCGCCGCCGCCGCCGACGCCGACGTCTTAGTCTTACACCGACGACAGCATTCCACCGACCGAATAGGCCTACACTGATGCACAAGTTTCATTTGTGGACTTCTGTAATACTGCAACTCGACTGCAACTTTGAACAGAAGTCCGTTCGGAAATCGTAGATGGGTAGAAACTTGATTATGCCTTGCAAAATGAACGAGTGGTTAAGGAATTCTGGCAATCATGGAGTCAATAGCAATGTCAGATAGGATCATCTGTTACACCTTAATGAAACAGGCAGCAACACATTTGAAACTTGCTTTAAACTTAGCCAACGACATAAAAGAACGGGAATTCATTCCTTAACGCCTTCGTCCAATTTGCGCTATATAAAGAAATCGTGAACTTGAGCTAAACTGCTAAAGACTTCAAATCGGCGGTTGCGTCATTACTTGACAAATGCAAAGCGTGCTATTAAACGGTTTAGAATCACAGTCGTCAACTCGGTTCAGCAAGTTATAATAGAAGAACATGAGATCAGGAAACTTTTGATACGGAAGTTGAGCTGAATGCTCTTTGAGTTCGCATCTGTATTAATCGAATAACAAGCAGAGATAAACGTGTTTAGTAATCAAGTTAGTGAATTAAAAATGTCAAAGTCAGTCATCGGGAACTTTCGAAAGCCCGACGCTCTCCTGCATGCAATGAACACAGAGCCAAGATGTTTGCTCGTCGAGTACGTTGTCTATTATTGCATAGTTATCACACTCTTCTTCGGGGGTTTAAAAGTGCTACTACACTAAGGCACAGATGACGAATGAGCTAGCCAGCTGGCACATAGAACTGCGCTCAACAAATCTGGAGAGCTATAAGTACACCCGATAGGTTGAAGACGACTTCAACTGGCTCGCTTGGCTACATCGGTAAGGTCGATGGCCGCGCGTCTGTACGCGACTCTGTGACAGAGAGCGTGCGGGCCGCGGTTCGATTCCCGAAGGTAGCTATTTCGGAGATTCAAAAATCTCGGGTTAGCACGGTCCGTCCACGGGGATCTAAATGGCGTGGCGACACTAATCATCTTCGATATGGCAGTGTCGTTAAACATGCAACAAGGAAGACGACTTTACTTCGTGCATCGTTATCGTCGTCTAGAGATTTCTTCAGCTGCGTCCAAACACCATTGCAACGGAAATCAGTTTATTCATAGGCGCTAGCTCTAACACAAAATAGATTGCCAGGTAAAGTAAAAATCGGTCCCAGGTCAAGACCCAAAGGGCCAGGAGGCCGAATGTCAGACAGCCATGGTTGATGGTCATGGCGTTTAGACTTGAAACAGCGAGGAAGGTGAGGTGTATAGAGGTGAAATCAGGGTAAGATTCGCGGAAAAGCAATGGTCTCAGCTATGAGTTAAGGACGTGTGGCGACAGAAGAAGAGACTTGTTTCGAAGTTCGTATGCGATGAATCAGATATTTGGCGTCGTTCTGGATATGGGTCTTTTCCAGATGTACGGAACAGTTATGACTATGGATCGATGTGCAACTTTTGTGATGAGGTAACGGAAGCGTGGAGAACAGCCATAGGGCGGACGAGGGGTGAGGACAAGAGTGATGTGATAGTTTTTGGGGCATTTCGAGGCTTAGGCCTATAGGTGACACCACAAGCGACAGCATTCTGAATAGCTTTAAGGCGGTTTATTAGGGAAGTGTCTATAGGCCTATTCAAGAAGAGCGAGTTTCAATCGCCATAGAAGTTTAGCGTAGATAATGAATGCAGCGCAGTTGATGCAGTGTGGAAGTCGGGGAAAAGATGGTTTCTGAGAAGATCGTGGACATCAGAAATTAAGAGTGGTAAGGACGATCGATATGTTCGGAAGGGTTGCAGTTTTGTTCGAAATTCCACCGAATTTTCGGGCTGCACAATTCACAATAAATGTGGGGATGGATCAGGGACGAGTGGAGGATAGGCGTTGCCCTATGTACACACCTGCACGGGAAGGACTATGTTAATTTTGCTTGTTACATAGACTTCAATATTATTTAAGGACAATCCTGCTGAACGCAATTTTGTGTATTGTGTGAGTTTGTACAATCATGTAAGGCTATCAATAATATTAATGCGAATGAACTTCTCGGGCTATGAAATTTATGTCATATTAGAGACCAGGTTAAGAGGTGTTCAAGCAGGCATGGAAATGAAATCTAGAGTCTAGATCAAGGGATATTAGACATGCACAAAGACCAATGTGTATGAATTAAGTTTTAGGCGGATACAGCCTCAGAAAGTTTTTTGCTATGCAAGATTTTGGCGACCATACGAGGCAGATGATAATTATATTGCGTGGAGTAGTATGAGGGATGAATAAATTAGTTCCAGACAGATAAACATCACACGTAAGAAGGAATTATCGTGACGAAAAGACCAGTGCATTAGCCGAAGAAGAGCGGATCTATTGAAACTGAGAGTTGAATCTAGCGGAGAGCATCATATGAAAGAGAGCCTCTGTATACGATGTTGTGAAAACTGAAAAGTGCATGCCGATATATTATCATGGAGGCATAGGCAAGAGACCTGTTGATGAGAGGCTGAAGAACAAGTTGGTTGCCATTGAAGAAGATGGAAGAGCTTCTGCAAGTGGGTAAAGTAGAAGCAAGTGTCTTTTCCAATGAAGGAATTTTGTTTACGGTTTTCCAGATGAGGTGATGATTAGAGGATATCTGGAAAGAACTAACGAGAGCCATGACATTTTTATCCGTAGCTATACAAGACGAGGTACCACCATAATTTATTTCTTGCGGATTTTATGGCAGAGACTATAGTTAGTATAACGGGTTCAAGGACATGGCGTCGAGTTTGGAAGAGAATCTTTTATAAATGCGAACAAAATTGCAAGAACCTGTTCACAAAAACGCTTCCACTATAAATTAAAACTCTTATCCTTCTGTTGCATGACCTTGCTGCAGCGCATTTCTTTGTCTTTATTTCCCAGTTTCTGGTATAAAATTTACCGAAAAACAAACGGCATAGACGGCACACACGCACACCATATATACACTATGTATACACTATATAGCTAGTCTGTAAGAGGCGCTTTATAAATGCTTATATACAATACACGCACAGCGTCGCACACACCTAAACACACACACGCAAGCGCTCACACACACGCACACGCGCGCACGCACACAAACACACTCACACTTACATAAATTCGCAGCTAATTTCAAGGCCTGTGATTCGTTCTGCAAATGCCGCTGCAACGTTATTGCACAGCCGCAGCTGATAAAAGATGGATGAGTTAGGACAACGGCGATACTCTGATGGCAATGGATAATGCAGACAGTAGAGCCGTGAGGCCCGTGACCCTCTCATTTACTATGAACGAAATTAGCCATACACTAAAATTTGCCGTTTTCAACATTCCTTTTACAGTTAAAACAGCTTCTAGCAATACACTTCAACTGCTATATAGCTATACATATACGTTGCAAGATTATAATTATTATTGTGTAGTAACGTTAGCGTTTGCTCTCTGAAAATCCGCTTTCATCCTTAAATTAAGACGTGGCATCTTTTTAACTGTTTAATCTTTTTACGTGCATATATATATACAAAAATGCATACATGCAAACAATGTCATACATATATACATGCATACATACATGCATACTAGGGTGATTCACTTTACAATGGAGAAAAAATAATTTTCTCTGATTGTCTGACATGGTTGATTATTTTGTTCCTTTAGTCTTAGTGAACATTGCACCAAAATTTTATTGCAATATATGAATGTTTAGAGGTAGCTCAGTGACCTTGAAATCTGAGATGGGGTCTATATGAAGAAATCAATGCAATTGTCATTGACGAGGCACTCGAATTGAACATTTTCAATTAGATTAAGCTATATTCTTGTAAGTTGAAAGTATGTACATAGTCAGAGGCCATACATGAATAATTAATTCTTATTTTCTTGTGATCACTAAAAAACCCTGCTGAATTGTAAGATTTGTTTTGACCGGCGACGAAATTGGTACGAAGTATGAATAATTTTACATAATCGCATGAAAGTATAAATGCATGGATATTTCTGTCTAGACATTGTGTTCAGACAGTGTGATATGAGTAATCAATAGCATTTGTATACACATGATTCTGAAATTTTGCTTTTAAAGTTTTCATTGCGTAAATGTCATATTTGAGGAATTCCATTTCCCAATTAGAATTATAATTAACAAGATAATGAAAAGTGGCTTTCGGTTATTTATTTGTGTAACTTCATTTGTACAGACCCAGCTGCAACAGAAAGTAAAAAAATGGCTTCATTTAATATAATACAGCCATCAAATAAAAACAAATCATTTATTTGGCAACCAGAACCAGAACAACAAATCAAATCAAGCATCAAGGAAACAAAGTTAACAAAATATACTAAAGCCGTGCTTAAGGAATGATGCTAATAGTTTCAATTTGGTTGCACAGGAGACCCGTGTCAAAATAAAAGGTTTAGCTGAGAAGTATGATCTGATATAGAAAACAGAAGCAAAAAAACTGAGAGGCATGTGTTGAAAGTGAATCTTATTTTTTATATTGCAAATCAGAACATGATCATGTTCTTAAAATTTACGAATGTAAATTGTTTGCATATAAGCAAGAATCTCGAAAGATGAGCATGGATCTTCGTAAGATGGAGGCAAAAGTTGCAGAGCAGACGATGATACAATAAGAGCCTGATTGAATCAGGAAATGGTAAAATAATCCGCTGAAGGGTCTGGCTCGAGTAACCATGCAGGCAACTAGAGATTTCAATAGCGGCGACCGGGATGATGACGAAGAGGGCAGTGATGATTACGATGGAAAACATGATGTAACAGCTGAATACTCTCCCTGAAGGTTTACATGAAGATACAGTAGAAAGAAAAACTTTGCATTCATCAAAACAGAATGTCTTGGCTGACATAAACTTCTCAAACAGGAAGTTCACTATGCTGATAAAGCAGATTATGGAAGTAGGCCAGTGTCATTCTCAACTGTTCAATGCAAGCAATCAATTGTCAGCAAGATGAGGTGATGAAATTGTGCCTATACTGATTCTAGTAGAGACGGCTGCTAGTTTTGGAGTGTGTCATCTTAGATAACCAGGTGCATATGACACATGAATGGCAAATGTCACTTATTGTTTCGAGACCAATCTTTTAGAGAGTTCACTTTTAATTGACGGTCTCTAATTTTAGAAATTTCACAGAATTCTGTTTTTCTGCAAGTCATATAAGCGAGTAGTCAGCATGGGAGCGTGAAAGCGCTGGTCCGGTGGAATCTGATACACCAGTTATTTACTGGCGGTTCTATAGGCTTATTGTACAATGTACAAGCTGATCAGGCAGTGGATTACTGCTGGGAATATTAAACTTTTTTAGTTTACAGAATACTGTGAATGAATATCTTTTTTCCTAGGACTATTTTAGTCAATAATGACTCTATGTTTTGTTCTATTCAACTTCATTTTGTGTGTGAAATCTCACATGGCCATTCTTTCAATTTGTGGCTTCAATGCGAATGTATGTGGAAACTTTGGGCTCATTGAGCTAGCTCTAAAATACATTTTAGCTAGAAATGTCTTATATACAATTTATTCTGGGTCCAAAAGGAACAAAATTAGCAACCATGCTCATTGAAATTCGAAAATAATTTTTTTGAATCACCCTAATGCATACATACATACATTAGAGTGGTCCACAAGTCATAGCCAAAAAATTCAGTTTTTAGAATTCTTTCTCCACAAGGCTTATTTTTGTCCTCTTGGGGTAGATAGTATCTCTGTAAAATTTCAGCCTGATTGTGCAACATTTAGAGGTCAATCCATTCTGAACATTTTAGGCTACTTGAGCGCTAATAATGTCTTTTCGTCATGTTAAACGTCGTTATTAGACCAATATAGGTTCGTCTATATTTGAGATCCGACCCAGAGCACTGGCCATTGGAAAAAGTCCCTCGGTCATCTGCTGCAAGATTACCACACAGCTTGGATGCACAACAACTGCTTCAGTTTCATCATATCACTAAAAGGTAGACCCCTTCAGGAAAGTTACAAAATGGCCTGTGATGCAGTTATTTGTATTTGGGTGCTTGCCAGATTACCGACACAGCTGGTCGACCGGTGTGTCAGGAAACTGTCAAAGCTTTATCAGAACTACCTAACTCTGAAGACTCACATCACTATTAAGAGAAAGTGACAGGATGAAGAAGACATGTTCAAGAAGACATGTTCAAGAGTGATCTTCAAAAATTGTTCGATATTGTCTCAAAGGATGTGATGACAGAAATCTAGCAAGAAGAAGCGTATTATTAGCAGCATGAGTGGAGTAGACCTAAAGACATCAGCAAAAGAACGCAGAAAGAGGCAAGGGCAGGAAAAAGAGAGAATGGTGAAAATTGATGTGAAGAACGCAAGACAAAAGGCAGTAATGAAGCAGTAGGTGAATTTTCTGCGTTGGTATCTAGTCAGGATTCAGAAGAAGAATTTGATTACATTCATGAATATCAGACTACTTAGGCATAGTACGTATACGTCTACACTCTACAGTGGCTGCATAAACAGCTGCTACAAACTGTCTCATTATAAAAAAAGATCAAAGAACATCTTCCAGTCCTCTTTACTTTAGTTGTTGGTGCATTGTATCGTGTTGGCCCTCCAGACCGTGATGCTGGGTTTGTAGATGGAGCTGCCACACTGGCGATTAGTTATGACATTAATTTCAGAAATCACATTATCCAGAAGTTTGGTACAAAAGAGAGACAAGAAGCAGCTGCAATGGAAGAACAAGAGTGCACACTGGCAGGCCTGTTAATACCTCACTGAGAAGGCAAAATGTTGCCCAGCATCGACGGATCAAAGGAAATTATGGACCGCATAGCCATTATTGTCACTGGAAATCGTCAGGAAAAACTCTTGGCAATCCCAAAAATGGTGAGCGACATACAAGAAGGTGACTCTCAGGCCAACACCAGTGTTGAAGTAATTGAGAAATGGAATTTCCCCTAGACACCGCTCAATGTCGCTCAGGTTGTACATTAACCATGGAGGAACAATTTATCTACTTCTGTCCAGTTAACATAAAAAGTGTCAAATGTCAAATAGGTTGACCTCTAAATGTCATTTATTTTCATTAATTTTTGTTGTGATTATTATAATCATGATAAGGAACAAAAAAATCTTGTGGAGAACTGAAATCTGTTAGATGAATTTTGTGGACCACTCTAACATACATACATACATGCGTACATACATACATACATACACACATACATACATACAAACATACATACATACATACATACATACATACATACATACATACATATATACATACATAAATACATACATACACACACATACATACATACATACATACATACATACATACATACATACATACATACATACATACATACATACATACATACATACATACAAACATACATGCATACATACATACATACATACATGCAAACATACATACACACATACATACATACATACATACATACATATATACATACATAAATACATACATACACACACATACATACATACATACATACATACATACATACATACATACATACATGCATACATACATACATACATACATACATACATACATACATACATACATACAAGAAAACATGGACCACAACCGTATACGTCGCTGAATCATCACGGATATTATTAATGCACTAGATTATGGTTCAGAGGAGTTGGGCTTTTATTTCCTTAATTATTTATCTGCAGCACCTGTTGTCGTGCTTATGATGTGCGGTTGTTTCTCGTTCAAGTGCTGTTCGTGGGGAGTCCGCGCCTCGTGCGACGAAACGAACACCCGGCCGCACAGCAAATGGCTCTACGGTCGGAAGCTGCGTGTAAACGCGCACTTCCGTAGAGGAACTATCACACCTGACGGAGTAAGATTAAAGACGATTATCAGACTTAAGATGCTATGAAATTATTAATAGTATTTAATAGTAGTTGTATTTATCATTATTAATAATAATGATATTTTTTGGCGCTCTAGGTAAGTCTATATATGATTCCTCAGGCTTCAAAATAAATAAATACTAAAAGCTGTGTTGTTCTGGAGTTAACGATCATCGTCGATTGTGCAACGGTAGAGCGAAAATGAAACAGCGCTGAAGCGTTGTGTACAGACAGAACGGCGCTGAAAAGGTGTGCTGTCTCCTGCGGGTCTCCTGACACCATGGTTATTGTTAGGCTATTACTTTTATTATTTTTATTATTATTATTATTATTATTATTATTATTATTATTATTATTATTATTATTATTATTATTATAATTATTGTTATTATTATTTTATCTGAGGTCGATGTGATCTTTCCGGATTATAATAGGCATTATTCTTATTATTATTATCTTTAGTAATATTATTATTAAATAAATGTGTGATGCGTTCAAGATCACACAGAAAAGAGAACTTGAGGTGCTCGTATGGTAGCGATGCTTTAGAATGAACGAATATCTCTATTAGATACTAGAAAATATGTTACAAGTCTGGTGTTCGTAATTTATATAGATATATATGTGTGTATATATACACATGTCGCGAAGTCCCCCACTCGTCCGAAAGTAACCTGTACTTCCGGCCTCATGGGTGACTCGCCTCGCTGTAGAGCCCTAGGGTCTTTCCCACGATTAAGGCCACCTTTTAGCGCCGGGTCCATAATCCGTGCGATCTCGTAAGACCGGTTTCCCCTTTTATCATATTCATGATAATTAACCCTGGGCTGTGTAACCAATCGTTCACTTCTTCTTAGTCCGCTCGTATCTGCATTCTGTGGTACCAAAGGATGGCTCGAGTGTATCGGCACGGCAACTGTGTTAGTTGCAACTACAGTCCTACTGTAGTCAGGGTTCGTTGTGGACTCTACAGCGAGTTGTCCTTCAAACGTAGGGGAAGTTTCGAGTCGGTCAAGGCGGTACATAATTTCCCCTACCTGTGTTCTTACTTCCCCTTGGAGGGCGCCTACCTGTGACCTTACTTCCCCTTGAAGGGCACCTACTTGTGATTCAATCTGTCCATGAAGCGCACCGACTTGTGATCTCACTTCACCCACTTGAGATTCGATCTGTCCATGAAGTGCACCGACTTGTGATTCAATCTGTCCATGAAGCGCACCGACTTGTGATCCAATCTTGGAGAACTTATTATCCATCCGGTCCATCATCAACTCAAGGATCGAACTGACTCGTGACCTATCAGAGGCACGTGACCTTCTACCGTCGTCTTCGTTCGGGCGCTCCATAAATACCGGAGAGGTAGGTTGACTCACGCTCATGATCAGAATGACAACTCACTTTGTTTCTTAATTAATCTAATTTATTCACAACTAAGGTACAGATCTAAACTACAGAAGTATTAACTTTAACAACCGACAATCGTTCACAACTTGGAAAAATTATCACAATGTCCCAAATTCACTTAATGGCGATTAATTCCCGTTTTCCCCATTTTACCTTAATTTCCACATACCTTAACTTGGGCACGGAAGCTGGGAAGACAAGGTTTTAATCCACCGAAATGACGCAAGTATATGTGTAATCCACGCGATGATTTGCTGACGGTGCAACTTATACTCCACGATTGCGCTAAGATAATTTCTCGGTAATCCAGTGAAATAGGTATTCCAAATGATATATCCAAGCTTCGCGTAGTTGCCGCAATCGAATTAATCCAATTTGACTTAATATTCCACGATTCAGACCGATTTTCTTACACAAATTCTGCCTACGATCGAACTCTTGTCAAACACAACCTCTCGCGTCGACGACCAGGACAAGACTGAATTTCAGACACGCGCTGACGCGAGATTGGCGCCGAAAACCGCGATCCAGACAAAGGCCTGCTTAAAGGTATAGGCTTGGGTTTTTCCGCTAACGTTAAAGCATACGAACCACTTTATCATTAAGCCTCACTTTGACCAGACAGCCAGACCACCTATGTTTTAACATGGAGAAATTATCATGGAGCCTCGTTTTAGTTCAGACTAGGCGGCAAATTTTACAGGTCACGTCAACCTGTCCGGGCGGGCCTGTCGTAGCGCACGGGCCTATATGTCTAAATGTCCTACTGCGTATCACTGCGTATCTCTAATTATTATTAGATATTACTGCGTGTTTAATGTCAACAGGTCCTTGAGTGCATTTCACGGCGAAAACATTATATTAATAATTTTAGCGTTGCGGGCCCTCCCGGTGTATTTTAATCGGTATAATCGCCATTAATATTAATATAATAATCGCAATTAAATCGAAAAATGTAACATTCGTTACACTGCCCACCGACCTCTCTTCTTTTAAAAGTTCTTCAACTGGGAGAAGATCTTTTAAAAGGCATTCTCTCTACTCATTCCAAGTTTACATGATAAAACATAGCGATAATGCACAAGCAATGTCAGAGCAATATCAAAGCAATCCAATGTCAATGCAGCAACATCTAAGCAATTCTGGCCATAGGAACAATGTCTCATCACACAGTACACATTACTAAATTTCGCGGGTCTACACCATAGAGACCATGACTCATCAGTCATCACCAAAATATGAAACGCTACTAGATTTTACGGGCCGAGCATCAGGCTTCATTACAAGCATGCTATAGAACCCTTCTAGTCTACATACAATATCTCAAGACCAATGTCCTATACCTCAGCAAACTGCAATGTATCTATCTGCCTATTCAACAAATGGAAGCTTACTGTCTATCACAATGCCATCACTTCAATGCATAAATTCACTAATATCTATCAGTACATCAGTAACGCATAGCACTAAACAATTCAATAATCTATTCCAGCATATCAGTACATCTATAACGCAAACATCAATCAGCAACGTTGTGCTCCATAGTAACACGCAAACAACTAATGCAGCTCATGCACAACTAATGCCGTTATCTGTTCATAGTAACGCATCAAATAAGCATACAATCGCTAACTAACATAGCACATCATCAATCATCGACAGGTAAAGCTTTCCAAGTACAGCGATCAATCAACCATCAAGTTACATGTCAATCTTACAATTCTAGTTAACATCTACTCAGGACTTTATTCATTTTAACTCATCTTAACTAGGGCAAGCTATTCAAAGTTCTGGAAATAAAAACAGAGAAATCTCATCTCTTCAAGTTCATATTCATCATAATCAAACTAAACGCTAGAGCACTTTTCTAGAAGCTACTCCTCCCCGCAATTAAGCGGCTTCCTTACTCAACAGCAACTCGACAATAAAAGCCTAACTGCTTACACTTTCCACAAAGATGCTGCGGATGCACCTTGCTCTTTTCCTTCGGATCCAGATCCACGAACTTCTCAAGAGGGTGTTGTCTATGCGGATAGACATTCCCCTTGCACCGGATACAGTCTTGTCCCACATTGGCCCAACTGTTGCCAGACGTCCACTTCCGGTCGCATCTGATGCATTTGTACTCTCCGAAGCACCTCTTCTTTCCCTGATACGGCGTCCATCCATCATCCTTCGATCGAGCCATCGGACAGTCCTTGATGCTATGACCTTTCTGGAAACACAGGTGACAGAGATAGGTACTCGGGAGTTTCTTCGCGGACATCCGAGCACTTCGAGCAAGGCGGATCCGATCAGCCAATTCGGATCCCACATCAGTCTGTCCATCATTCGGGGCGACAGAGGCGTTTCGAGCTTCGGTCACGTGTTCATCTTCTATGTTCGGTCGGACAAAGTGGTCTGGCTTCCAACGTCCCAGAATCATTCCACAAACGCCGGCTGATGTGGCAGCTCGGTGTACCGGCAAACGGAGTCCCATTACATGAAGGACATTTTCTCCCATATCCCATTTAGCCTCGTTCCCATCAAGCCAGTCCATTCCAATGATCATTTCGTCCACGTGCTCGGAAACTAAAAATTCTTCTACAAAGAGTTTGCCGTCCGCTATGCATCGCAGCATGGCCTGGCCGACGATCGGGATATCTGTCCCATTGGCGGCAGTCACCGTCTTATCGGATGGCTGTATGACTTCGGGTTCTACGAAGGAGGCAGGGACAAGAGACACTGAGCTTCCTGAATCGAGCACCGCGCGTCTCGTTTTCCCCTCCACGATCAGTTGTAGATACGCGACGTTCCCTCCTGGAATATAGTTGTTTCGGGCACCGGTCGCGGAACTCGTCGTCGCTTGCGGTTCCTCCTCCGTCTGCTGTCGAGCATCATTTCTGGTCGGACGAAAATCAGTTCTCGGTCCAAACCAGTTGCTGTACGCTCCATCCGTAGGAACGGTCATCTCCCGCGGTACTTCGTTTATTTGATGTCGCTGCGGGCAATTTCGAGCGATATGGTCCAGAGCCTGGCATTCGAAGCAGCGACGAGGATACCGAGCGCCATTTCCGGTCCACCGAGGGTCAGTTCTCGGTCCCGACCAGTTGTCGTTCGTTCTCCGCGGTTCCCTTCCAAAGTACGTCGTCGGTGCTGGCGTTCGATATCCGGAGCGCGCGGTCAACTGTGCCTGCAGACTATCTATTTGCCGTTTTATTTCTCGAAGATCAATGTCCACTGTCGACTGTTCTTCTTGCACCGTCCTGACTCTTCCGGAACGTCGTTCGTCAATTCCATCAGTATCCTTCTTGGTTTTCTTAAGACCTTCCAAACGCATGGCGGTCTGATACGCCTTATCCAAGGACACCGGCTCCCGTTCGCGAACTTTCATGGCCATTTCCTCATCGATCAAAGCATCTATGAACGCGCGTATAGCGAACGTCTCGCTATGGGGCGACACAGGTCCAGGATAAGCCAGAGTCATCAGCCGACGAATGTCCTGCACTAACGAGCTGAGATCTTCTCCGTCTCGCTGTTTTCTTATACTGAGCTGCGTCTGATACAAGGCAGCCTGGTTAGCTCCTCCGTATCTGTCCCGTAATCGTTGCACTAAATCCGACCAAGTCTCCACAGTCTGTGTACTTGCCTCCCACAACAACTGATCTGCTGGTTCTGTCAAGGCACACTGCAGATGATTCAGCCGTTCCTCCTCAGTCCAATCATTGTTCTTAGCGCAAATCAGGAACTTCTGTAGGAAAGCTTCCACTTCCGTTTTTCCGTTGTAGTTTCCCGGCTTAATCCATTGCTTAGGTTTCGGCCGGTTCGTCGATGAGGTCGTCTGTTCACTAACTTCTTTCACATTACGCGGCGGCTTCGTCCCTTCCGTCGCTGTACCAATGTCTACTTGCGTTGATACGATTACACAGCTATCCGTCTGTGTAGCCACCGAAGTCGCCGGCACGAACGATAGTTTTTCGTGCATCTTCGTAGATGGCCCTGTCTCCTCAGGTTTCAAGTCGACCGGTTTCGACCTGCTGTAGACGTCGCGTCGATACTCGTCGTAAGGCAGCGGCGGAGGCAGATTCTGATGCATGGCATACGCAGCGTTGCGATCGTAGCCAAACATCTGCGCACCGAGACCGTCGCCTCGTTGCATGGCGTCGTTGTTCCTCCTCCAGTCGTCGACGTATCCTCCAGCGAATTCCTTCAGTACTCCAGGCGTAGACACTGCGACGGGCATCCACTGGACCGTAGACGCGATGGTCGGGTCGTAGGTTAGGACCGGGTCGTACGCAGAGAGAAGCGGAAGGGCGCGTGGTTGAGGTAGCTCCAAGAATCTACCCGTAGCGGGAGGGGAGGAGCGACCATTGGTAGCGAAGACGGGGATCGGTGTACCAGGTCTCGTTGTCGTAAGACCTGTCGTAGCCTCGTATCGACTTCGCATGGCTTTCGCAATAGCCATATTCCGTTGCTCTGCTTCGACGTGACGGTGTTGATCAGCCACACGATGAGACGCTCGTGGTTCAGACAGTGAACGCACGACGGACGTGGTGGGTGGTTGCAGGGCCGACGTAGTGGGTGGTCGCGTGGCAGGACCAAGCGTAGCAGACGTCGTGGGCGGTCGGGCGCCAGTGCCACGGTTAACCAGGGCATCCCCCTCCCATGGGTTCACGTTATGGGTCGGGTTGCCTATCATTTCTTCACCCTTTCCCAAATTTTCAAATTCCAAGTTGCGACCTTCATGTCGACTGACTGACTTAATACTTTCATACAAAGTATCTCCAACATTCTCTGTCATTTCCTCATCTATCTCTAATTGAAAATTATCATGATCGATCTGGTAAGCGGCTTCTGCAGCCACGCTATCTTCCAGCTCGACCCTTTCGGTGCCTACTCCTATCGATGGGTTAGACCCTAACCTACACCCCATTTCTGGTACCAATTGTCGCGAAGTCCCCCACTCGTCCGAAAGTAACCTGTACTTCCGGCCTCATGGGTGACTCGCCTCGCTGTAGAGCCCTAGGGTCTTTCCCACGATTAAGGCCACCTTTTAGCGCCGGGTCCATAATCCGTGCGATCTCGTAAGACCGGTTTCCCCTTTTATCATATTCATGATAATTAACCCTGGGCTGTGTAACCAATCGTTCACTTCTTCTTAGTCCGCTCGTATCTGCATTCTGTGGTACCAAAGGATGGCTCGAGTGTATCGGCACGGCAACTGTGTTAGTTGCAACTACAGTCCTACTGTAGTCAGGGTTCGTTGTGGACTCTACAGCGAGTTGTCCTTCAAACGTAGGGGAAGTTTCGAGTCGGTCAAGGCGGTACATAATTTCCCCTACCTGTGTTCTTACTTCCCCTTGAAGGGCGCCTACCTGTGACCTTACTTCCCCTTGAAGGGCACCTACTTGTGATTCAATCTGTCCATGAAGCGCACCGACTTGTGATCTCACTTCACCCACTTGAGATTCGATCTGTCCATGAAGTGCACCGACTTGTGATTCAATCTGTCCATGAAGCGCACCGACTTGTGATCCAATCTTGGAGAACTTATTATCCATCCGGTCCATCATCAACTCAAGGATCGAACTGACTCGTGACCTATCAGAGGCACGTGACCTTCTACCGTCGTCTTCGTTCGGGCGCTCCATAAATACCGGAGAGGTAGGTCGACTCACGCTCATGATCAGAATGACAACTCACTTTGTTTCTTAATTAATCTAATTTATTCACAACTAAGGTACAGATCTAAACTACAGAAGTATTAACTTTAACAACCGACAATCGTTCACAACTTGGAAAAATTATCACAATGTCCCAAATTCACTTAATGGCGATTAATTCCCGTTTTCCCCATTTTACCTTAATTTCCACATACCTTAACTTGGGCACGGAAGCTGGGAAGACAAGGTTTTAATCCACCGAAATGACGCAAGTATATGTGTAATCCACGCGATGATTTGCTGACGGTGCAACTTATACTCCACGATTGCGCTAAGATAATTTCTCGGTAATCCAGTGAAATAGGTATTCCAAATGATATATCCAAGCTTCGCGTAGTTGCCGCAATCGAATTAATCCAATTTGACTTAATATTCCACGATTCAGACCGATTTTCTTACACAAATTCTGCCTACGATCGAACTCTTGTCAAACACAACCTCTCGCGTCGACGACCAGGACAAGACTGAATTTCAGACACGCGCTGACGCGAGATTGGCGCCGAAAACCGCGATCCAGACAAAGGCCTGCTTAAAGGTATAGGCTTGGGTTTTTCCGCTAACGTTAAAGCATACGAACCACTTTATCATTAAGCCTCACTTTGACCAGACAGCCAGACCGCCTATGTTTTAACATGGAGAAATTATCATGGAGCCTCGTTTTAGTTCAGACTAGGCGGCAAATTTTACAGGTCACGTCAACCTGTCCGGGCGGGCCTGTCGTAGCGCACGGGCCTATATGTCTAAATGTCCTACTGCGTATCACTGCGTATCTCTAATTATTATTAGATATTACTGCGTGTTTAATGTCAACAGGTTCTTGAGTGCATTTCACGGCGAAAACATTATATTAATAATTTTAGCGTTGCGGGCCCTCCCGGTGTATTTTAATCGGTATAATCGCCATTAATATTAATATAATAATCGCAATTAAATCGAAAAATGTAACATTCGTTACACACATATATACATATGTATGCCTATGGACGTAGGCCTACGCGTCTGAGAATAGATCAAGATACACAAAATTGTATACACCCGCTTCTTAAAGTGCAACGGTTGATTACGTTCTCGTCTTTCAACCGCGCCTTTAATTTACTGGAAAGCCATAATTATGTTATAGGCCGCAAGGTTTTACCGGCTGTTTCATTTGTTTGCATTACCTAGTAGCTCTCGATAATGTCTACAGTGTTCTAAAAGATCAAGATAAAAAACTAAGTCCTATTATCCTATTATCCTATAGTCATAATATAGTGCATTTCTAAACACTCGTGATCGCTAATTCGATCACCGCCCTGCATTCATTCATTCGTTCATTCATTCACTCACCAATTCATTTCAATATTTATATAGCACCTCCTCAAGGAAACTACTCAGAGGTGCTCCCAACTCAAGCACGACCAAAAAGAACAGTTCTCTGGTGATTATTGAAGCTGTTAGTGTGTGACCTATAGGGAACAGGTGCGGCTCAGGAAGGAAGACAATCCATAACGCAAGGCCAGCAACTACAGATAAAGCTGAGCTTTGCATGATGGAAGTAGGCCAATACGAGCAAACGGAACTGAGAACTGAACACTTACGCGTATACCGTATGGATCGACTAATCCGAGCGCCCGACACAGGCAGACAAAAATCGAGCAGGTAAGCTGGGTCAAGGCCTAGCTGGCATCGCCATGATGGTATATAGTGCCAGTCCCAAGGCAGGAGAAAGAAGGAGGGCGACGATAATAATCCTTGTGATGGCACAGCATTATTAAACAGCAACTGTTAGCATATAGCGCTTAGCACCGTATCTTTCATAGTGCTCTATAACCGTCTGTGTATACATGTACACGCATGTATACATGCAGCACATAATTATATCCTTTTTCACAAGACAATACATCACTTTGTAATAAATCCTGCTGCCTGACATCTCTTGTGACGTCCGATTAATTACATATTGTTTTCGATTTCTAAAGCTGGACTATTCTGGTCAAGCCGGTGTCGCGTGACAGAGTCTCCCCCCTATAAGTCTCCCCCGGAGACTCTATTTCGAAACAGATTCTCCCCCGGAGGATTTGTTCCAGAATAAATTCGCCCCCCGGAGACTATATTCTGAAATAAAGTCTCCGGGGGGAGAGAACATTTCCTCCGTCTACGAAACAAAGTCTCCCCCGTTGAGCGTGAAATCGGCTACAGTCGCATAAAAGTTATAGATGAGCTGGTTAAACGGTTAGTTTATGTTGCTAGACTATTTAACACGAACATATAGATACTTTTACACCAGAAAAATGTCTTCCAATGCAGATTTTCAGCCAGAGGGAGACTTTGTTTCGAGGGGAGACTTTGTATCGGGGGGAGACTTTATTTCGTGACACCGGCGATTTTCAGTTACGCATTTGTATAACAGATGAGATTCTGACTAAAGAGAAATTCTTACCATGTCCAGTGCACTTTCATCGCTTAAGGACGGTTTGCACAGCGTGCTCTCTGTCGCCGCATGTCCTATATGCATGAGTTCTTTTGATAAGGACTCCAGTCGCAATTAACAGTCGTGGTCCAGACAGACGAACATACGCCCACACAAACACAGCTACGCAGAAAAGCACACAGATTTACGAAAACAGTCACGCTTGCCCACAGATGCAGCAGCACTTTGCGTTGTCCGGAAATGCAGGTTGCTCGCCCGGTTGTCGTGTTGTCGCGGTTGTCGCGTTGTCGTGGTTGTCGTGATGTCGGTTGCAATGCTTGCACTTCAGCTGGAGAATCCCAGAGCGTCGCCAAACCATCTTTGTTCGGCTCTAATCAGCTAATGCATTTTCATAATTATACCGGGATGTGAATGATGTCAGAAAATTATGATGTAATGTGCCCAGTGGCGTCGGCACTGCAGGAAACAAAGGATCATGGCCTCTTCTTACGCGAAAAATTCGCAGCCGTGCGTCTATATATAATGTTTACATGCGCCACAGTATTGTTTTATTGAGGATAGACCTACAGCAGCCACTCATCCATTGCTGGGTGATACAGTGATACTGCAAAGTAAACTTGCATCAGGCGTAAAAACTGTAAAATGGTGCATGTATACGTTGATCGTAATCCTCTGCTTTGCATTCCGCAGTGATCAGATCTATAGAAAATAATTCTCAAGCAGTAAGATCAAACTTTCGAAGTGATCTAACTCTAATTTTCTCGTCTATCATCGGTCTATGATACCAATTAACCGATATGGTCAGACATTCACACCAATCGTTTTCTGCTGAGCCTTAATCTGATGAGTTCGTGCTGGCCTAACAATGCAGATTCGTAAATAACTTCATTTTCATAAGGAATTATGTGAAGTAGGCTATTTCCATTATGTGAGTCATCTCTTATCAAGGCGACGGTCTCATCCGAAGCTTATGCTCTCTGGTCAAAAAATCTGATTCACCCAACAGCTGAGAGGCGCTCTACAGAAGCACCTGCTCCGTGGATTTCCTCTTTACTATGCCGAACACGCTCACCGGTCACTTCAAGCGCCGACATAATACTGACTTTGCAGACCACCTATAGGAAATGCATGCTGACAGCAGACACTTGCGCCGTTTGAACAGTTTTTGTCTCGTTGTGCATTGCAAGTCGTCTGCTTTCAGTCAGACATTATGCAGACGCTTCCGTAATATAACTAACACTCCATAATATTGGCTTTTATCTTCATATGCCGCCTATACAACGACTCTTATTCTACGGCTGTTTATGGCCTACAACGACTCTTTTTGATTGCAGTTTACGGCACTACACTGTAGCATGGCCACATTTTATCGAGAGCGTGTATTTCCTTCCCAATTCTTAAAACACCCACATAAACTGAACGGGGGAGGGGCGCGGGGACGGTGGGGGTAGACTCCCTCTGATAGAGGGGGGGGGGTCCATCGTCTGCAAAGCACAGGCTCAACAGAACCTTATGATTTACCGCCAGCGTCTGGGTTTTTAAGATCACCTTGGATAAACATTACGATCGGCTGACGATTGTAAAATATGGCGCATGCGCGATACACCGGCGCCGCCATTAGCGAAGAGTGAGGTGTCGGCTGCGGTGGCCGATGACGATGACGCAGGGGACCAGATGGAAGACGACGACGACGACGACGAGGAGGAGGAGGAGGAGGAGGAGGAGGAGGAGGAGGAGGAAGAAGCGGTGATACCCAGAGGAATAGGATGGACAATGGGGGGAGAGAGAGCCCGTCGACTGTGGCCTAATTCAGAGGTAGATGGATGGATGGATGGATGGATGAATGAATGAATGGATGAATGTATGAATGGATTGATGGATAGCTGGCTAAATGTGAAGGGTTATAAACGAATGAATGAATGTATGAATGGTTGAAAGTGTTAATGAATTGATGGATAGCTGGCTGAATAGAATGGTTAGATGGATGGATGGATGGATGGATGAATGGATGAATGGATGAATGGTTGAATGTATGAATGAATTGATGGATGGCTAGCTGAATATATGAACGGTTAGATGGATGGATGGATGGATGGATGGATGGATGGATGGATGGATGGATGGATGGATGGATGGATGGAAGGATGAATGGATGGATGAATGGACATAGCTGAACGCACGGATAACTGAAAAATGTATAGGTGAATGTCTAGTTGGCTGCATGGATGGATGAATGAATGCATGGATGGATGGAGGAATGAATGGATGTATGGATGGATGGATGGATGGAGGAATGAATGGATGTATGGATGGATGGATGGATGGAGGAATGAATGGATGTATGGATGGATGGATGGATGGATGGACGGATGAATGAATGCATGAATGAATGCATGGATAGATGAATGAGTGTATGGATAGATGAATGAATGAATGCATGGATGGATGGATGGATGGAGGAATGAGGTGGAATGATATTAGATGGAATGAAGAAGTGGATGACTGAGGCAGTGAATGAGATATCGTGAAAGGTGACTCGGTCTTTGAATTGTCACAAGTTTTGTCGCAAGTATAATACCGAAGTTGTTTGCCATTTTGAATAAAAGCATAATAGTGACAGAACTAGACAAGAGAAACGGGAGAATACAGTCAGCTGCATGGAAAAGCGACTGAATTGGATGGGACACGTGCTACGAATGGACGATGAAAGGTGAGCCAACCAGGCAGTGAAATGGATTCCCGAGGGAAGCGTGGGAGGGGAAGACCAGCATAGAATTGGAAGGAGACCATATGAGAAGATCTACACTCTACAGTGTCTGGAGATGACGTGGGAGGACGCTGCAGAGGTGGCCAGGGACACAGAGGAGAATGGAGAAGCTGCGTTGCCCGATGTGCAGCTCTGCACGGGAAGGACTAAGGACTAAGGTAAAGTGTTTCAATTTGAAGGACTGTCTAATAGCTAGTCTATGTACAGTCGTCAGGACCTCGACAAGAAGAAGCCATATGGCTCCTGGGTGATCCAAACTAAGACATGGTAAGGTCAATCAGTGCTAGGTCAAGTCTATCTATAGGTGCGGGAACTGCAATTGACATTAACCGGACATTATCATTATTATTATCATTATTACTATTATTATTATTATTATTATTATCATCATCATCATCATTATTATTACTATTATTACTATCATCATCATTATTATTACTATAATTATTATCATCATTATTATTATTACTTTGCATGGCAACTATTAATTTTATATACTGATGAGTAATGAAACCTCAACACTTGATGAATAAAATACTGTTGTTATCATTATCATTATTATTATTATTATCATTATTACTATTATTGTTATCATCATCATCATCATCATTATTACTATTATTACTATCATCATCATTATTATTACTATAATTATTATCATTATTATTATTATTACTTTGCATGGCAACTATTAATTTCATATATATCGATGAGTAATGAAACCGCAACACTTGATGAATAAAATACTGTTGCTATCATTATCATTATTATTATCGTTATTAATATTATTATCACCTTCATTATTATTATTATAATTACTATCATTATTATTATTATTATTACTATTGTCATTATTATTACTATCATCATCATCATCATCATTATTATTATTATTATTATTATTATTATTATTATTATTATTATTATTATTATTATTATTATTATTATGATCATCATCATCATCATTATTATTATCATTATTAAAGCTCATCGTCAAGAAAAACTACTTAGAGGCGCTCCTAGACCTATCGCTGAAAATGGGAAAAGGAGTGTGGCTAAGACGGAATGTTATGGATACACGACGCCTTGGATGAAGTCCATCGAGATATGAACGAAATTGGAAAGATGGCGATTATGAAGAGATGCAACGTGACTCAGCTAGGAAAACATTCAATGTTGTGTCCTCGATCAGCAAACATGCGCCGAGGTGCGGGAAAGACAGACAAAGAATGAGAGACAGAAAGCAAGCGAGAGAGAGACAGAGACAGAGAAGTAGGAACGGACTATAAGGGCAAGATGGATGCGTTAGACAGGCAGACAGGCAGACGGGTAGACGGGTAGACGGGTAGACGGAAGGGCAGAGAGAAAGATCTGCGGACGGATGAATTGAGAGGAAACGAATAAAGTATAGGACGATGGAGGAAAGGAATAGCAATTGGATTAACAAATAAACAAAGAAGTATATACCCAGAATAAATGAGGGTCCGCGTATACATATACAAGCATACATACATGTATAGATATTATATATGCATACATGCATATATACATATGCATTGTGCATACATAACTTACGTACATGCATACATGCATACAAATGTTTTGGACAATATTATGTGCAATTGTGCAAACTTGCATGCCTGCATAGTTGCATACACGTATACACGCACGTGCACGCATATAGGATGCTAGAGACTACTGGTGATAAGTAGGGATATGATGTCTTGCATGAGCGCTTAAGCTCCATTCGAGACTTGAAAACAATCATCAGCCTGTCTACTCTTGATGCGATGAATGGCAGGACGTGTTGGTCATCGCTTTTCGGCCGGAGAGAGATGGTGAGATAGAGAGGAGGAGAGAAATCAAGAAAAGAGAAGACAAGATGAGATGAGAGTAGGAAAGAAGTGAAGAGAAGAAAAGAAAAGAAATAGAAGAGAGGTAAATATAGAAGAGAAGAAAAGAACGATAAGAGATAAGAAAAGAGGGAGGGACGGAGTGAGAAGAGCCGAAAAGAAAAGAGAGGAGAATAGAGAAGGGAAAGAGGAGAAGAGAAAAGGAGAGAAGATAAGAAAAGAGAATAGAAGGGAAGAAAAGAGAGAAGATAAGGGAAGCGAATAGAAGGGAAAGGAAGGAAAAGAAAGGGAATGGAAGGAAGACAAGGGAAGGAGAGGGAAGAGGAGGGAAGGGGAATGGAATTGAAGGGAAGAGAAGGGAAGAAAGGCACAGGCGACAGAGGGAAGCTATAGGGACAGAACGGAGAAAACTGAGAGGTGAGCATAAATTGCAATAAATTGATTGAATGGTCAGTGAAATAGAGATACAGACAGACAGACAGACAGGCAGACAGACAGATAGACAGACTTATGTGGCGCTGTATCGTGGACTAGATTAGAAAATAACAACTTACAGGAATGCATGACTCATGACACAGACCACCGATGGGTGAGTCAATATAATAGGTGTGTGTCACCTGACCTGCAGTGTAAAAAGTCGGACAACATGGTCGGCAAATAGCATGCAGCAGTCAGCAAGAGATTTAGACGGAAGACGGTCTGCACGCAAGAGACTTAAATGGAAGATCATCGAGGGGATGAATGTACACATAATGGAAGATCATCACGTGAGGGACATCAATGGGAGATCATCACAGAGATGGGTGTGCAGTGTGTACAATGTACATAGAAGATGCAGTTAACGTCATGGGCATGTATGTGAAGAACTGAGGATTGCTAATCGCGAATACACTGATAATGCCAAATTGCAAGTTGGATAAATCAAAGACAAAGATGAGAGGAATTCGAGAGAACAGGGAGAGCAGCCCGTGGATGATATGATTTAAGAAAAGATGGATTTCTAATCCAGTGGTCAGAGAAGACTTTTCGTAGAGCGCACATTTGAAGGAAGAGAGTTCCAGCAGAGTCTGCAATTCTTGTGTGACAAAAGTAGAAGATACTAATCTGCAGCCGAGAGACTCCTCCTTGTCCACAGACTCCACACATTATAGTTAGACATAGAAAGTCAGGATCTGACTTGGTCGAATACAGAGACGTCTTCGAAATCATCACATGTAGAAGATTCAATGTGATCAGTAAGTAAGTATAAAGAGTTTAGAAATTAAGGATGTTGCTGTTGTTGTTGTTGTTGTTGTTGTTGTTGTTGTTGTCGATGATTATAGAGTCTATATGATTATGATGATGATGATGATGATGTTGTTGCTGTTGTACTCGTTGATGATGATGATGATGATGATGATGATGATGATGATGATGATGATGATGATGATGGTGGTGGTGGTGGTGGTGGTGGTGGTGATGATGATGATGATGATGATGATGATGATGATGATGATGATGATGATGATGATGATGGTGATGGTGATGGTGATGGTGAAGATGATGACTGCAAACAAACCCGAGTTATCCAGTAAGCATGACCTAAATATATGCAGCTCTCAATATGGATCTCCGTATACAGATATTCGACGGTCAAACGATTGCTCCTCATGCGCATTGCATAGCATAGCATGCAGGGTTACTTTCGTCTGCAGTGTCTCCGCCGAGAGCGCCTCTGAGTAGGCATCTTGAAGGGGCGCTAAATAAATTCTGATTGATTAATTGATTAATTGATTGATTGATATAGGCATGGAACAACTGACTACCTGTGCCTATAGATAAAGACTCATTCATAATAATAAATTAGTCGCGTGCCTCAGTTAGTGCCTAATTGATTCTAATATGCAGATGTTGCGATGCGAAGGGGAAGAAGAGGTAATGTGGGTGGAATAGGTAGGCTAAGTGGGAAGAAGAGATAATATGAGAAGAAGAGGTAATGTGGGTGGAAGACGCGGGTGGACGACATTGAAAAGAGAAAGAGAAAGAAGACGTCTGCTTTTTCTATTGATCGTCGCCATCTTGAGTTTACACAACGTCGTCTATGGACGGATGAGTCGTATAAAGGGAACGCAATCATTTCCCTTATAAACTGCCAACGGCGTCCGTCAATACCAAAGATGCATATAAGATCGATTATTATATATTTATAGCGTCCACATACAACCTTCACACGCAGCTATATATAGACACTGTTTATTGTTAATATATTGAAAGAATGTGTAGGTCTATACTACAGGAGCAAGCATGCAACATGCATTAAAAACGTATACTTAGCCATATCGCATAAGCATTAAGCACATCGTTATAGGCCTATATAAAGTATATAACCGTAAATATTGAAAGACAAGAGCATAGGCGTAGGGGACATTTCGGCAGTGGGGGGGGGGGGCAAAGATTGAACTTTTGCCCGAAAAACCTGATGACTTTTTTTGTCATTTGCCCAAAATCTTCCGATTTTCACCTCCGAAAAAATCTGATCACCTTTTTGTAGTCATTTCCTATAAATCTAATATAGCTATTTTACCCCTGTGTGCCCGAAAAATTCCTCCCGTGCCTGTTTGCCCGAAACAAATTACTAATAATTTTTCCGCCCATGCCTGTTTTGCCCGAAAAACACATTTTGCCCGAAATTTGGGGGGGCATTTGCCCCTCTGGGCCCCCGTCTCCTACGCCTATGGACAAGAGGATACCTATAGAATCATTCTTCCATCTGTCCATCAATATATGATTCAGCTCTGTTGTAACTTGTAACACAGTCTTGGTTGCTGCCTGCGACAATGTTGATGTCGTTGTTTGTGATTCTATAGTTTCACGCTCAGACATTTAAATTTCTTCCGTGCGGTTTAAGCTGTGCTGTCTTAAAATAATTGTATAGGCTACAACTGCACATGCAGTGGAATACGTGCTGCTTAAAATTCACCTATGCATATAGACCTATACATTAGGCCCTATATACAGCGTAGTTTCTCTGCTGCAATTATTATACAGCAAATAAGAACGCTATAGGCTAGTGTAGTTTATACATGCATGGAGAATGGCATATGCGCACTTTAGCGCAGTCATCTCAACTTAAGCGACATGAGAGTCTGTGTTAAATCTGTAACCCCCTCCTTTTGGGGCAATCAAGGTTCCTGGGGTGGGGGATTCGGCGAGCGTCCGACTCGCAGTTGGATGAGAGGGTTTGAGGAGGGGATGTGACCGCCTCCACTAGAAGTTTTTTAAAATTTCCACAATGCATACAATGGCTGCATTTTAAACTGTCATCTAAGCAAAATTGATATGATACTACCTAGTTGTCGAATAAACAAATTATCATATATCTATAAATATTCAGTCATTAACAGAAATAGTCTTCTCATCACTTATAAACATAATCGAATATTATATTATGCACTCAAAGACGTTGGGTCATATGGAATTAGACCACTGCTATTTCTTTCATATAATTGTTTTACTAACACTATACTGCTAATGCAACGTCCTCGGGCATGCGCATGTTGAACAACACACTGTCTATATACTTCTGAGGCACACGCGATTCATTTTCAGTAACCCAATGAGACCAAGATATATAGCGCCACTTTGG
This sequence comes from Lumbricus terrestris, assembly GCA_949752735.1. NCBI lineage: Eukaryota > Metazoa > Annelida > Clitellata > Crassiclitellata > Lumbricidae > Lumbricus > Lumbricus terrestris. The sequence continues at coordinate 45,303,489 of OX457036.1, forward strand.
GAATACTTTAATGACACTGCAGTGTCTCGACCTAAAGGTATACTGTGGACTACAATCATGCAAATGCCCCTTCAAGAACATTGGACCAATTCTGACTGGTAACGTGCGTGAGCGGTTGCCTTCAATCCTGCCTTTTATGGGAGGCGATGGATATTTACTGCTCGCCTTGATTAGCATTCTGATCGCGGCAAAGCGGACGGAACGACGATGGTGGCAATCGCATTCCTAATCAGCGCCCAAAAGTCCTCCGTACTGGCTTAAGAAGTTGCCTTAAATCAATAGTGTTAAGCAGCTATCGAGCCACGTTTGATTCCGGTTCGATTCAGACGACCCGTAACGTAAAGCGTAAGCAATGGGGAGGCATCCCGAACTGACCAGTATAATAGAAGCGCAGTAGGCCTATAGTGCATGGGAATAGCGCCAAAAAGGCAAGATTCTATAAAATGGCCGAGTCTGATTGGATTCCGAGTCGCATTTGACCGATCAAACAAGCCGAAGAGTCGATTTTCTTATGATTTCTGAGGAGGGTGTAAGCAAAAGCCGAGCTTGTATTGGAGGATATAAGAAAAAACAGCGAAGTTTGTTTAAGATAATATACGAAAACGATGGAGTTTGTTTAGGATGATATAAGAAAACAGTTGAGCTTGTTTAGGATGATATGAGAAAAGCTGCTACTACACTGTGTCCCAATAAATCGGGGCCCCTTTTTACAATGTGAATAAAACAGGCAAATATTCATCGATTTTCAAAATTTCAAAACTGTTTTTATCCTGAGATAACTATCTTACACTGATTCAAATATTAAGTTTCTGGCATGAATATTGACGTCACAATTACGTCATTTGCATCAGAGAATTCAAATGTTAAGTAGGCCTACCGAACACAACTTTTTCTTTAAAAAATCTACGTTATATACCTTAAATATTATTTCACAATTATAAATTTCAGTTTAATTTTGTTTAAAATTTGACTAACTTTATACTACAAGGTGTGTTCAAAGTGTCCGCCTTCGGCTTCAACACAAGCTTCAAGGCTCGTTCGCCATTTGCCAATTGCAGCATGAATTGATCAAATTCTTCCCACGCATTAATGATTCGTTTACGAAGTTCTTCAATGTCTCTTGTCTTTGTCTTATAAACTTTCTCTTGCATTACTCCCCAAATCTTGTAATCGACCGGGTTTAAGTCCGGGCTGTTTGGTGGCCAAAGATTAGGGGGTATGAAATCCGGGGTCTCCCTTGTCAGCATTTCAACAGTTTCACGCGTTGGGTGGGCCGGAGCGCCATCTTGCTGAAACGTGTAATATTCCGAACATTCCCGGATATCCGGCAACAACTTTTCCGACAGCAAACACACCTTGCAGTATAATGTTAGTCAAATTTTAAATAAAATTAAACTGAAATTTATAATTGTGAAGTAATATTTAAGGTATATAACGCAGATTTTTTTAAAGAAAAAGTTGTGTTCGGTAGGCCTATACTTAACATTTGAATTCTCTGATACAAATGACGTAATTGTGACGTCAATATTCATGCCAGAAACTTAATATTTGAATCAGTGTAAGATAATTATCTCAGGATAAAAACAGTTGTGAAATTTTGACAATCGATGAATATTTGCCAGTTTTATTCACATTATAAAAAGGGGCCCCGATTTATTGGGACACAGTGTAGATCTACTGTATACTGTATATTGTCAGAATCTTTGTATTAATAAGCTGCCCGTGGATATTCAGCAGTAGCGCGAAAACTTTGACCACAAAAGATACATGTAGACCTATGTTTGCCACAAAGTATTTGCAATCGTTTTTTGCCGCAGTGGTGTAGGAGTATGTTCAGTGCCTTGGAGCCGGATAGCTGTATAGGTTCGAATCCACCTCAAGCCGCCGCGTAGAGACCCTGAGCAAGTCCTTCGGGCGTGACATTCCGATCAGTGTCCGCGCTGTAGTCGAGAGCGCCTCTGAGTAGAATGTTGAAGGGGCGATATAATAAGTGCTCGTACGTTGATATATTCACATCTGCACCTAAGTTGGGACTCACCGTGCATAGTATGACTCTGGTAGATACATCCTGTTGCAGGGCTTTTTTTAGCGTGCAGTTGTACACAAAATGAGCAGTTCTAAATGAATCTGTGCAATTGTAGAAGCACTTTTGTACAGTTAAAACTAGCAAAAACGGCAATTAATCCTCCGATTGGAAGTAATTTACCATGGAGGATAGCATGCAAGGGAAAGAAGGAGTTGTGCAGTTCTAAAAATTCCTTAAAAACAGCCCTGTCCTGTTGCGTTCATTTATATAAGAAGAACTATATGTTGCTATTCTGTCTCTTCAAACAGTAAATTCATCTGGATCGACCAAGAACCGCATCGGAATAAATAGTGAAGAAAACCATCTATTCTGCAGGGTGATTGTTGACCAGTAGGTTGTCAATTATAATTAGTGCTAAATGCAGTCTTGTGTATACAATTATGGAAGTCAATCTAAAGAAACGCCTTTCCCATCTTCCATGGTAAATTACTTCCAATCGGAGGACAATGGCCTCTTTTGCTAGTTTTAACTGTAAAGAAGTGCTTCTACAACTGCACAAACCCGTTTAGAACTGCACATTTTGTGTACAACTGCACGTTAAAAAAGCCCTGAATATTTCCAGCATCAGTTGCAAAGCAAGCGCAAAAAATTTGCAAGAACTTCGATGCTTGTAAATAATTTAAAACATTGACAGAGCTAACGTGAGAAAAGGAAGTCTAACGCCACAGTTACAGAATTCCCTGATGTCATTTTACATCGTATTGGGAAAAATTTGACTGGGGTTGAGAGCAATTGAGGTATTATAGGCTCATCTATACCGTATTGTCAAGACTGACTCAGGATCGCACAACCTTTCAACAGTTGAAGTAGAGTAGAGTGTAAATTATATATATATATATATATATATATATATAACAAAGAGCTTAACCCCAAGAATATCTCAAACTTACCGTAGTAGCCTATACAGATATATTGCGTTATAAGATGAGTATATACCTATAATAACTATTTGCAGCAGCTGCTGCCAGTGGCGGCGCCAGGATTTCTGGTTTGGGGGGGCTGAAGCCCCAAACCTTCCTCCCGCCCAGAGACGCAACTAGAACATTTTCTTCCCAGGGCGGTCACATTGCAATCGCGCGAAGCACATACCGACCAAGGGTTTTACAAGAAATTGTGCACTGGCACAAACGCGCTCCACATTGCAAGATGTAGTTGGAGATTGAGTGGGTTATTTAAACGAAGTCAGCAATATTTGTTGGGGTTTTTGATTTCTGGTGTATCCGGCCGCAATCCTAGATTAAGTTCCGAATTATCATAAACAAAGGTGTCCAACTAAGGTAGCAAAAGAGAATGGGAGGTCCTCAAACGCGTCCGCGTAAAGTCTATGCGTGCCCGCGCTGTACAATACCCCGAAATTTCAGTCATCTGAGCCGAGTTGGTGACCGAGCTGAGCAAAGGCGATACAGTATATACAGTGCGTGTGCACACAGTAGCCCGAGTAGCTATGTGGTGCAGACAGTGAGGTAATGTAAAGTCCCTATTGTCTTTGACATACCGACATGCAAGCACTCAAAAACCACGTTGACTAAAGTTCCAAGTTATCACAATAAGAGGTGTCCAACACCGAATTAATATTCAGAAAATCCGCAATACAATGGTGTGCAATTCAGAATAATCGTATAAAAGTCAACCATGGACACAGACTCGAGATCCAGGTTGTCACAATAAAAGGTGTCCAACACTGCGTTAATAAACAGAAATTTTACAATAAAACGGTGTGCAATTTAGTATTATCGTATAAAAAGCCGACCATGGACACGGACTCGAGTTCCAAGTTATCACAATAAAGGTGTCCAACAGCGAATTAATAAACAGAAATTCCACAATAAAATGGTGTGCAATTCAGTATTATCGTATAAAAAGTCGACCATGGACACGGACTCGAGTTCTAAGTTATTATAATAAATTAAGGTGTCCAACACAGCACTAATATTCAGAAATTTTACAATAAAATGGTGTGCAATGCAATTCAGTATTATCGTATAAAAAGTCAACCATGGACACGGACTCGACTTCCAAGTTATCAAAATAAAGGTGTCCAACACAGTATTAATACTCAGAAATTTTTCAATAAAAAAGTAATCACAATAATTGATGGATCCGATTTGACCAGGGTCTATGACAACAGAGCCCGTTACCCTGGACATTCGATTAAAATAATCACAAATCAAAATAAATCACAATAAAGGTGTCCAACAGTATTCACAGTACACTATTATAATTATCTGCCTGCATATCACTAATGACAGAAAACAGTTTAAGTTTCCTTAATAAAAAAATATGCATGCTTAGATATATGCACACAATTATTTTATATATATATATAATTATCTGAGCACAAATGTTTTACTTCTTAGTTGACCATTATATCAAACGTAGGCCTACATTCCCAGAAACAACAAGAATATAGTAATTATATTACCGAAAATAACAAAAGCGCACACATTTGAGGTGTGTAAGAGAAGCATGACGCAAATCTGACACATACATTGTTGTGTCAAAGGCATTTCTGGATAAAACGCAATCTTCTGGATAACCAGCAGTCTGTAATATTATTTTCATGCATGGTGTGCAGTACAGATGCAACACTACTATGGGAGACTTTACAAATTTTACATACTGCATAGCTGTAAGTGTACTCTAAATAGTTCAGCTCACTTTTGGTGGGGCTGACAGCTTCCATTCCATAAAGAAGAAACGGTTTACAGAGGGCAGCTTCTATATGCAACAAAACTGGTTCACTAAATTTGTAGCATTTGCTATGCAACGAATTAAATGACCTATACAACTTAATATATATAGGCCTACATATATAAATTTAATATTGTATATATAGTTGATTTCGATGCCATTGACCATTGTCTAGCTTTCTTATTACGAAATAAGCCGTAATGAATATTTTCTGCTTTTTGCTTTGGGGGGCTGAGCCGCATTTAGAGGCTATAACCCCTAGCCCTCTGACGAAGCCACTGGCGCAAGCATCTACGCTATGATTATGTAGTTGATTGCAGGAGGGAGAAAACCCTATACATTATTTTGTGACGATGATTAATTTTGTGAAATATGCGAAAAATCAAGAGAAAATACAGCTTTGCATCACTTTTGAAAGGACTAGGCAATTTCGATTTTTCTATACGTCTAATACTTAAAAAACGGTTTCAATCTGAAACGAGGTGTCTAAGAACCATGTTGTTTCTTCGACAATTTCGAAAACCCTGTCCCGTTGTATGGTCAAAAGGTAAGGGTGCAAACTTGTCACCCGTTTTCATAGACTGAGGCCAAGAAATGAAGTCGCTAACTTCATTCTCAAAGTAGATTTCGATGCCATTGATCATTGTCTAGTTTTCTTATTACGAAATAAGCCGTTATAGACATTTTCCGCATTTTGCTTTGGGGGGGCTGAGCCGCATTTAGGGGGGGCTTAGCCCCCTCCAGCCCCCCCCTGGCGCCGCCACTGGCTGCTGCTTGTGCAAAATGAGTCAAAATAGATAAATAGATTCAAAACTTGCGATGGAGACAGATCAATGAGATTGAGATGGAAGGTTTTCATAGATGAACTCTGCACCGAGTGATAGCCTGATAGGACCAACGCAGGAGTATAGGATATGTTGTCTGAAACAAAGAGTAGAAAGTTTCCGACTAGAAAGGCTGAAAAATTACCTTTCATCAAAACGCCAGACATCTGTTTGCCCGGGAATGACATCACCAGCCATCCACGATGCATCAGCTTTATTGTTTCCGTGGATAGCTTGTCTTCTGGCAAATCAGTCCCGATCGATGTTTTGCGGGGGGTGCCCGGATACAGAGACAAATTGTGTGCAGTGGTTCTCCATTCAAAAACTTCTCGTCCAGACGACAACATGATTGGCATCCTTGATGGAATCCACTTATCCCGTCGAGTTGGATTCTCGTGTATGGAAACAGTGTGGTCGTCGATCCTCTGCTTAGTTTTGCCAATTCAGAGCTGATTGCCGATACAATTGCTAATGCTAATGTGAAGTTCAAGCGGAGACACCGGCATTTCGACGATGACGACGACGACAACGACGACAACGACGACGACAACGACGACGACGACGACTCAGTGCATGGACGTTGTCACGTCGACCGTGACGTTGTTGCTAATGATGGGAATATGGATGCCGTTCCTGTGAAACGGTTTTGAATGATTGGCAGATTGATTAATACGGAGAAGACGGATGCGGGTCATTTGCAAGGCTGTCTATCTTTCAAATTACTACAAATAATCAAATTTGACGTTTTGCAGTCGTCAAATATTCATTCAAACATAAGAAATTTATTCCGGTTTGATCCTTTTGTATTTTTTCTCTTATCAGTTGATGAAGCATAATGACAGGACGGTTGATTGTGGACTAATTATAATACATGTATATTATAATAATTAATTATTCTATGACAATTAATCCATTGTCTAGTCAACTTTTCTTCTTAAGGGTTTTTCTATTCTACCTTGTTGAGTCGGTTCTCATTCACCTCCTATTTGATACGTTTCAAGTAAATATGATTTCTAAGGCAAAGTCATTTGCTCTAACTTATACCAACATAATAATAATAATAATCTTCGTTTATTAACATTCAATCTGACAGACCGCAGAATGATTACAGATACAAGTTATACGAAATACATGATATGTATGTAAGCGCTAGAACTAGTTAGGCCTAAACATCCATCTCCAGTTCTCCACTACTATTCATTCTAGACACATTCGTCCAACATGTATTCCTTCGACTATCAAAGCAAAGCTTCATGATGCTATTTTTCTGTTGAATTTTATGCATTAACAAGCATGTACATGTATATATTCTCCTTGAATTGCTCATGACCTAATTTTCCAAATCACTATTCTGAACTGTTCATATAATACCTATTTCTTAGCTTCCCTTCTTCCTTCCTGCATTCCTTTCCTTCCTTAATTTCTTCTTTTCTAAATCTGTCCTATGCACATTGCGCAACGCTAAGTTCTGAGTAGCCTCAAACCTCCATAACAACATCAAAACAATGTTTAGAGAAAGGGCATATACTATACGGGCTCGATTTTTGACCATCTTAGTCTAATCTTTCCTGCTTCTCTTTTTGCAATTGCAATATTATAATTATGTATAATATATCTAGCGCCTCTCTAACTTCTAAGAGAGAAATCACTTTCATTAGCTTACACACATGACCTTATAGAAATCCAAGCGGTATAATATTGGGTTTGGGATCAGCTGAGTTGTTGGCATCATCATCACTTAGATCCATGTAGAATGTATTGTATACGGTACATTGGAAATATATGCAAGCGTTTGAAAATAGGTAACCATCCATCTTCACTACTATTCATTCTAGACACATTCGTCCAGCGATCCACTCAACCAATCGCTCAACCTCAGCCAATCACCAACCTTTCCGACAATCCATTTATCCGATCGTTCATCCATCCATCCATCCATCCATCCATCCATCCATCCATCCATCCATCCATCTATCCATCCATCCATCCATATAACCGTTCATCGGAGCATTCCTCCTTTCGTTCCTCTATCTATCCATCTATCGCTTCAATCTTCCATCCGTTCATCCATCCATCCAATTTAATGCAATCATGCCTCCTCCTCCTCCTCCTCCTCCACCTCCTCCTCCTCATCTTCCTTCTCCAGCCATCCCTGCAATCTGTGCAGCACCTCCTCCTCCATGCAGTGGATCGGATGCTGAGGAGATTATTTTCATGAGACGATGACATCCATCGTTCATCACAGTTTAACTTATCAGCAACGGCTCTTCTTCCACTCACGAAATCTCACGTCACGTCGGTCGGTCTGATCCATATTATATACATGTATATTATATACACACACATGTGTATGTATAATTATATTATATATATACTGTACACTCTGTTTGTCTGTCTGTCTTTCTCTGCTACTCTGTCGCTCACTCTCGGCTATCTACTGTGTCACTGGCTCTGTTTCTCTTGATCTCTCTCCCGCTCTCTTCGTTTAGCTCTCAGTCTTTCGCACGCTCTCTTTGTAAACATGTACACTGTTTCCTGTTTTCTGAATCTATGCATCCATCCATCCATCAATTCATCCATCCATCAATCCATCCATCCAATCATCAATCCGTCAATACATCAATCAATCAACCTATCAATCAATGCACCAATCCATCCATCTATCCATCCCTCAATCCATCCATCCATCCACCAATCTATTCATCCATCTATCAATCAATCCATCAATCCATCTATCCATCCATCCATCAATCCATCCATCTATCCATCCATCAATCCATCTATCCATCCATCTATCAATCCATCAATCCATCCATCCATCAATCCACCAATCCATCAATCCATCAATCCATCCATCCATCAATCCATCCATCAATCCATCCATCCATCCATCCATATATCCATCCATCAGTTCATCCATCCATCCACCAATCCATCAATCCATCCATCCATCCATCCATCAATCCATCCATTCTTTCATCCATCCATCATCTTCCACGTCTTATGAAGCAGACCAACCAGACCCTTATACTGTATAGGTCTACTATCGTTCATCTGTTGCATGACTGCTGCATTGATTCTGCGCATGCTCAGCGTTTACCGATCACGTGACCGATCGGTGGTCCGCCTTCTCTGTCATTTCGACAAAGACTGTTTTGTCTAAATAATATACAGCATTCTCCCCACGGTATCTTTCTTTCGAGCGGGTCACCCACACGCACGTACGCACGCCCACACACACACACAGACCACAGAGACATATACATGAATATTTGATCAATGTTGCAAGGCAGCAAGCTATAGGGCAAGTGCTGAGGGTAGTCTATCTCAGGTTGCGTGCCTTCGGCACATGCTAAATCACATGGGTGATGCCGTTGTGAACGAATCTCATAGAAGAGCAAAAGTCGGAACGATTTTAACGCTAGCCTACCTTTTGTGACTGGTATATATTTTTTTATGAGATTTACTATTGAAGCTCTCACAACGAGCACTCTTGCTAACGTCCTTCATCCACTGCAATCGCCTTACACTCCGCCACGCATGGGCAATGCATGGGCATGATTCTTTTGGTTGAACTTCAATGTAGCAGCACTCTCATGGGCTCTCGTGCATTTCATTTTGTTACAAAATAGGTAATGGAGACAACTGCCAAGTTTGTTTGTCTGAAGTTCGAACTCTTTCTCCTCCTTTAAGCAATTAACGGCTCAAAATTCACGACTTCTCGTCGGCATTTTTAGGAGTTTGTATGTTGATTATCTCATCATCTGACGACTGACTACACCGTGCCCCCACCCAGTGGCGGCGCCAGGATTTCAGTTTTGGGGGGGCTGAATTCGCGGGTGAAAATTTTCCATTTTCTGCCGTCAAAATTTCTAGCGACCTTTTTTAGTTATTTGGTGGAAATCTTCTAAAACGGTCCTTTTTCATATCCGCAAAACGTTTTGGCAAATCTCGTGCGTGCCTTGCGCTTCATTTTGTGGAGGGGGGGCTAAAGAGGTAAATCGCCCAAATATTTCATTTTTACATGGGAAAAAAATGGATGGCCTTTTTTAGGGGGGCTTGGCTCCCCTAAGGCCCCCTAGCGCCGCTACTGCCCCCACCCCGATTCGCATTTCTGTCTGACATTCAGAGCACATGGACTACAGGTTTCATAGCAGTTGAATTTGAATTTTTGAAACGTATACGGAGTCAGGACTAAGATAAAGATCAGGCAACGATGCGTTAAATTTTTGAGGGGTATGTAAAATTTGTTTTTTTAAATTGTTGCAAGTGTTAAAATTCTTGTAGGTCTGTGAGACATTGAAATGAAAAGATCCGCTAAGTTATACATCTTATTAGTTGAAGCTTATAAGAGATATTTCTTCTCTCCAACGCATATATAGGCATATATAGACCGACACCTAGCACTCTATTTATCTCTTTCTCTCTTACTCGACAAATATGTATACAGACAGAAAAAACCATCAACACACATGTATATATTATGCATACATTATGTATATATAGAGAAGCAGAGACAGAGACAGAGGCAGAGGCAGAGACAGAGACAGAGGCAGAGGCAGAGACAGAGACAGAGACAGAGACAGAGACAGAGACAGAGACAGAGACAGAGGCAGAGGCAGAGACAGAGATAGAGACAAAGACAGAGGCAGAGACAGAGATAGAGACAGAGATAGAGACAGAGACAGAGACAGAGACAGAGGCAGAGTCAAAGACAGAGACAGAGACAAAGACAGAGACAGAGGCAGAAACAGAGGCAGAGACAGAGACAGAGACAGAGGCAGAAAGCGAACGGGTGAGACTTTCCGATGAGGTTGCAGCAATTACTCAGCCAGCGTTGAATAGAAGATGTTCCGGTGGCAATTCCGCTGACATCGTCCCATCCCGCTTCCTGCTGCATGCCCTTAATGTACAGCCGCGTAATACACGAGAGGCTCCTCTCTACATCACCTCTCTAGCCGAGCCCTCTCCCACCCAGCAACGATCGGTCCCTCCCTCCATCCTTCCATCCATCCCTCCCTCCCTCCACCCATCCCTCCGTTCCCAGATCCGTCGGCTCTTCCTATTCCCGGCTCCCTCCTTTCCTTCGTGTGTACGTATACGAAGTCCGGAAAGTAGACACACGACATCCGGCGGCGGTGGCCACCTACCGACCATATCCGACGACGACAACGACAACGACATCTATAAAAGCTTCGGATGTCGTTAATAATTGACGACGGCGACTGACGCCGGTTTTTTTCACATGCAGAGAGACAGACAGTCAGACGGACAAACGTACAGACAAACAGACAGACACACACACGTAGATAGACACATGGATGGACGCAGACACAGAGAACGACATCTGAGACGACATTGGGTGGGAAGCAGAGTTGGGAAAAATAGTGACCCTGAAAACTAAAAAAATAGAGTATTGGGCCCTACAGATTATATACAGCCAGTTGAATATTATACAACAGACCAAAATTAGTCTTTTAGCAAGTTCTCCATTTAGTCAATCATTTTTATCAGCATTTAAGTCAGAAAGTAATTCAGTAACAGAGTTGTCCATTCAAACATTCAATCGCATGATCATGAAGCCATATACAAGTCAGTCATTAAATAGCTAAGTCAGCAACTGATTCGTTGATTTTGCATGTAAGTCAGACAGCCAGACAGCCAGTCAGTCAGTCAGTCAGTCAACCAGTCAGTCAGTCAGTCAGTCAGTCAGTCAGTCAGTCAGTCAACCAGTCAGTCAGTCAGTCAATCGGTTAGCCAAACTCGTAGCCTATATATAGCGTCCAACTAGTGGGGCCGCCAAAAATGAAAGCTGAATGCAAAACAATTCGCACTGCAGGTTGCAATGATTTAAGCACCTACGAATTACAGTGTAAGGGACTAAGGGTAATTGCCTGCATCCTGGTAAACGCAAAATACTTTTTATTGGTGCCTATAAGAAAATTTATGATCTAGAAGTTTCCATATTGTTGTTGGTTATCATGCATGCTACCAATGCTATATACACCAGAAGTAATATTTACACGGTCGCGTTAGTGGCACGCTATATATAAGGCCGAATTGGTGCCTATGGCTATAATCATACCAATGCTTACTCTAGCTGAATTTACGCACTATAGTGATTACAATTTAAAATTTCGTAAATAGTAGTAGACTATAGGAAGTCAGTCTATGTAGCCGCAGCAGCTCTCTGCCGCAGTATTTGATGGGTGAAGAAGTACAGAGGTTATAGTAAATTGGAAGACTAATATAGCCTGTTATTGTCTATGGGTCAATGACAATAGTAAGCCTATTGAACGGCATTTTTGTAGCGCAGTTTCACAAGTTCACAACTGAAAAGTAATCAAGCTGTTCTTATACCGCGTTATACACCGCGTAGGCTACAAGTTCATAGCGCTGCAAGTCCAAAATCGCCGTTAGATTTTCATTATTACAGGCAATATTCCGTTAATGAAGTTATCTCTTTGTTGTGAGATGAGGCATCGTATTCATGGGCAAATATTATACTGAGACTGCATTTAGTGGCGGTGACGAATATATTGGACGCTGTTTCTCTGGCCCGTCGTTCGCTGCGGTCAGCTGCCAGTGCCCGCGGTGACTATCTAGCTTGTCTCTTCTTCTCGTACCGCTATAGTATACTATGCAGCGAAGAGCATTTTCCATGGTGGGTCCAGCTATCCGGAATGGTCTCCCTCCGGCTCTCCGTTCGCTTACCCGTTACTCTGCTGGCTCTTTCTATCGTCTTCTCAAAACTTTTCTTTTCTACCATGCAGGTCCGGGTTTGGAGCGCCTCTGAGTAGAGATCTTGATGGGGCGCTGTATAAATTTATGTGATTGATTAATTGATTGAAGATGCCGTTGGTAGCCTATAAGTTACTGCATGTAGAAACTTGAAGTGGTCGACTATACTAAGAAACTGACTTCTGCTTCGTAACCGTAATCGTAATCGTAATCTCGAGATCTCTACAGCGCCCACAAAAGTGAAGTCGGCGCCGTCCACAAGTCCGACCGCAGTTGGAGCAAGGACAGATATATCGGCAAGATGGCGGCATCTCAAAAACATTCTACTCGTATAGATAAATCTACAACTAGAATTTTTTAGATGAGAATGCTGATAGCTAGCATGCCTTCAGCCATAACTCCGTGCATGTTGTTCAAAAGTTGTTCCTTGATAATCAAGTTACTGACTTGATCATAAGCATGACCACAACAACGACAAAAACCACACTGTATGTTTGTATCATATCAGAAGGGGAAAGCATTACTGCAGTTTAAATAATCCCGCTCAAACTTGACGTGTTCGATATTGGATGGCGATAAAATGAAGATAAAGCGAAGAGGAGAATATTATGACTTTCGAACAGAATAAATGCTGTTGGCCGGTATATGACAATAATTTGATGTTGGCTGGTATAAAATTATGACAATGTTATTGTGAACATGGCTTCAGACAATACCGACCATAGATGCTAATGAAGCTTTGGTAAGTTTGGTAGTTTCGAATTCATGCGTCGGATAGCATTAACATATTATTTCTCTGAGCATTGCTCTCGTGTGTCGCCAATGTGTAGACGACCAATCTCTGCTGCAGTCGACATCGGTCGCCAACGTTGAGTTAGTCATCCGATGTCATTAGATTTGACGGTTGCAATCATCATCATCATCATCATCATCATCATCATCATCATCATCATCATCATCATCGTCATCATCATCATCATCAACATCATCATCGTCGTCGTCGTCGTCATCATCATCATCATCATCATCATCATCATCACCATCATCATCATCGTCGTCGTCGTCGTCATCATCATCATCATCATCATCGTCGTCGTCGTCGTCATCATCATCATCATCATCATCATCATCACCATCACCATCGTCGTCGTCGCCGTCGCCGTCGCCGTCGCCGTCGTCGTCGTCATCGTCATATGCAGGTTGTAACCATAGCGACGGTGACGATGCATTGACATCTGTGTTATGAAGACAAAAGAATGTTCCGAGTGCACTCAGCGCCAACAAAGCCGTTGCTTTTGCGCAGTTCGCTCCAGGACTAGCAAGACAAAGACTCGCATCACGTTGGTTATTAGATTTCCAACAATAGCTAGTTGAATATGCAGGTCTAGATTTAAGTTCTGGTGGATTTTCCATTAACTTAACGGCAGCAAATCGTCGCAGCCTATAGAGTCTATGTAGGCCTATAGCAAAAATTTTAATTCTAAAATGCAGTTCGTTCAACCCGAATATCTTTCACCATCTTTGAATTATTCCTATTAAATCTGATTAAAATTTGGCGCTGTCAGAGATTTTAGTGAAAAAATAATTTGCCTTGCGTGTACCACTGCGTGGACAAATATTCACAATAAACACCCAGAGACGACACTCTTAAGACTTCGCTGGGTGTATATTAGGCCTATATATAGCCTATGCACATGTATATTACATTGTGTTTTGCTGGCAATGATGACAATAATGCTTCCATGACCGTATTCTCCAACGCATGTATACATCATAATATTATTGTAGCGAGTCGCAGGAAGCGAACGTGTCGCGTGTATTTCACGTCTTAAAACAGAATACGAAATGGCTTTGTTTTTCACGTCTCCAGTTTCCTGCTGGTCCACATGAATTGTTGTCCACATGCTGCTCGCCAGACGTCCTGTTTGATCTGCGCAGCTAATTATGTCACGTACGCAATTATAGTCTACAATTATTCTCCTAATTTCCGCGTATACTCTCTGCGCTCTCTGTATCCCGCAGTGACTCTTTTCATGTAAATGAAATGCTGTTGCGTGTAAGGACTTGTGGGATGGATGGTGGAGTGAATTCGAACATCATGCCATCCAATTTCTTGGACATTTCCTGGTCAGTAGTTCGATGTGTTATACTTGTATATGTATATATGCATGCTTTGCATTCTCACTCGAGTGTATTCATCGTATCTTTCAAAAATCATGCGTCCAGCTCTGTTGAGCGGTGTAGCCTACTTGAAGGTCGCGATGTTAATCTTCATTCATAGACATACACGCATTATACGCACATTGACCTTCTTTGGATTGTTTGTATTGGATCGTCACTTAATCTTAGCCACTGGAAAGGCTAGGATTGATTGGGGCCAACAGAGAGTCATGGTTTTCAGCGTGCATGGCGTTGACCAGGAACTGTGAATCCGTTGGTTAACTATAGCGAACTGAAAGAGAAATTTTATCTTCTTTGGATTAAACAGGTGGGCGGATCAAGCATCATCAGGAGATTCCATGCAATCTTCACCTACGGATGACACATGTTGCCCTAATCAAGTGGGAGCAACAAACCCTCAAGTGACATAATCATGTCTTATGCAGAAAATTCTTTTCAGTAGCCGCGACAGTTGAATGTATGCCTATATACCACTGAGAAGCGCTAATAAATGAGCTACTAACTAATAGACTGCATCACTTGACTCGATCTTACCTTAATAACTGTGAAAGGTTGATGAACCGTGCCTTAGATTAGTTCTTCTTGGTCAGCATTACACTTAACGTATAGACTATTATAGACGAAGAGTAGCCTAATGCATGCAGTCTAAACATTGGAGTTCAAATGAAGCCAAACCGTTGGCGTGGAGTTTCAAAATGTTCCAATGACAGTTCCATATATGCTTCGAGTCAAACTTGATCTTGACGCGTTCTGACAGTTAATGGACAGTAAATCAAGTTAAGCGGTGAGTGCAATCGGAAACAACGTGCCTAAGTTCGGAGATGCATTCGATGAAAGTCGAGCAGTTGGAACATTTCAGCCGCTGCAGTGTAATCCGCCCCAAGGGAACATAATCTGCACATAATAATGTGTCGCTACGCAGGCTGTCAATCATCCTGCTAATACATGCATCACTGCAGAACGTTAGCTTCCCTCTAATGACGGTACCTTACTTAATATTAGAAAGGCCTACCTAACTCCGAAACTGCTCGCTCTTTGGCATTGCCAGTTCCAAGCCTGGGGAATGGAGGAGGGCGACACTAACCATCATTGATAGTATACGACGCTGCAACAAGCTTATTGCGTTCATCATCTTACATTACTTTTTGTACCCATCCTTATACCTTACTCTTTGTACCCAACCCATCTTACTTTCTGTACCGCAGCATACTTTTTAACATTTCGTCAATAATTCAAACCGACAAAAAACGCAGTAAGATTGCAGATGGTATACCAGATAGCAAGTTTTGCAAAAGTCAATTTTACTGAATGGCGGCTTGCAGGGCGTCCAAATGTCCCACTGGTCATTTTACAATCGCCCCCCCCCTAGGTAGTTGACGGCTGAGTCATGGGCGCCTACACATTATTTGTTTGCAGAGGGAACACAATGGTCACAGTCAAATTTCTCTAGCAAGATCTTTATAAACACAACGCAGGAAATCAGAAACATTGGTATTTTCATAAAGGTCCTATAGATGTAAATATCTCAGTTTCACCGTGTATATCATCAGTATATCATCAGTATCAGGCTTTAGTGTGAAGAAATTCGTTAAAGGCTGGAAAGTAATAGTTGCAAAAATAGGTGTATTTTTCCAGAGGGTGTGATAGGGGCAAGACTAGTGTCCCCTCTTGCATGCTTCAACGTGCGGACGCTTATGGGCTGCTGAGTCAACCTCCATATGATGCAAGCGAATTTTACCTGATGCTCATGTCAGTTCATTACCATTCAATCATTTCCCTATACCCATTTTTTTACTTGCCCCACCGCATAAAGAAATAATCCTTCATTTACAGACAACATTTATGTTAATGAATTTGTCATGTTTGTTAGAGGACAATAATTATTGTTGTTTGCGAGTGAATGCGTTGCAGAGGCGCATTGTGTCTTGCTAAATGCATTGTAAATTTGGTGGTGGTGGTGGTGGTGGTGGTGGTGGGGGTGATGATGGCGGTGGTGGCAGTGGTGGTGGGGTGGTGGTAATGGTGGTGGCTTGGGTTGTGGTGGTGGTTGTTGTTGTTGTTGTTGTTGTTGGTGGTGGTGGTGGTGGTGGTGGTGGTGGTGGTGGTGGTGGTGGTGGTGGTGGTGGTGGTGGTCGTCGTCCTCGTCGTGATTGTGAATGTGGTGGTCGTGGTCGTGGTTGAACAATGGCTGACGATTTTCAAACAAGTCTGCATATAAGTATATGGCTGCTCCTCCCTCCCTCCGTCCCTCCCTCTCTCCCTCTCTCCCTCTCTCCCTCTCTCCCTCCCTCGCTGTCGTTGTCGTCGTCGTCATGGTTGCCATTCCCCCTGCGTCGCCCACGTCTGTCGTTTGATGGAACCTAATACGCGTGTAATTATGAGCGACGATACGATATGAAGTCAACAGCAGCAGCAGCAGCAGCAGCAGCTATGCAGATCTGAACCACGACAACAACAACTGCAAAGACAAATACATTCATTATTTTCGAAAATTTAGATGACGCCCCGTCAGGAAGAGTAGGCCTACTCAGAGGCGCTACCAGTCCCTATGGAGAGGAATGTCTTGAGCAAGATCTGATGGAAAGCATGCCTATTATGCCAAACAATATTCAAGAAATGATGTTGTTCCGTTTCAACAGCTGCACAGTCAACTTGTGTGTGTGTATGTGTGTGCGTGTGTGTGTGTGTGTATGTGTGTGCGCGCGTGTGTGTGTGTCTCCAGGTCCCCGTTTGTAAATTTTCCGACACACTAACTAACCGTGTTATTTATTAGTTCTGATACTCAACCGACGCAAACAGAGGATCAAGAAAGCGAACATAATAAACGAACTTCGAATAACTTAGTTCTTCTTGTGCGCGTGATATAAGCTCTGCATGAGAGTCAATAAGTTTAGGTTATGGCGAAGGAAATAGATTTGTTCTGCTTGTCTCTCTGTGCAATATTATGCGGAGGAATTTGATGGAGCAGAAACCACTGACACCCGTGAGTTAAATCCAATAAATACAAATAATATTGAAGACGAATGAATGAATGACTGGCGTCATTGTAGTGTGAGGCTTATCGCTTCTAATAACAATGCAGTCTCATAGGTGACACTATATGTCAGTGGTTCCCAGCATTTTTGACTTTAGGGCCACTTTTTATAAGTTGGAAGACACGATGGCCACTGTTTCTTAGTTGAACGACATTAGAGGGGCCACAAGACTAAGATTTAATTAACCAAAAGCATATAAAATTGATAATGAATCACAATAGAATGTTTTATGTTGTTTATGGACGTCAAAATAAAATAATTCTCAATAGAAAATAATTATGTGTTCTATCCTGTCCAAATTGTCAATTTTTATGTATTTTCTGTTAATTCTTTGAGAGATAAGGGCCATTTTTTGAGGCCTGGCGAGCAGGCCCGGCCATAGGGTATGCGGGCCCAAGGCAGCATCGAGTCTCCAGGCAACAATTTACTAAGTTCACTACTTGTCAATACAGCATTGACACTGTAATTATATACCTATTTATATATGTAGGCTAATGCAGAATCATGGGTGCCCTCAGGAAAATTAACACCGATTTTTAACAACAAAGCATTTCTTTTGACAAATTTCTTTGAGACAAAGCACTAATGAGGCTATTGATTCTCATGGTGAAACGGAGAAATTTACATTTAGACACCTAAGTGAACAATCCGGTTGAGAAGAGCGCATTTCAAAAGAGCGCAATCAAAAGGGCGCAATCAATAGGGCGAAAATGAATAGAGCGCATTGTTTTTAGACCGCACGGTCGAAAGGGCGAAATCAAAAAGGGCGCATGTTTAAAAGGCCGCAATCAAAAGTGCGCATGTAGGGCATCTCCGCCGTTGAAAAGCCTTCATCCAGCTTCCAATAATTTTATTAAACATTATTTTCGTCAATCCAGCTTCTATTTCTTAAGCATTATTTTCATCCCTCCAACTCCTATATTCATCAATAAAAGAACCTTCATCCAGCCTCCATTTCATAAACATTATTTTCGTCAATCCCGCTTCTATTTCATCCAGCCTCCATTTCATAAACATTATTTTCGTCAATCCCGCTTCTATTTCATCCAGCCTCCATTTTATAAACATTAATTTCGTCAATCCCGCTTCTATTTCTTAAGCAATATTTTAATCGATTTCAACTCTTTTTTCATCAATAAAATAACCTTCATCCAGCCTCCATTTCTTAAGCCAATGTCATTGAATTTCAAATAGTTTCAAAGCACAGAATATCCGACCAACTTCTAACAGAAAAATACCGTAATTTAGTCTTTCTTCTTTGGAGAATTGCGTCCTTTGACTTACCGACACGTAGCCTAGGCCTGCTCTTTATTTACCAATTTTCCGTTCCCTTTGATCTCTTCCGACTTGCGCCCTTTGTCTTATCGACCTCCTTAAATTGCCATTTCGTTCAAATCGCTTGCGACAATTTGATTGCGCCCTTTTGATCGCCTGTGCAATATTTGTCTTTTCGCTCAATTTATCATGCGATCTAAAAACAATGCGCTCTTTTCATTTTCGCCCTATTGATTGCACCCTTTTGATTGCGCTCTTTTGAATTGCGCTCTTCTCATAGGATACCGAACAATCCATGTTCTTAATTCCCTGCTTTTTTCAAACTCGTGCTAAAATTCACCATTGTGCTGTGCTCCATCCAACTAAAATGTCTGCAGGCGCCCATGTTGAAAGTTGAAGTTAATGGACATTCACATGCAAATCTGGCTATTAATCCTAGCAGTTTACTATGAAAACAAT
>OX457036.1:45327780-45375280 GCA_949752735.1 Lumbricus terrestris
GTGTCTCATGCCGAGACCTACACAGTAGTGAAGGTTTGGAGTGAAAAGCTCAAAAACTGTTGAAATGCATTCCGGACAAACAGACAGACAGACAGACAGACAGACAGACACACGTTACAGAATCTTCTCTTTATTTATATAGATGTATACTGTATGTATGCTATATACATAGTATATACTGTATGTATATATATGTATAAACAAGTGATCAACGCAGGAAAGATGGATGCGAATTGATGGACGATGAAAGTCTGCACTGGACAAGGTAGACGCAGACGCAGACAGACAGACAGATAGACAAACGGACATACAGACAGAGGAAGATTGACAGAGAGCGTGTGGCAATAAAATATGCAAATTTTGACTGCAGACATGCACTGAAAGATAGATGCATAGAGAAAAGCAGATAGACAGGCGCACAGACTGCGATTTGCAGACATACATACAGACAGACAGACAGACAGACAGACAAATAGCACAGACAGAGGAAACGACTGGTATACGCAGACATGCAGATGACTTTGCATTGGCATAGACATACACACATGAAAACATGGACTATATATACAGACAGACTGAACAACTGAGAGGCAGACATAGCAGAAGACTGACAGTGACGTATGCAGAGACAGCCAGACAGAACAACACGAAGACAGAGATACACAGATAGACAGACATCCACCCAACGGTCTATTGATACATGTATATCAGACGCGATATCGTCATATATGCAGATCGGCCGGGGTAATTTCGGCCATTTTAAACATTTTTTAAATAAATTGAATCGGGTTGACTGCTAAAATTAAATAAAATCAAATAAAATCACAACTAAATAAAGCAAGATAGGGACAATATACTGAAAGGTTACTCTTTGGGAAAGAGGAAAACATTTGTGAAAAGAAAATTTTTTGTAAAGTGAATTTTTGACCGGTTTTACCCCAGTACACGTGGTGAATTCGGCCAACACGATTAATTTGATTCTCACAACAAACCAGATGAGGTATATGTGGCGGTTCACACCGAAATCAGCATTGAGTCAGAAATTACACATCAGAGATAGGCTATTCAGGGAATGCCTGGTAGCATGATTGTGATTTTTTAATTTTTTTTGCAGAATTTAATAAAAATATAATTTTTTTTAAACAACTTTTTTTAAAACACAGAGCATGAAATGATGCGTTATAGTTACATTTTTGGCCAGAGCATGATGTTCTATATAAGCAGAGCATGATGTTCTATATAAGCAGAGCATGATGTTCTATATAAGCAAAGCATGATGTTCTATATAAGTAGAGCATGATGTTCTATATAAGCAGAGCATGATGCTCTATACAAGCAGAGCATGATGTTCTATATAAGCAAAGCATGATGTTCTATATAAGTAGAGCATGATGTTCTATATAAGCAGAGCATGATGCTCTATACAAGCAGAGCATGATGTTCTATATAAGCAAAGCATGATGTTCTATATAAGTAGAGCATGATGTTCTATATAAGCAGAGCATGATGCTCTATACAAGCAGAGCATGATGTTCTATATAAGCAGAGCATGATGTTCTATATAAGCAGAGCATGATGTTCTATACAATCATCTACATCATCAAAACAAATCCTTTGCTAAATAGCAATCCATGTGCACGACGGCTTAAGCACGTGGATCGCATGCTCGCTTTTTAATGGAGGGACAAACGCATAATAGAAACAGGAAGTAGACTGACAGGTAGACAGGTAGACAGAATTACCCGAATGATCGGTAGAGATGAATTGGCAAGTAAGTCGATCGAGCTGTCAGTATGAAGTGTGTGGGCGTGTGTGTGCAGAGTGTGTGGTGTGTTTGTGTGTGTGTGTGGTGTGTGTGTACATAGTGTGTGGTGTGTGTGTGTGTGTGTGTGGTGTGTGTGTGGTGTGTGGGTGTGTGTACATAGTGTGTGTGGTGTGTGTGTGGGGGGGTTGTGTGTGTGTGTGTGTGTGTGTGGTGTGTGTGTGTGTGCGTGCATGTGTGTGTGTTTGGTGGGGGATGCATGTGCGTGAGTGCAAGAGATGTGAGACTTGCGTCAGTTGTTTTCTATGATCGGCCAATCATCTTCTTTCCATCAAAAAAGCCTGCAGAGCTTTTTCCATTAGATCCATCGCTGTTTAGGCCTAACTAGTCGTCCATGAATTCTTTCCTCGTCGTGCTTCGAGCACTTTGTCGTGCACACCGGAAAACCATTTGTTGATGATTAATTCTGCTACAATTTCTTTTCTATTCAGATTCTGTATACATGGATAGCTGCAGTCCTTCTGCCGATAACTCTGCACCCGTGTACTTCTGTTTATACAAGACCGTTTATAAATAGCACAGCAATTTGGTGGCCACTGCTGCATGGACCATGCAGACCGAAGTCTTCGAGAACTTTTAAATGCACAAATTCACTGATCAATTACACGATTTCTCGTTTCAGGGCAAATTCTGCTGTTCTGTAGAGCATGATGAAAACGATGGCTTATATATAGTATGGTGTGACTGACAGCCATGAAAGCCAATGGATTATTATTATTATCATAATCTATTAGAACTAAGATGAAAGTCAATCGTTTCCACCTTTTAATTCTCAATCGCAAATCGACCAGGAGAAAAATTAATTTTATTGGCCATTGATGATAGCAATGACGACGATGATGATGATGAAGATGACGACGATGATGATGATGATGATGATGATGATGATGATGATGATGACGACGACGACGACGATGATGATGGTGCCGGTGTCGATACAATGTGCACGATGCCTATATGGCGAGTCTCCATTGATTTCTGTTGATAGTGGTCTGTTAATAGACCCATACTATTGATAGACATCCCTGGCATACGTCCCAATTGACCAACTTTACTACACAAAGATTCGTGTAGCTTCTTAAAATAATAACCGAAGATTCAACTGGAACAGAGCTGTATTCAACATTTGTTGACAACGTACAATATTTTTCAGTCTTTCTCCTCTGGTCAGAAGCTTTGAAACAATTCAATGTCAATTGTATGATGAGTAACCATGATAAACTCTTCGCAAGTATTAGTTCTGCAATTAGGTTTTAGCAGAAGGTTTGTTCTGTTCGAAATCTGCAAGTCCTCCTCCTTCTGGCCTAAAACTTAGGTATCATGCAACATCGCAAAAACTGAGTTTCAAATAGGAATTTCAGAAAGTAGAAGAGTGACAAATTGAAGATGATTAGTGTAAGAAGAAAAATGAGATACCAAAGTACATGTCACTGTAGGACAAACGGAAATGCGACAAAATCGATCTCTATAATATAGGTAGCAAAGTTTGGAAGTGCAAAAAGGAGTAGGAGCGATAGTGCAGAAGAACGTGCACTCTGTGATTTAGAGTAAAACTTCGATGGGTATCCCAGTGGAACGAAAGGGAGACACCATTTTAAGCTTTTAGACCTCTGAATAGCCAATGGGTATAATTATTAGTGCAGCGATGTGCCGCAATTCGACCTATTGTATTGAACCATAATATATAGGTGAATATTTGATAGGTTACTAGGCTATCTGTTAATACATTGATACATATTCATCAT
Organism: Lumbricus terrestris; assembly: GCA_949752735.1. Taxonomy (NCBI): domain Eukaryota; kingdom Metazoa; phylum Annelida; class Clitellata; order Crassiclitellata; family Lumbricidae; genus Lumbricus; species Lumbricus terrestris. The sequence continues at coordinate 45,331,348 of OX457036.1, forward strand.
GTAGAACCGTAGAAAGATAGATTTGATATCCCTGAGTAGACCTACGTTAATGAAAGTCCTATGATACTGTTGAGCAGATATCTCATGCGTTAGGTGTTAAACGTAAGGCTCTCTACCCATCTCACCATCTATGTATACTCATATATCCATAAATCCATCTATCCATCTTCCCATCTACCCATCTATCCATCTACCCATCTACTCTCGCTCATCTACGTCTCATTTCCATAAGTAGCGTACCAGGTACTTCAACGGCCTGCTCTGCCTAAATCCAGCGCTACAATGGATCAGTCCAACAGAAACTTCCTTGCGGATTGCAATAGTTGATTTCAGTGGATAGTTGAACGTGGGGTGAAAGGCAGACGCCCTAGCAGTCTCTGTCGTTAAAAATGAGGCTGAAGAGGACAATGGGATACAGAGGATGGAGTGGCCGTATTCTGCTGCTGCTGCAGAAGATGAACGAGATCGTAGCGTTCCATCTCGCCGAGGATCTGAACGAGGTTATCTCTGGAGCAAGGATAGGGAGGAGCCTTCGCCTGTAGTCCCTCGCAGTGCTGGTTGTGGGTGAACTGCCAGTGACGCAGGATGCATTCCGGTGGAGTGAGGATGTCGTTTGTATTCGACGGATTCAAATCCATTCCGGACTGGAAAAGCGTCTCTGTCATTCGAACGGCCTCCTGCGTCAGACCTGCAACGCATACGTCATCGTAACTGTAATGTAGTCATAAGAAGTACACTGTTTACATCGTAATCCTTATATCGTAATCCATATATATCGTCACTTCAAAGAGAAACTCCTCAGAGGCGCTCACGACCTGACACCACCAAACTACAATCAAAGTGAATAATTTTCAAACTCTTGTGGAAAAGTGGCAAAGAGAGTCCAAGAAGTTCGTTAAGGAGACTGCTAGATGTAGTCTATCCATGGCTTAAAGTGTGCCTGGACGGTCATGGACGGCGTCCATGCACCTGTTTTAAAATCTGAACGCCGTCTAGCCACTTATTGGCGAACACACTGCAGACTGGAAAGGTACGGGGCGTCCAGGCACTTCTTCTGGAGAGGCAACGGGCGTCCAGGCACTTATTTTCCCACACTATAGGCACTGAGTCTATCTTATTCCAGGTAGGCTATATCTTATTCAAGAAAATGAACACACCATAGCGAAGCTTTTATGCAGCGCTGTAGAAGTTCGAGCCATAGAAACCAACAGGTCACCTTTCTTGGCAGAACGAAGGAATCTGCTCCCTAAGATAACTCGGGCTTGGCCTGCTAGACAATTATTGCGCAATGTAATGACGACGTATTGTAATGTCAGGAAACTTCGTGCAATGTAATGCAGTGTGTAGTGTGAATGCGCGCATTGATGCTCACCGATATGGTCTGCAAGTTCTTTCCAGGAGGGAAGCGTGTTGTCGAGCAGGGAGAAGCAGAGCTTTCTCCGCAGTTTGCATGGAAGAATCAGCGTATCCGGAGCGGGGGTTCGTTTGCGAAGGACTTCCGTCAACGTATTCACGATCTACACAGAGACAACAGCTGGTCAAGGAAACTCACGAAAAATGCAGGATATCTGCTACGTATACAAAGAGATTAATTCTAATAATTAATTAATCAATTAATCGTTAAAAATCGAATATTTTTGTGCATCCTTCTAATGTCGAGCCACCATTGGCGGAGTAAACAATAGATTCTATGTATGGTGATCAATGATACTGTGAAGCTTTTGCGTGGATCATTTGCGTTTGAGGTATATATGTGCCTATAGAAACACCCATAGGTGACAAAGTCAATAGTTTTCATGGCACTAAGGAGACTTAGCAATTCGAATTGATTTTTATGGTATGAATAAAGTAGTAACCAACTCAGTGACTATATTTTGTTTAAAGTTTTCACGCATTACATCAAGTAGGCCTACAGCAAACTATTCAAATTTAGTCGATTGATCGCTATTAAATTTAGGAGATTAATTGATTACAATCATTTTCTTTCATGAACGAAGCAGCCTAATTTAGCAGCTTTTAAAGAAACTAACACTCGAAAGCGCTGCACACATAATAGGCCTATCTATAAGCAACTGTTCTAAATAAGTGATCCTCATCATATAGATTTGCATGTTATGTAATGTGTAGAATGGAGTGAAAAAAGTCTTGTCATCGGAAGGTTAAACTTCGGTCGATCACGGAGACAGAAGAACTGTTTCAACAGAACAGTACAATTCAAGGCACGATGTATGCAGGTTGGAGTGCAGCAGAGCGGTCCTTGCAAATCCCCATGGGCAGAGAAGCGTAACGATCGCCGCCGACTTGACCGACTAGATATTGGGCCTCTCTTATGCAACCTATGATCTGCATGGTGTTCAAGAAATCCTGTTTGCTCGCATACTGCAAGCAAGTGTAGTATTTATGCTGAGGTTTTGTCGACTACTGATTGCCGTAACGAGGTACTAAAGACGACATATACATATAATGTATACATTGTATATATTGTATATACCGGCAGATAATAGGGATTGGCCAAACACATACACACGTACCTACACGCGTGTACAGAATAACAAAGAGGAAGGGGGAGGTATACTTGCAGAGAGGATACTGTGGCAGGTCTGAAAGATTGGACTTGCAGTAATCAGAGCAAGTCAAGTAGGGATAACGAATTGCCGAGTGTCACTTAGTCGCCTAACAGCTGCAGTAGCTTGTGTCTCGTGGTCAGTTTCACCGGTGCAGCTGTCTGAAGCCGGTCTGCCTATAGGAAGTGTGCGTGCGTCTGTGCAAGTGTGTGTACATGTGTTTGCGTGTGCCTGCAGTGTTTGTTTATGTTTGTGTGTGTTTGGTCGTGTGTGTGTTTGTGTACGTGCGTGCCTGTGTGTGTGATTAGCAATCGATCACTCTCGTTCCTGAGGCGCAACGGTGTCTCGGGCAGCAGCGAGTTATTCATTCCAGTCTCGGAAATGCCACTTTATTGATTCCGCCTCAATCTCTGACCATGCATCCTCGTCTATACTCTACCCAAAAGCCAGACTAAACTATGCTTTCGTTGTCTCTACCTCTGCATGGATGGTCCGACCGCGTTAATGACACACAAGCACGTGCGTCAGAGTAGTAAAAGGATCAGGACCTTGTGATGCAGCCAGTGCTCTTGCACGCACGCAGTCGCCGAGCAGTGACGGTCTGAGAGTCCGGTCGGCGGTGCATGTGTAAGATGCAAAAAACCGCCGAAGTAGCTGAGCCCTTATGGACATCTTCATCTAAAAATCTGCAAACCATCTCAATATAGGCAATTCCGCTCAGTAGGTGAAAAGGTTACCCAGTAAAAGGGTTTTGGCATGCAATGGCAATTTGGCATGCAATGGTAATGGTGTTTGTTGCAAGTAAGCAAAGACACTGTGTTGGATTCCACAAGAATCTATAGTCCATCGCTGTTTCTACTGTGTACCGTATCAATAATTATCATAACTTCATTTGATTGTTTTTGCAGACGAAAATGTCGTTTAATTGATGTGCAAAACAAGATTGTGCTAAACTTCAGGTAGATTTTGAGTTTTGCAAAAACAAAGTTTGAAATTAAGAGCAACTATGGCAGAACCCTGTAATAGTATATACGCCACAAAGCATGTGGCATTGCCTCTATACGCTGGAATAATCCGGCGGTAAAGGCGCAGGATTTTGATCTGCGGAGTGTCGAAGATATCCGGCAAAAATATATGAAAAATTTAAAATATGTGCTGGCATCATGTCTGGCATATCCTAGATTAATGTTATTGATTCCATTTTCTCTTATTCTGCTGTGTAAAAGTCTAGTATGTTAGGGACTCATCATTAAACATGATTTATGTAAAGAACATAGGCGACCCCAACCCTCCATTTTTTATCGGGATTTTGGTCCCCTCTGGGTTGCCGTTTGCTACTCAGATGTATGTATGATGTGTGTAGTAAACTGCATACTATTGAGTTTTAGCTGAAAAACAATGACTAATAAAATTGAATTGAAAACGTTAAGATGTCATCATAGTCAGCAATACAGATGATAGATGGCCGATGCAAAGCCTGTCTTACATCGGATGAGCGAACACAACGCAATAAAACCCTAATATGTGATGCATTGCGGATATAACTGACGCCTTAGGAATTTCCAATTGCAAAGCATCGCCATGGCAACATGTTGATCAGCATTCTCGCTCGTCCAAGAAAGTTATGACGAACATCGCGCACGACTTCATCATAAATATGTTGTACAGTATGAACGCATAGCTCCGTCCATTAATTCTTAATTGAAAACCGCATTTTTCAGAGCCAAAAAACAAATTACTTCGCGGGATCAAACTTATTCACAGGCTAATAAAGAATGGATCAAAATCAGAGATTCTTTTATCGTGCAGTTCAACACAAAATATGCATTTCTAAATGGATCTGTGCCGTTCTAGAAACACACTTTTTGCAGTTAAAATAGTTTTTTAAAAATCATTTCCTTCCGATTGCAAATAATTTACCATGGAGGATGGGAAGAGAAAGAAGGAATCGTGCACATGTAGCCTAAAAATTCTTAAAAGAAGTCCTGATCAAAATTCAAAATGCAATTAAAGAAAACGCATAGTGAATTAATTAAGATCAAGTTCCGATTCGAAATTCGGCGCTATGACAAGTAAACAGGCAGATAGCGATAAGAATAGATGGAAGATGTTAGATGGCGAAAAGAATAGATGGAAGATGTTAGATGGCGATAAGAATGGATGGAAGATATTAGATGGCGATAAGAATAGATGGAAGATGTTAGATGGCGATAAGAATAGATGGCAGATATTAGATGGCGATAAGAATGGATGGCAGATATTAGATGGCGATAAGAATAGATGGCAGATATTAGATGGCGATAAGAATGGATGGCAGATATTAGATGGCGATAAGAATTAAAGCAGGGAAGAAATAGTGAAGAAAGAGTCGAGATATGATGCCTTATAAAACTATACTATTGTTCTGAATATGTGATGCAATTGAACATTTATATTATAGCTCCCCTTAACATATCTACAATGTAGTGAGTAGCGCTGAAATCCGTAGATATTATTGACTGCAGGCCTACATAATGATATATATTTATCAAATAGAAGTAGCTTTAGTGCTGATCTAACGCCATGCATGCAAAAAGCAGAAGCGAACTGTTTGACTTACTCCCCAATATTCTTCGGTGGCTAACTGAGATGGTCTACTGATGACGACATCTGGTGGATTATTGCTGCTAAGAGAAAAAAAACAGTCTTCAATGACACAACTGCAGCCGAAATGAAATCGCATATGTTTATAGTTGTGGTTTGTTTTTCAACAGATTGATACTTGAGTCAGTGGCGTAGAAAAAAACCCATCAAAAATTCCTGGCTACGCCACCGACTTGAGTGCTTGAAACACATAGTTATATGATTCTGGAGGCTAAGCATTCATTGTACGAGACGTATATGCACTCCATTTTTTGTTGCTTAAGTAACTCTTAAAGATTTACCTAATAATAACGATAATAGTAAGAATGACAATTTCTATGGTGCCGTAACAGCCTGCCCTTACAAATGCGCCTCACATACAGCTATAACAGCAGGGCAGGCTTTGCAAAGAGTTACTTGGTATACGTGTTTACAGACGATGATATATAGCTAGTCGTGAATATGTCGAAGTGGCAACAAATATGGTCTTAGTTTCTCCAGAGGACAATGCATGTGGTTGTCCTATTCAACTTGCACCTGCATGTCCGTCACTATATATAATAATTATTATATACGCACTATTATTATTACTAAACATCAGTCACCTGTATATCCTGAAGAGGCGCTACATAAATGTTGACATGCATGAATGAGGAATATATAATATATATACATATATATATATATTATCATCAAATGACTCAGAATCATTCCGTCGATGGCGCTGAACAATTGTAAGTCAAGGGTCTACTGAATGTCCCTTCTCAGAACTACACACACACACATATATATATATATATATATATCTACGTATAAATATATATACATTATACAGGGTGCGCCAAAAAGGACCCCCTATTCTTTGTTGCGTTACGTTTTTGAATCGTCAAAAACCGGTGGGTGGCCTCACTGAAAGTGGTATAACTTTTGTTCTGTTTGAAAAAGTTTGATAAAATCTGGCCATGATGTGTAAATATGAATTGTCTATATAGCCTATAAGTCTGCAAATTTTCATTTCGAAATTCTTAGTTTTGGCCAAGATATTGGCAAAAACCAAAGGGGTCTTTTTTGGGCGCACCCTGTAATATAACTGTCGGTGCTGAATGGTGAACGAGAGTCGCTGTGATTTCTCTGCCTGTCGTCTTTGATCGCTTCTGCCAATCTGTCTCTGCATGGTAGCAGCAATCCCTTAAAGAAACCTTTAAACGAAACTCTTTCAACTACAGAAAAATCTATCGCATATACCCTGCAGTTTCCTATACTCTTTGCCGTTCTTTTGCGACACCACTTACAATTCCACATCACTCTCTGTCTCGTGAACCCTCTCCGGATTTGAAGTAAAAGCTAGAGTTTTGCGAACATCCGCGCTTTGATTTAGAGGTTTTAATTCAACGAATCTATAGCTAAGCTGGTTACTCTAAGTCAGATTTACTGCAGTGACATTTATCAGAATTCAGTCTATACAATCATAATCAGGGCTGTTTTTAAGAAATTTTTAGAACTGCACAACCTCTTCTTTCTTTTCCCATCCTCCATGGCAAATTACTTTCAATTGGAGGACAATTACCTTTTTCACTAGTTTTAACTGCACAGAGGTGCTTCTACAACTGCACAAATCCATTTACAACTGCACATTTTGTGTAGAACTGCACGTTAAAAAAGCCCTGCAATCATTATTCGTGGTCTAGGTCTATACCTTTCGCGGTAGAAGTGAAGGTTTTCGTAGAAATGCAGAGCATCCTGGACGGAGTTCTGACTTGAGATGGCGTTCAGGTCGTAGTCCGGGATCTGCATTCGTCGCTGCTGCTGGAGGTCCGGCTGTCGACGTCGAGGCAGCAGAGGCAGAAGGTCCATGTCGTCCCTTGAGATTCGTCGGCTGTAGTTACGGCGCCTGGAGTTTCCGGGATTGACGGGTTTCCTGAATTTGTCGAGGATTGTGAAGAGGTCGCGAGTCATGCCTTTGTCATTCTTGATCTTGAAGGACAGGTGCGAGGCTGAACAGAATACAAGAACAGGTTGAAAGGAGACTTATCACCTAGGCCTACATGCGATAGGTGATGAAATCGCTTTTCCATAAACAAATGGACTTATAGAAAGATCAATGAAAATTAATAAAAAATTCCACTCGAACTGCCAAGGCGAAAAGTAGACACTGCCGAGTAGGCTATAGTAAAGAAATTGAAAGGAGACTTAAACAGCTTATCAATGGCCTGATACTAAAAGAAATAAACATATATTATTGCTTTGAAAGAGTTTCTTTTAAGTATTCACAGTTTTTAAAGCAGACTTGAATAAATTAAGCTAATTCAGATTACAATTGAGCAGCACAGTCTACACATGCAGATCCAAGCTATAATATTGAAGAAGTGGGTCGTACGCGTGTCATTGACTGAGAATGTTATGCGCAGCTGGACGTCACTAGATCTATCGCACGTTTGTTTCTCCAGACGGGTCATCTTCTTCAAGTCGCGCAGAACCTGAGTGACGTAAGTTCCACTCTGATTGCGCGTCAGGATCGACAGCTTAGTGCGAGTGGCACAGAGCAGCGCCCCGACGCCCTCGCAGCAAATGACCTGCTGGTCATTGCTGACCTCTTGAACTGACCAGTAGCCGCCTGTAATGAACATAAAATACCAGTGACAGTATTTGTAAGGTATTGATTTTTAGAAAGTCAATCAAACGAACCCCGCCCACCCCCCCCCCCCCCAAAAAAAAGAAACACAGGATTTATTCTTATTCACATATCTAATACAATCTCAAATGAAATAAACTTGCACTGCAATAGTATAGACTAATAGTCTAATCTATAGTCTGATATGATGACCTGATCTGTCTAATCTGACCTAATCTAATCTGTTCTAATCTTAACCATTCCGTTGGAATCAAATCATTGTATGGTGATCTGCTAGACTTGCTTGCTTAACCTGCCTGACCTTTCTTGTTCTTGACCGTTTGTTGATTATAATTATCGCTTGACTGAACGCGCGTTGATAAGTTGGTTCCCGCGACTACGCCTTTGTGGACGCTGTAGATATTTCTTGAGTTCTATCTCTTGAGTATGCAATTGCAATTAGCCTATACTGTCGACGCTAGTCTCGTACATTAGGCAACATTAGACTGCATGCTATTAAATGGAGAACAATCGTCTTTTAGCGATTGATGTAAAGATGAGAGGAATTGAAGACGTTACATATTATGATACTTACCGAAATCGAGTTCACGTCGTAGAGCAGCGCTCCATGCATCGAACTTTCTTTTCCGCTTCGCTTCATTGTAGCTGACGAAGGTCAACACAATCGACCACTCAACCGTGACGATTGTTATCGTTGGACAATAACACGAACTGAAACGTGATTTTTTGGTGACAGGACAATTACCCCCTGGACAATTACCCCCGACAATTACCCCTGGACAATTACCCCCCAGAACAATTACCCCCCCCGGACAATTACCCCCCGTGCCAATTACCCCCCGGACAACTACCCCCTGTGCCAATTACCCCCCGGACAATTACCCCCGTACCAATTACTCCCCGGACAACTACCTCCCCCCGTGGCACAGTGTGAGCTTGTTCGTATACGCGTGAGGGAACGAACATCCTCATGGTCATGGTCTTCGTATTTATCAGACCTTCAGATCAGTAGCGGCGCTAGGGGGGGTTAAGCCCCCCCTGAAAAGGTCATCCATTTTTTCCCATGTAAAAATAAAATATTTGCACGATTAACCCTCTTTAGCCCCCCAAAAATAACCGTAAAGGTACGCACGAGGTTTGACAGACAGTTCGGCGGATTATGAAAAAGGACCATTTTCGAAGATTTCGATCTATCAAATGACTATAAAAAAGGTCGTCAGAAATTTTGGCGACTGCAACGGAAAATTTTCCAGAAAATTCAGCCCCCAAAACTAAAATTCTGGCGCCGCCACTGCTTCAGATAAACATTTAAGTATTTTATTAGACAGGCGTTACAGCTACCTTAGAACCGTATTTAGGTTGGATTTTATTTAATAATTTACAAACTGAATCCAGACCTCTATCGATGACATTTAAATATTTTATTAGGCAGGCGTTCCAACTAGCTTACAACCGTTTTTAGATTGGATGTTATTTAATAGTTTTCTTGAACGTTTAACACTAACTTGCGTTTAACACGACATAGACTTCTTTATTGGCACGGGGGGTAATTGTCCGGGGGGTAATTGGTACGGGGGGTAATTGTCCAGGGGGTTATTGGCGCGGGGGGTAGTTGTCCGGGGGGTAATTGGCACGGGGGGTAGTTGTCCGGGGGGTAGTTGTCCTGGGGGGGGTAATTGTCCAGGGGGTAATTGTCGGGGGGTAATTGTCCGGGGGGTAATTGTCCAGGGGGTAATTGCCCTAGAACCGATTTTTTTTAACGTTGCAAATGCAAAGACGCATATCAAAGAGATACTGTGCCACTGTGGCAAAGCCTACAATATTGGACACGAAAATGCGAAGCCAGGAAAACTTAGATGCTAGGACGAGACGGTCTAAGACATTTTATGCTCAGAGGCAGTGAGAGCAAAATGTCAGTTATAAAAATAATTATAAATAATAATAATAATAATAATAATAATAATAATAATAATAATAATAATAATAATAATAATAATAATAATAACGACAATTTAAATGGCGCCGTAATATATGTAGGCTATGGTTTTCATTTAAACGTTGCATGGTAGCACCAACAACTTTAGGGCTCTACCGAATATTCGCTTTGTATTCTCTTCGGTGTCGAATAGTCAGCCAAATAGCCTTTCGGTATTCGGCCGAATAGTTACGGTCGAACTGAATACGATCATACGAATAGTGATCACGTTTCTGCATAATTATTCAGCTGTAGCGAGTGGACCGATGTGACTCCCTCATAAACATAATATATATGCTGTGGTTGCGTTGCATATATACTGCCATTCTTACATGTTTTAGTCAACTGTTTGCTTTTAGTATAGGCCCTAGTGTATTAAATTTACTGAGCTGAAACTTTTGCTTACATTTGAAATTTTTAATGTTGCCGGTAGATCTATTTTGTACACTATCGTATTCGTATTTATTTGTATACTCGGCCGAATATTAATTAATCGTCACCTACTCGGTATATACAGCCCTACTTACAACGAAAAACACACATATCTATGTATAATGTATATTGATTGAATAGCTGTGAATGACGACCTTAAGACGATTCGTTTGAATTCCGATCCGTTGATAAGTCCGCAGAATCCGTCTCCATCATTCAGCGGAATCTCTTGTCTCTGCAGCGATCGACCGAGGTTCGGTCGTCCGCCGATAACGATACGATGACGAATCTCTGTTGAAAAATGACGATAAACAACGAAGATACACATCCGAATATTAAGTCAGAAAAATAGACACCGTGTGATGATGATGGAGATTTGGTACGTCATGTATATGAGCAGGGCTTAAAGTGTGGCAGAACGGTCATAAACGGCGTCCAGGCACTTATTTTCAAATATCTATATGCCGTCCTGCCACTTATTTGACTGCAGCACATCTGAAAAAGTGTATGGGGCGTCCATGCACTTCTTTTTTTCACACTTTAAGAACTGTATAATATTAGTAACGACAGGTCAATGTAGTCAGCTGAAATGAAAGCACCGGTGTGGTAAAGAGTGTTAAGAGGAGAGAAGTGAGGCCTGGGCTAAAAAACCAGCATGTTCCAAAGATGACACTTCGGGTGAGAGGTTCTGTTCCCGAAAGCGATAGACTTTTCATAGCAGATGGATTATTATCAAGTGTTTTACGAATGCTTGCATTAGAATCTATATTATTATTAGTGCAGCTTTACAAGTCTAACTGTTTAAATTTTAAACGATTGCTAATGTGCGTTGTATGAGGTTTTATTCTATAGCCAGGCTACTGCTACTGTCTATAGCCTCAGCCTTGACATTAATTTTATTCTCTGTCCGATCCAACCGAAATATTGATGTGTGATCATCTTATGAAAAATGTGGCTGAAACGCTTTGAGTTTTTGTATCATGCATTTCTGGTTATAATTCAATGATAATTATAAATGCGATGTTAACTCACTCAAGATGTATAACAATGGATTTTATGATGATTTATATTTTATGGCAGGTCTATGAGCCTATGGCATAGGTGTATACAGCAAGCCGAGCTGTGCCATAATTTATTGTATATAACTAAACAAATTCATCCTCTCGACCCGCCATTCATTTGAATACAGGTAATAATTGTAGTCACGGAACGCAACCAACAGGTTATTGGAATTAAAGACAATGCCTTGCGAATAGAATACGTCTCAAGCAAATCTCAGTTTGGTCATAAAGTCGTAGAAAGACTTTGCCAGCAATTCGCAAGAGGGCTAAATCTAAAAACTTATAGACGCAAGGAGATCAGCATATGAAAATGCCGTATAACCTGACCAAACTTTGCCATTTACATACACACCTCTCAGTATAATTATATAGCTGAATTGGTGGTCATCAGAACATTCAAGAGGCTGCACAATGGGTTAATTCTAAGAAACGCTTATAGCACGGGCAACTGATAATGCTAATTGCGCTTGCAAATAAGCCAACCTCACATGAGAGCTGAAAGGAATGCAACTAACCGTCCTGATATTTTCCTTTCTCAAAGGCGACGTAACCCTGCGAACAAAAACCAAATACCAGTTCATTTCATGCACTATCATTTATATGCAAAGGCAAATGTCTAGTAAAAATCATCGACACATATTGCCTATACTGTAACAGTTGTGTAAATTTGAAAGCAGCTGATAGGCCTATATAGCAGTAGTAGCAAAGCACAGAGTGGTCTTCATCTCAGCACATCACCTTGTCACCTTGTGCTTTCAGCTCTCTGAGCTCTAGCGACCGACATGGTCCATTCTCAGCACATAGTGTAGATTAATTATCCCACTTGGCCACATAAATTAAGTGTCCCATTTCTGCGTATAGTGCATAGGTTGAGACCCATTTCAGCACAAAGTCTACGTCGTACAAATATTTGTGCACGTCGACGATTTTTCGAACGTCAATTTTGAATAATTGACGATAATTGACAATAATTGATAATAATTTGTTTAGCTGACACAATCAAATGTGTGTGCGTGTGTGCGTGCGTGCGTGTGTGCGTGCGTGCGTGCGTGTGTGTCAGAATTGTATACGGAATGAGACAATACCAAGCGATTTGGAGCTAGGGATGACAAAGCATAAATTGCTTATCAATTGGACAGGCTTCCTTAAAACTAAACTAGCTTGGGTACCCGGCGTTGCCCGGGAAATTTAGGATTCGTACCCCTACCCCAACACCCCAACACCCCACCTCCCACCCCTACTCCTCCACCCCACCCAACCCACTCCAGTCCACCCACACTCCCCGACTCACCACCCCTCACCTCCACCCCAACACCCCATTCCCCCATCCCACCGCCTCCCACCCCTCCACCCCATCCACCCTTCACTCCCCACGACCCCCACCCCACCCCACCACCCCACTCCGCCCCCCCCCCTCCATCCCCACGCGTCCGATGCCGAGACGGACACAGTAGTGAAGGTTTGGAGTGAAAAGCTAAAAAACTGTGAAAATGCATTCCGGTTAAACACACAGAATCTTCTCTTTATTTATATAGATAGGACTGCATGGTTTTACGAGGGTTACCTGTTTGCACTTCACTGTCTGATCATCCTTCTTTGTAACGCTGAGGAGCAGCTTATCCTTAATCACGGTTCCTGTCTTCTCAAACTCACCATCCGCCATTTCCGAGTTCCGAGACAGCTGAAAAAGGAATAGACTCATCTATACATTTAGGTCTATACTGTATGCAATTGTTCACCTGGTCACCTGGTGCCGTCAGCTCTTGGAGCTCTGGCGACAGTTTTGATGTATCCTCTCCAGTGTTTCCTCTCTCTTGTCGCCTCTCTTAGCTGCTCCAGGCTCATGCCAGACTTTTCCTGTACCTCATCCAACCATCTCTTCCTTGGTCTTCCGCGTCTCTTCCTTCCCTCACCGCATGCCGTCATCAGCTCCTTTTCCAAACCGTTAGATCTCATCACATGGCCGAAGTAGCTCAATTTCCTCCAAGTTGCTGTTTGCTGCAGTGTCTCCTCCCTCTCTATTCCGAGCTCCCCACGCACCGATTCGTTAGTTCTCTTCTCCGTCCATGAAATCCTTAACATCTTTCTCCAAATCCACATCTCGCACGCGTTGATTTTCCTTTCCATATCCCCTGTCTTTGTCCATGTTTCGCATCCATATAGGACCACTGGAAAGATCAGTGCTCTTACCAGTCTTTTCTTTGTTTCCCTACTCACGTATTTATCCTTCCAAATCCTTCCAAGACCGTTCATTACCGTTTTCCCCATTGTTACCCTCCGCCTTATTTCCATATCACTTCTTCCCACTTCTTCCCTCCTTCTCTATCATAGACAGATGCAATTGTTACAGTATATATTGGTTAGTGTCTTTATTGTCATTTTTGTCATTATTGAATTTTATTCGATGTAGAAATTATTCCACTTGAAATTTAAAAAATTATGTTTGCATCAGTATATAGGGTAGTATAATTATTGTTGTTGTTGTTATTGTTGTTGTTGTTGTTGTTGTTGCTATTGGTATTGCTGTTGTTGTTAAGATGATAATTGTGTTTCGTTATTTAATTAATTCAGTTAGAAATTTTGTAATGAGAAAGTCAATCTCAGATGCATGCGAGGAATGCAGCTTAATCCATAATGGAATACAATACAATGCAATGCAATACAATGCAATACAATGCAATACAATGCAATGCAATACAATGCAATACAATGCAACTCTACCTGATAATTATTATCCTCTTTCCAAGGAAGTGCACGCGACCGCACGACAGACGATCTACTATCGATGACGCAAAGAGGTGTGACTTAGATGTAGGCTATGTTTGACTTATGAGACAGGTGTGAGTGAAGGACTTTGCCGAGGTTCATATCAGACCGTAACTGACTCGGGCGATCCTAGATAGATTAGAACGGTCGGCCTGTGATAAAGTTTGAGTGAAGCCAAGCACGACGAAGCTTCCTTGTTGCATTAATACTTCTACAGAGGTTTGAACCTTGGACCGTGACAAACCAAAGCAAACTGATTGCGTGTGTTAAAGACTAAGCAGAAGTAGGAGCGAATTATCAAAAATTTGGGCCAATCGGACTCGTTACCTCTCTGCTTGTCGATGACTCGATGGGCCTGCAGTGTGCAGTTTAAGCATGAAATCTACATAAGTTTCATTCGTCATGCTTTAAATCAAAAAGGAAGCCAGTGATTGATCAAATTCTTGATTGCATCGATTTTTGATTACACTGTAGCTATGACCAGATTACAGATGCATCTATGTGTTGAAGTGGTAATTCGCTTGGGTCTATGCTTTCGTTCATGGCATATACAGCTTTGTTCTTATGATACGTGCGTGCTGTGTCCTCGCATCAACTGTGGCTGTTGATATTTTGCCCTTTTTAATGATTAACCTTTAACTGAAAGGTATTGGAACGTATGATAGCTAATGACTATTTGTTATTAAGTGAGGGAACGGACATTAACCCCCCGGACAAACCCCCGGACACCCTCAAACGCCCCGGACAACCTCCCCTCCCCCCGCTTAGCCTAGGACAAACAATCCGCACACAAAAACCCTTGCTCTGTGCAAATAGCCTATTCCTGACGTTAAATAATGAAACACGTTTAATCAGTTCAGCTTCTATTTAAATAGCAACAGTTGTTTCTATCAATCCAACTTCCATTTAAAAACAATTTTTTTGTCAATCCAGCTTCCATTTAGGCAACAATCTGTGTCATCAGTCCAGCTTCTGCTCATAGGCGCAACCACCCTATGGGACCCACGGGACGCGTCCCCCCCAACTTTTGAGTGGTCCCCTAACTTTATTATTATGGTCCCCCAACTTTTAGGACGTGATTCATTATGGTCCCACCCAACTTTTAGGACGTGATTGCACCTATGCTTCTGCTTAATTAGCAAACAATTGTTTCCATCAATCCAACTTCTATTTAAATAACAATTATCTTTCATCAACCCGGCTCAAATGTAAGCAATAATATTTTTCACAAATCCAGCTCCAATTTAAGCAAGAATATTTTCATCAATCCAGCTTCCGTTTAAGTAAAAATTATTTTTGTGTCAATCCGACTTCTATTTAGCGAGAATTCTTTTAATCAATCCTACTTGTATTCGACCAACAGATGTAGGCTAATTTGAACGTAGGACCGCCTTTCTGAGTATTACCACTTACACACAATTTATGGTCTACCCGAGAGGGGGCTGTCCTACCCTGGGGTTGTCCGGGGTCTCTGTCCAGGAGTTTTGTCCGTTTTTTGTCAGAGGCTAATTCCTACACCCATTAGGTGACCTGTTAGCAGAACCACAGGTTCATTTGGGTTTACACATTCTCATTTAATGTGGGCTACAATGACTAGGCCTATCTTTCTATTAGCTTTGAACGGTTATGGTGAAGAATGAACTAATTGATTTATTTATTTATTTATTTATTTATTCATTCATTCATTTATTCATTCATTCATTCATTCATTCATTCATTCATTGTTTCTTTCATTCATTCATCGATCGATCCAGCAGTGAAGAATCGAAGAATTATGAAGTCAACAGCATGTTTGGATTTTGCTTTGGCCACAAAATCATCATCCTTGGCAATCTTTCCGGTGCCGTTTATCAATTTGCAATTAGCGTCGAAATGCGATGACAATCTAAGGCTTCTAAGCAATTGCGCCTACGAAACTCCTACGGACAATAACCGATTTAGGCTATACGAAGTTCGAAACCGAAGTTTCTGACTTTATAGTATGTGCTATAGGACTTATAGCATCATATGCCTACTACCAAGAACTAGTTTTGTTTACTACGCATTAACACGCTATAAGATCCAACTACATGTACCTCGATAATGGATCGAAACATTATAAGATGCAAGTTAGACGCATGTTATACTGTTTAACTAATCTATCGTTTAAATAGTTAATTCAGCTGAGCTTACCTGCTTTAATAAGAAGATTAACTAGAAGAAGAACAGGTTTTTCCTACTGTAGGCTACACCGTTCACTCTCATGGCCTAAACAGACACACATATTTATGCAAATGCATGCGACACGCTGCTGGCCTACGAGCCTATGGAATGTGGCCTGATATGGGTATAGGCCTATTTTGCATTGGTGAGTTCTATCTATTATACGGTGCTCATTCGAGTAAAACCAACTGAATCGCAACGCTCTAGATGACGCATAGTATGAGACCCACTTCGCTCATCTCAATCGTTTATTGTTATGCATACGTCTGTTGTATGCATGGGCTGAATGTACATGTAGGCCTACATGGTCTTGACTGTTCTACTGTGTGTGTGTGTGTGTGTGTGTGTGACAGTGTGTGTGTGTGCGTGTGTGTGTGTGTGCGTGTGTGTGGGTGTGTGTATGTGTGCGTGTGTGTGCGTAAACTATTATCCTAACTTCGTCAAAATGGCTCAAAAGTACATTCGTCTACATCCTAAACAAATACCCACTCATGTTCCTCAGGCGCGGATTCAGAGGGGGGCGGAGCCGGCGTACGCCCCCCCTAAACCTGCAGCAGCAAATGTTCTCAAACTTTTGCCGTGACGTCATTCACAAAGTTCATGTACAGACAAAATTTACGTAAATAGAAATTGGTCAATTAAAAAATATATCGAGTGGTCCGCCGTCAAAACGGCTTAAACAAGCAGTTTTATCATTCGCGAATAAACCAACTGCCGTTGGTAAGATATAGGCCTAAGCCCAGGGCCGCATTAAGGCTAGTGCGGGCCCGGGTGCTGTGGTAACCTTTCGGGCCCTCCTCTCAGTCTTCTGTCAGCCCAGGGCCGCATTATAAGGCTATAGTGCGGGCCCGGGTGCTGTGGTAACCTTTCGGGCCCTCCTCTCAGTCTTCTGTCAGCCACTGGTCTACCATGGCAAAGTTCTCCCACACGCATGTAATTATACCGTGTTTACTAACGAGTATACACTATACAGCCAAGGGATACTTTTCCTTTGGTAATTATACCGTGTTTACTAACGAGTATACACTATACAGCCAAGGGATACTTTTCCTTTGGTAAGCATGTAATTGTTTCCAAAGAAAAGTTTCCTACGCTAGTAGATATAGGCCTACAATACGTGACAGAAGGAACGAACGACTAGATTCTTCAATTGTTATTTATATTTATAAGCCCTATGTTTATAATGATCCTTCCAGTTGATTTTCTTCATTGTTCATCACGTCCACATTTCGAAGACCTCCAGTCTTCTTATTATTATAATTGCTTGCTCTCATGGTTCATGTCTCACATCCAAACAACACCACGTGCACTCCATGTCAATGTTTTATCATCCGTTACTGTAGATTCCTGTTTCCTCTTTTGTTTGCAGTTTATCGTAATGCTTAAATTCTAATTTATAAGTTCCTTCTTCCTATTTTCAGGTCTAATAAAATATAGCACCATATTTCTTTTGCAGACTCCAATAATATCTTGGCAAACCGCTCTTTAGAGCGTCTTGCAACAATTATCTAGGTCTAGGAATTATCGGAGAAGAGTCGACCTACACAGTGAAAGAAATCGAGACAAAGGAAGTGGGTAGGATACAGGCTGAGGGCAGATTCACTGCGAAGAACGGTCATGAAGAAAAAATGAAAGGAAGCGAACAAGAGGAGGACCACGACAGCTTATGGTGGATTGGATAATAACAAATGGATAGGCCTATGGAAAGTTTGAGGAAGAGGCATCGGACATTTCAGCCAGCCTCGGAGACAGAAAACTGGAGAAGAAGATGATAAGATATAATAGGTTTAAGAAATTAAGAGTTATCCAATAGCAAGTCTTCTAACGTTTTTTCTCTTATTATTTTAAAGATGCCAGTCAAAATGATTGACCCGCATGGCCTAATTTAAGATAGCCCATCACTGTTGATACTTTCCAAACAGGGCCGGATTAAGGCATGTTCAGCATGTTCGGCCAAACAGGGGGCCCCACAGGGCCCACACTTTAGGGGCCCCACACATGCGGGAAAAACATTCCGATTTTTTAAAAGATTTTTTGCAAATTTCAACCAAACGACTAAAAAAGGTCATCAAAATTTTTGGCCGAAGATCCGCACAAATTTTCCAAACAGGGCCCCACATTTTTTTTAATCTGGCCCTGTTCCCAAAGATAAATTTACAATAACAATAAGTTCCTGCGATTTCAACCAATTCATAAGCTGGAGCTAATAAATCTGTGTGGGAGAACTTTGCCAAAATTTCATCGACGATAAGTTTCATTATTGTTGCAGTATTCTTGCTAAGAAATTTCATCATTTCCGAAAATGCGGGCCCCTAAAGCTGCGGGCCCGGGTGCTGCAGCACCCTTAGCACCTACCTTAATGCGGGCCTGCCTATCTTAGGCCTAAATCTCAAAAGATGGCATATGATTATCATTATAATTTTGAAATTCGTCGTGCTGATTATAGCCGCCGAAAGAAAGTGTTCAGCTGCCGATATTATGGACAAAAGCAAATCAAGGATATAGAACTAGGCCTACTCATATAATCATTCTCCTAACGCTCAGTGGCGTGCGGTCCATGCATGGATGAGGCGCATCCCTTGCTTATTGAATCTATTTTTATACAAATACTAGTGTATTCAATTTCTATCATTACTATGTTAGGCTAATATCGTATGATAAATTGGCATCGACTATATTATTTTTATTTGGGGGCAGAAAGGGGGAGGGGCAAATTCCCAGGGGCCCGGCGGTGTGAGGGGGGCCCGGAGTGCCCGGGGGAAAAAGTAAACAATGTAAGAAGTTTAACAAATGCGAAGACATTCTGCATGTAGAATTGCGAGTTTGAAAATTATTATACATTTATCAATGATAAATTGCAATATTTCAGCATTTGCACCAGAACATTTACCATTTCAGAACAACATAGTG
Organism: Lumbricus terrestris; assembly: GCA_949752735.1. Lineage (NCBI taxonomy): Eukaryota > Metazoa > Annelida > Clitellata > Crassiclitellata > Lumbricidae > Lumbricus > Lumbricus terrestris. Next base: position 45,350,512 of record OX457036.1, read on the forward strand.
TCATTAAATCCCAAAGAAGATGGCAATTGTCTATTTTCATAAATTTCTGACCAAATGAAGCTATGTCTCTGCAAAAACATAAGTCCAGCTACAATAAGAAGTGACATCGTTCAGTATCTTAATTATTTCCTTTTTGGATCAAGGGTTGCATGATCAAAACCGATAACTGATTTATAATCGTTTCACTGTTAACCTTCAGTGGAGACCAGTGGTTTTATATGAGAAACTATATATTTTTTTAAAGTTCCATAACATTTTCTATAAAAAGGATCAGTATAGTTTTGCGTGATCTAATTTCATATATATATATATATATATATATATATACGGGATTGGATTGGTAGTATTTACGCCCCCCCTAACCAGAAATCCTGGATCCGCCTCTGTTCCTATCACCTTAACTGAAAAATGTCACAATTTGACCAAAACCTGTTCGTTGATCACCAACATGCGAAATGTTTTCCCCCAAAATAAATAGTGACTTAAAAAATTTAAGTAGATGCAAAGACGATTTTTCCGGAGATGGTGATGGCAGGCAGGCAGGCGGGCAGGAGGGGGAACATACGATCAGACAGGCAGGCAGACAGACATGGAAGCAGTCTGGCAGACAAACAGACAGACAGACATACGCTGGTTGCAATTATAGAGGCAGCTATATGAAAAGATACCGACACAAAACAGAGATAAACGTGGATATATATATATATACATATATATATATATATATATGTGTGTGTGTGTGTGTGTGTGTGTGTGTGTGTGTGTGTGTGTGTGTGTGTGTGTGTGGATAGATAGCATGATGAGGCAATGACTATTGTTTGCGGCTGCTGATGATGGTCATTGCTTGATGGGCTTACTACTCCGCATCCTCTGCATCCTTGCATGCTTGCATCCTCTGCATTGGCTGCTGCTGCTGTGGCTGAGCATTCGACTCTGCCATCGTTCTGGTCTTGGACGGACTGAGGAGTTGTGAGGCAGCGGAAGATATGATGGAGCGCAGCATCCATTCAAATCGATTCTCGCTTCGAAGACGTCTGACTGATAAGAAGCACGAGAAACTTCTCGCATCTTCAGTGCGATCACAGTCGCTTGAGTTCGACTATGAAAAGCTGTCGTTCATCAGGTAACAGCTTCTGGTCATATTATCATCATCAGCTTCCTACCCATCCACCAACACGTATGCATGAGCAATTGATCATTAGCAACGGCATAACCAACCGTCTGTGCATCATCACGCACTTATAATCATTTTTATCCATGTTATCTTCTACATAATTTCTATAACGTTATGATAAATGACGTTAAGTCCGTGATGTCATTTACTTCGCTTGCTCAGTTTAAATTGTAATGATGATGACGACAACGACGATAACGATAACGATGACGACGACGACAGTGATGATGATGATGATGATGATGATGATGATGATGATGATGATGATGATGATGATGATGATGATGATGATGATGATGATGATGATGATGATGATGATGATGATGATGATGATGATGATTGTGGTGGGGTGGTGTTAATGGTGGTGATGATAATGATGATGATGATGATGATGATGATGATGATGATGATGATGATGATGATGATGATGATGATGATGATGATGATGATGATGATGATGATGATGATGATGATGACGATGATGATGATGATGACATAGTGATGATAATTATAATGACAATAAAAAGAATAATAATTGTAATAATTTCGCTGACGTTTGACTGCAATCTTGGTCCAAATAACAGCAGTGACCTACTTTTTTTATCGCGGAGTTATGGCGCTGTCTTTTTCGCATAAACGGTGACATGAAAGAAACCACCCATCTTTTTCAGCGTATCGTCATCAGTAGCGGGGCCAGGGGTTGGTAGAGGCTAAGCCTCCCAAAAGGTCGTTAGGTTTTTTGCACAGGGAAAATGAAAAATTTTCATGAGATTTCAACTAAACACCCTTAAAAGACATCAGGATTTTTAGGGAACAGGGAAAATAAAATATTTTCTTATTTTTCTTGAGATTTTGGCCAAATGAAAAGAGGTCGTAAGTGTTTTGAATGGGGAAACTGGGGAAATTAAATGTCTGTCTTGCGATTTTGGCCAAATGACAAAAAAGGTCGTCAGAAATTTTGGCGGGTGAAAATTGGAAATATCCTCTTTCGATTTGTCCCTCTCAGCCAGCCCCCAAAGCTCGTCAGCAGCCCTGCATAATGCCCATGCACAAAAGCAACTCGGCTTGATTACACTAATCTCTGGTAAAAAATGTATTGTGCCCTATTACAATAATTATAGTAAGTCTGTCAATGTATTTCGTTCACGATGACAACTTAAAAGATATTTTCAAAAACAGAAGCCATAGTTGTAATTTCATTTATATCAAAGTATCTCTCACATTGCTGTTGCTTCACGTGAGCGATTCGGCATGCATACAATTATTAAGCTTGCGTAAGGTTTCTCGATATTTGACAATAATATTCCACTCTATATTATATTATATTAAGCTGGAAGGAGTTTAGAACAAACGAATCTATACTGGAAGAGCTGCAGCCGGAGCGGCGCCTGCTGGAGGTGGTGAAAGGAAGGAAGCTGAACTACTTCGGACACATGATCAGAGCCAACAAGCTGCCGGCATTCATATGTCAGGGCTATTTTGACGGAAAAAGGGCTCGGGGAAGGCCGAGGAGAAGATGGATGGATGACGTGGATGAATGGACGGGGATGGTGATGGCCGACTGTGTCAGGACCGCGAGGAACAGAGAGCAATGGAGGAAGATGGCGTCGTCGACTCTAATCCCCGATCCGCAGCAACGGACGAAATGCTTCGTTCCAGTGGCCGAGGGCAACGACGACGACGACGACGATATTATAATTACTCTACCACCATTCGCCGCTGTTTGCATGACCCCGACACCGTCAGCACTTGTTCAATTGTCCCTGAATGACTGATCACCGTGTTCGACTGTTCGTTCTTTCCTTAATGAATAATTTCCCGTTGAATCAACACTCTTCCTCATTCGGGTCTCACGGCGTATTGTATGTGCGGTCGTGCTGATTCTACGCAATAAGGATGGCGTGCATGATTCACGACCTTGGGCTGAATGCGCAACTCGCATGCATAAACCCCCGCTAAACAGTCTTTCACTTACCAACTATAGGCTACAGTAGTACCTTCAAAATCGTGAGTCCTGCTGTTACTCCCATAATGTACATTTAACTAAGCTCTGAGGCGAGAAGCACGTTTTCCTATAGTACAATCCGCTGCAAACATGCATGGCACCCGCAGACATTTTTGCAAGAGAGGGGGGGGGGGCAAAACACGATGGTCACGGACTCACGGTAAATTTTTTTAACAAGAGCTTTAAAATGCAAAACTGATAATTAAGAACTTAGGTATTTTTCACAGGGGTTTCTAAATGTAAATGTCCCATTTTCACATTGTGTATCGTTGGTAACATTGGCACTCTAGCGCGAAGAAATTTGTTAAAAACCAAAAAGTAGCAGTTAAAAAGTATGAAAATCAATTTTCCAGGGGCAAGTGTCCCTCTTGCCCCTATGTGCGGGCGCCCATGGCTGCAAAGCTGTCTTCCTCTAAGCAAAACAATTCAACCCAACTCCGCAATAGGCTATCGACTTTTTAAAGACATTCTTAAGGCAGATTATAGAGTCGGTTAACTAGGTCTACTAAAACAAATCCTGGTGGAACCTCTCAGCACCGGCCTTTGGCAGGCCTCCCTATGATCCCATCATTTGCATATATATATATATATATATATATATATATATATATATATATATATATGCAAATGATGGGATCATAGGGAGGCCTGCCAAATACATGTAGGGCCTTTGTAGACCTAGTTTTATTTAGGAGCATGGAGACGCAATTTTCTGGCGTCGACCATTGAAAGGTGTGTCCGAGAATTATTTCGTTGCTATCTCTTTCGTTATAGAACTGATTAACTTTCTAGCGAGCCCTGAGTGACCCGTTTACAGGAGCAGCAGTAGTAGTAGTAGTAGCCTACATGTATAGTTGTCCTATAATTGTTGGTAGTAGCAGCAGTTGTAGTAGTGTTGTTAATAAGGGAGATTTGTTGGATCAGTTTTAGCCCCGACTGCAGCTTCAACTGAGGGATCCATTCTTCTGTCTCTAAACAGCTGCTGTTTAAAGAATTTTATACAGTTTTCGATTTTCATTTGGTCTTTTTCCAATTTCGTCTTGTGAAAGTCCGCACACTCCACTGGTTTCTATGTGCCCGCTCCTTTAGATGTAACCCCTCATCTCTCCCAATCTGTTTGTGCCTTTCCTCGTCTTTTTCCTTCTCTTTCATTTACTCTTTATCTCTCTTTGCCTTTCTTTATCTGTTTGTGGAGCCGTGTATAATTACGGTAACTAAGCATAATTACCTAGTCCTTTCTGCTTCCGTCTGCGTCATTTCCTCGCCTTATCTTCCGTAAATTGCATGCAGCCGCACTGACTATCTATAATTGAGGAAACCGCAATGATTCAATTACATTCTCTGCTTTTGCTTCATTGAAAAACATTATTCTCCCCATGATACGTGTAAAGCAGTCGGTGTACATGTAATATATTATATAGATGTATTGGACTGTTGGCGCAAGGGTTAGGGTTCAGAACTCAGCCATGACAGAAAGATATTTCAGATTTTATTTTCATTTGATCTTCCGAACTCGCGACAGAATATGTACCATGTAAATGGAAGGAATCAGACGGCAATGGAATCAATTTGTCAGTGCATGGTCACCAGCCTGTAAGTCACTTGGGTCACTTCAATATGTGCAAAATGAAAAGGTAAATCAAATGAATATGCCAAACGCAATTTAATACAGTTTTCGATTTTCATTTGGTCTTTTTCCAATTTCGTTTTGTGAAAGTCCACACACTCCACTGGTTTCTATGTGCCCGCTCCTTTAGATGTATACCCCTCATCTCTGCCAGTCTGTTTGTGCCTTTCCTCATCTCTTTCCTTCTCTTTCATTTACTCTTTATTTCTCTTTGCCTTTCTTTATCTCTCTTTATTTGTCTCTCTGTCATATACTCTCTATCATAGTCTCTCAGACTCTCTCTGTCATAGTTTCTCTGTCATAGTCTCTCTGTCATAGTCTCTCTGTCATAGTCTCGTCTTTATCTGTCTATATCTGTCTTTATCTGTCTCTCTCTTTCTCTCTGTTTATCTCTCTGTCTCTCTCCTGTAGATCTGTACATCTCTGTCTCTATCTGTCTCTGTCTCTCTGACTCTGTCTCTTTGCCTGTCTGCCGTCTGTTTCTCTCTCTCTCGCCATCTTTGTTTTTCTCTTTCAGTTCACTCGACTTTCTCTTTCAGTTCACTCGACTGAATTCATGTTTTAATTTCTGTCTGTTTGTCCGTCTCTCTCTATAGGCCTATAGCCTACATCTCTGTCGTCCATGCCTCTTGTCTGTCTCCCTTTCTGCCTTTCTGCAGTCTCCTGGTTGTGTATATTATATGCGTCGTATTCGTGCTTTCATTACTCTTCCTTCGTCTCGACCCTTCCTCCCGACGCTAACAGTCTCCCAGTCACGACTCGACATCTGTCGACAAACGATTGTCAGGAGACGGGATCCATCTCCTCAGCGCAGACGTTACACATCCACATCACCCGTGTAACGACTGCCTTGCGAACGATTCGACGGTTAGGTTTATGTAGCGCCAGTGATTACCATTGACCATTGACCCTCGTCGTTCGTTTTCAAGTGTAGCCAACGGTCGTCCAAGGATTATTAGGCTTAGTCTTACATATGATGATTATCTAATATCTAAATTGCTCATTTGAGTTCCGGTGCCGCTTTCATCCTACGTGTTTCATTTGGTCATTATGTAGATCCACGTGTATGCGTGACTGAGTCGATTGAACCCTGAGAGATTAAGTTGTCTGTTGTTTGGTGCACAAATGTATAACCACAAGAAAGCCGAGCGCGATGGTTATGCGTTCCCAATGCACGGACGAATTTGAAAAATTGATGTCGGAATTTATTTGATTCTCTAGAATGTGGAAGTCAAGTCTGAGGTTAAAACACTTGACCTGGATGATAATTTTATCAATGTTAACTTCTGTAGTCTCTAGTAACTCTTTTTTTTCTAAAGGTAAACTCAGGCAAGCAGATTTAAAAATTTAAAGATTCGATTCATTTGCTAGACTGAGTATCATGAGTATCATGAGTATCATGGGTATCATGAGCATCATGAGCATCATGGGTATCATGAGTATCATGAGTGTCATGAGTGTCTAAGATTAGAAATTTCTCCGAGATAAATTTAAGCCCTCGTATCGTAAGATGCGGTAACGAAATAGGAAAACTTAGATGGCTATAATTATGCTAATGGTGGACCTAAGGTAAGGCATCGAATAAAGAGAGCTCAAGTAAGGTCAGGTTATGTAATCTCTGGTCAGAACACCAACTCCCGTAATCCTGCATTGCATTGCCTCTCTCTCCTGCTACATGTTTAACGACACTGCCATACCAAAAATGACTAGTGTCGCCCTCCTCCTTTATCCAGGCTTGGGACAGGCACTGGCAGAGAACAACCAGTGACGGTCCTGGCGGAGTTCTTGCACTGCCTTTCTGTTTCATCGGATATAATTTATACTTCTGGATTCGATTGTATCGTGCAAATATCGAATCCCATGTGCACGATTTAGGACAAGCGGTTTTCTAATAAGCGCTCAAGTTCATCATTTTGGAACTCTCTTCCACTTGACTTAAAATATATAATGCACTTGGCTTTGTTTAAATCTAAATTGAAGAAATATCTATTGTCTATTGAACACATACAATAAAAATTGACTGATTGTTGTTCATTTAGAATTATCGATGTTTCAGGTGCAAATGCTATAATTTGTACTTTGTATTTTTTTAATATTTTTGCTGCAATGTTCTGCAGTTGCTGCAATAATTGTTTGACTCTGGTTTAGTCCAGACAATGTTAGCTAGGTTTATGTAGGATTTTAATCAAATTGATGCTTAAGCCATACAATCACATTGATTTAGCTAATTGTTTCAAAAGGGACAGCTCTGCACTAGCGTTTCTTTTTATCCTTTAGGGTTCCCTGTTGACGACATCTGCAGATTTATCTCAAACTTTCTGGTTCCTTTTTCTTTTCTAAATTCACCTGAGATTTAAGTTATTGTTATATCATATATAAACGGATGATTGATTTGAAAAAACAACAAATTGATATAAAAAAAACCAAGACAGAAAAAAACACCCTGCAAATAGCAGCCTTCATACAGCACGACAACAAAGCCAGAGAAGCACCTATAGAGTCTACTCAGGTCTCTTTCCGCTAGACTGCATCTCTCCAATAAAATGTGTCCTCATCATTCCGCCTCAGTTGTTCCATGCATGCAACAGAGAACTCGATTCTTCTAACTCGAGGTATGTTATTGCGGCTCGACACTCTCAACTCGATCGACCACTGTCAGTGTTCGTGGCGTTTAATATTTCATGGATGCATGTTGTTAGTTGGGTGCAGTTGCATTGCGTATATTACATGGGCAAGAAACGTATGCGTCGACGTTTCCCTCGGGATTTGTCATCGTTCGTTCCGACATGTGGCGCCGACGACGACGATGACGACTCCATCGCATCATTATGATTTATTAACGGCTTGTTTGCCAGCCATACATGTATAATATTGCATACATGTATATATATATATATATATATACATATATGCGCCATGTATATACCGAAAATAGCATGAAGCGCATTGTTTATTGTGTGCACACGCGCGCGCACATAGGCCTATATATCGACACATAAAGGCATACATAATACATAAGCCTATATTTATATATACGCAGTAGGCCTATTGAGTAGTCGTGCATAAATATATGCCTATGTATTATGTATACAGTGACGCATATATTTTTTATGTGTATACCAATATATTTATTTGTCAGGGTGAAAGTGGCGATATTTGAAATGCGACCTCATCTGCTGGATCATGGATGACAATTGTATGTGATATGTTGTTGTACATGCATTCCATGTTATTGGCTAGTTCATACTTGCATAAATGCATACATACATGCATGTATAAGTGCATACATACATGCATGCATATGTGCATAAAATAGGCACGGGTAGCCTATAGGCCTATACATGTACACATGCATGACATAAAAAATTCACATTTCTAGCCGGGGTATATTGGCATGACCCCTTAGAGGTATTTTTTGCCCACCCTACATTTTATTCTCATACAGATCTATATAATGGACAAAATACATAGTGAAAACATATGATTTTATATACATTAGGATGTCCCAATTTGAGGTTATTTTTGAAAATGCTAAGTCTCACCAGCCAAAAAGTATCATTGGTGGAAAGTAACTTTAGGGAAAAAAATTTCAATTTTTTTCAAGGACATTTAGGGGTCCCCCCCAGGGTTATAGAAATTTCGGACTGTTTCATATTTCCTTTTCACTACAGTCTGTTACATAATGCTAATATAGGTTAGCGGTTGCATATTTTATATATTACAATATTAGTTAATTTTATTGTCGTGGCAAGTCACAGTAAAACTGAAGCACTGACAAAATTTTGTTAATATTCCATCTATAATTATGAAACCTTGCAGTATCTTTGAGGTGATGCTTTCCAACTCCTTTTATACATGTCTTTGGCCATCTACAAGGCCAGATATTCTGTGTTTTCAAGATGCTAGATGAAAACTGCATGGTTCAAATTAAACAAACGTCAGGTTCTGCAGCAACAAATCCCAAAAGATAATTATTGTTAGAGGAGGACTTTAAAACATGCTTATTGCAACACAAAGCATCATCCTCTGGAGGATTTTCATGAATTCTTTACATTTGCAGAGTTGATGGTGAGGTGGATGTACCAACCACCACTGGTATTTGCAAGCCTGATGCTCTTCAGATAGAGTATGTTATATGGCCAAGGCCGTTCTATTACTCAATGAAAATGAAGTTGCTGTTCTATGGAAACGAGACTATCATCTGCTTAACAGATAATGATTCACATGTATTAAAACGCTTTAAGCATTGTTTTTGTATCAGTTTAAGCCTGCATGTATCCAATCCTGACGCACTGTCCGATCCGCAACTGATGCTCCATTTAATTGCATCCTGTTAATTAGAAGATTACAAGCATACGATTATCCTGGTCTCCATATTACTGCACTTGAAGCCACGCAATGCCATTCTTGGTACTTCAGTCCAGAGCATGCAACTAGGCCTATTGCATTGTTTTCCGATCTCTTAACACCTCACAAGGATGAAAATCTCATACTACACACGACCCCGAACTTGGATCTCAATTGGTCAAGTTTCTTCCACAACTTTACCAGAGCTATATCTCTCTCAAAGCTTTTTCCAGACTAACGGCATTGACGACAGCTTTCTAGTGAGTCCTGCTGCTAGTTGACCATCTGTGAAATCGTACAATAAAGCTACTGAATTCGTGAATAACTTGACATGTGTCAATGGCTGTGCCTGATACAGACATTTAATGCACAACAAATAAAAAATCAAAAACAGTTCTTATTGCAAGGCAGAAAAACATTGAAAGAACCTCCCAAATTGCAATCATGACTCACTTAAGTCACTTCTTCAGATGTAGTGAACTACTGTTTGGACCAAACGTGCGACTATCTCACATTTGGTACTGTGTACCAATATGCCTAGTTAGCTACACCGGTAAGCGAGAGCGGCATACGTCTTTTGGTTGCAACGGACTGCGGTTCAAGCCCCGGGCTGGGAGTTGACATTCAGAGATTTAGATATCTCGGGCTAGCACGTGTGGGACGCAGGGGCGCAAGCTCCTGCGGAGCGACCTTGGGCAATTAAGTTGCTTACCCATCATTGTCTGTGGGGAAGGCAACGGGAAACCACCTCACTCATCTCATCCCCAGAGGCGTAAAGTCAATAAACCTGCCTACGGGCAGAGAACTATCATCACCAATATGCCATCTCAAAGTAAACTATGTTTTGAATAACTGCTCGAATTATCATTGTAGTCAATAATGGTAAATAATATTCCAAACTCTAATATTATATGAAAGTCAGAGCATATATAAGTTTTGTCAAATTTCAGTCAATTAACTGCAAAAACCGGTCTGAGAACAATACAGTATACAATTTTTCAGCAACTACATTGTAGGACATATCATATTTTGTGCAAAGGCATCTAAATATATGTGGTTTGAATGACGCTTCCTCATATATTGACATATTTGCACACGAATATCATTGTACGCTATACTTAAAATTTGGGGCTCCTGGGGGGAGTCCTAAAAAGTATTTATAAAATTCAAAAAATTACACAAATATTATCATCTCCATAGGAAACTTTTTGACTGGTGAGACCTAAGAATTTCAAGAAAAAGTATTTTTGGGACACCCTAATATACATGTCATACATCCTGAATTATCTTGCACGGACTTATTCAACACAATTCGGTCTGTATATAGATTGTGTTGTTACAGCACAGTGCTTAGATGCAGAGGCTGGTGCAGCTTTTGCATATCCCATAATGCACCAGATCTGACCTGCACACACACACACACACACACACACACACCTAGCCTATGTAAAACGTCATTTCTTTCCTAATATAAGCCGCAGCTTATATAAAATGTTATAATGTATATTGGTATACATAGAAATATATGCCATCACACACATGTATAATGCAAAGTCTTTTTGTGAGTAGAATAACGATCGTGATATTCATCTGTAATAATATTCTGTATTGCATACATAGGCTATTGAATGCAATTTCCATGTTGCAATTGAAGCAACGGTGCCAGATAGTTTCACCTGCAGCTCATGCAAGAGATTGACCGGAAACCTGGGAAATTGCATTCAGTGGCTTTACATTAGGCCCACGTCACATTAATTGAAATGCAATAACGAATTCATACTTTACTATTTTGTCTATTTGTGCTCTATATATTCTGGCAAAATAATGGAAATTCAAAAGATTCGTACAAAAAAACACAGATTCTTTTGGACTAGACGGATAGGCAAAAAGGTGTTTTCGTTAAGCATACAATTATAGGCCTACAGTAATGGCACTCAGCAAATGACTATCTCTGAAATCAAACAAAGGGTTCAATGAAGTGACTTAAATTTCCTGATGAAATTCCGATATAGAGACAACAATAATGCCGATGATATCCTTGTTAGAAACAGAATGGAAAAGTAAGAGATAGAAAAGCAAGTCGTCTATATACCAGAGTCTACGCAACACTGGTAGACATGTGCCTGCTGGTGTAATTTAGGGCAGCATGAATCCTTGTCATCAATCCAGCTTCCATTTAGGCAAAAATTTGTTTAATCCAACTTCTATGTGAATAACAATTTTTTCTTTCCATCCAGCTCCAATTTAAGCAAGAACATTTTCATCAATCCAGCTCCAATTTAAGCAAGAATACCTTCATCAATCTAGCTACAATTTAAGCAAGAACATTTTCATCAATCCCGCTTCCATTTAAGGTGGTGATTGAGCTTCCATAAATAAAGCATAGAAAGCATATTTTTATTACCATAGAAAGTGAGGCCTTGGCCACATCTAGGTCTCTCTATTTTGCCCCACCAGTACCTTATATTTTGTTATTATGTGAAGTTAGAGGTCCCTTTTGGAACTCATTGACAACTAGACAGATATATGCTACGGGCACAATGAAAGTCACTGTATTAGATGAACAAAAAAAGAGAGCTCTCTATGGTCATAAAAAACGCTTTTCTGCCATTATTATAGGCTGGACTGTTTTCTGCTCCCCGTGCAAACTGTGCCCATAGCGTGCATACATCCGTCAGCAGCAAGGTCAATGAACAATAACTGGTCCATCGCAGCAGTGGAATCTTCCTTCCCTGTGACAGTACATCTTCAAACACCTTCGTGTTCAGAATGCTCATTGCAATGGACGACCGATGAAAGCATTCCTGGCGGAGAAATCGAACCGGTGACATTGCAAATAAAAGACAGCTTGTTGCATAGCAAATAATGAACAATTGCTAATGTTCGCAAATAATGGGTAGACGTGTCGAAAGAACTCAACTCAACGTTTTCGTACGCTGCTGCCACAACATCAACACCCGTTAACATGCCCGGAAATGTTGTCTACTTGCTAAGTCATCGACCCCCTTGTGATCTCCCTCTACAGCTCCACAGCTGTGTTTTTGACACTGTGTTTGTTACAGTCTGTTTGTCTTACGATCGTCTGCGTGTCTGCTAACGTCTTTCCTTCGTCTGTCTGATTGTTTTCTCGCGTGTCTGCCTGCATTGCATGTATGTTTATTTATGAGTGTTGGAGGCCAATTTGTTGAGGGTCTCATCATCGAAATGGTCGTACGCTGAGTAGACCGGCGTCGGGTTGTGGCCGACGATGTGTCGACCGCGGCGACTTCGAGCGGCGGAGGCGGAGGCGGCGGCGGCTCCCTCTCTTCCGTCTCTCGTTCATCGGTCGTTCAACGCTCGTTTGTTAAATAAATGAGAGGGTCACGTGAGAGAAATAATTAGCAAAACGAAATGCACGCATCACCTGCTGCTGCTGCTTTATTTACTCAGCAAGTACACTGGCTCGTTTACAAACAATACTGGAGGACTATATTGGTACGTAATGATTTCACACATACGTAGATGTTGCATAACCGCTCTTCTTGTCAGTGGCCTAGCCAGGAAATTTTCATGGGGAGGGGTTGTTTTTTTGTCTGGCAGTATACCCTTTCTGAAACCAACCCAACAGTATTACAGTAAATAGAAAGGGAATAAAGTAACAAATGGAATAAAGTAAGAAAACATTTGCTACTACAGGCAATTGTTTTGTTTTTCTAATTTAAGTGGTTAAATAACCTTTAAAAAAACTTTTTCCTAGGCCAATGGGGGGGGTTTAACCCCCGAAACCCCCTTGTCTACGCCACTGCTTTGTGTGTGTGTGTGTGTGTATGTGTGTGTGTGTGTGTGTGTCACTTTGGTCACATTGTGAGGAAAAAGGGGAATTGCCTGGAGAAAGAAATTATGCAGGGAACAACAAGAGGAGCACATGCACGTGGAAGACCGAGGGCCAATTGGATGGAGAATATAACGTCTTGGACAGGTCTAAACATGTGTCAACTGATGAGGGCAGCCGAAGACAGATGTATTTGGAGACAGACAGTTCATGGTGCGGCCCAACTTCGGAGCGAAGATGGCGGAAGACGACGACGAGTGTGTATGTCTGCATGTGTGTGGGGATTGTGGGTGTGAGTGTGGGTGTGAGTGTGTTTGTGTGTACACACATTTCATGTATGTGTCGTGCACGTATGTGTGTATGTATACGTATGGAGAATTCGAATACGTTAGGAAATGTACACATAATTATATTTCATGCATAAAAGCTCAACTCAGTCTTTTATTTGCCAGACGGCGTTGGTAAAATCATCTATAGGATTATGACGCTTTGCTTAGTTGCCAAACAGTTAAATTTGACTCGTGTGATAATTTGTGATCAGCCGTTCATGCCATGTATTGTAATCATAATGCGTTCATTCCATTTTAAAATCATACACAAAATGGAATATAAATATATACATAGCGCCATATATCCACAGTAGCCTACATACCTATGTAAGATTGTAGGCCTAAGTACTATACAAAGTATATATGTTTGCATACTCTTAGATGCTGCCCTCTATTATTAGGTTGACTGTAGCATTGTCATTGTGTAGGCTATTTCTTGGTAATGTTTAATTTGCTCAAATGCGTCGTTCAGTATTCAAGATTAATGAACGTGTATGATTGTTTGGGCATTCACGGCGACTATTATGCTCGAAAATGATGAATAGGCCTAAATAGGGCTACCTGTATCGTTCTTGAGCTTGGTATAAGACGGATCTGACCAGGTCTGTTTTTCGGGATTAGTTGGCAAACAAAATCTCAAGTTGTATATGGTTAAGATATATAGACTTAACACCACACAGGTCTCAAATGCCACTGAAATCAAACTGTGTGCTACTGGTCGGTCGTATTTTTCCCCTTGACCATGGGATTAGCGTTGCTCCATGCATCTGGTCTTTTCACCATCATGCACAACGCTCGCTGGATGGCTCTCCTTTTTTCATTTGATGCAACGAGTTTCATTGTGCCCTTAGCATATCTGTCTAATTGTCAAGGAGTTCCAAAGGGTGTCCTCTAACTCCACAAATTTGTAAAGCGCCCTTTAATATCTCTACCCAGAAACGCTCCCGACCCGATCCTGCATGGCAGGAGAGGGAAACATTCTTGGGCAGCTGATAGACTGGAGACGAGTGGACGCCGGGGGAAAAACGCATCATCATCTCCAGGGAAAGTTCGTTTCATGTCGCTGGGCTGATCACGGAAAACGCCCGGGAGTTGCATGCAGGCCCGCATTAAGGTAGGTGCTAAGGGTGCTGCAGCACTCGGGCCGGCAGCTTTAGGGGCCCGCATTTTCGGAAATGATGAAATTTCTTAGCAAGAATACTGCAACAACAATGAAAGTTATCGTCGATGAAATTTAGGCAAAGTTCTCCCACACATCCGATTTATTAGCTCCAGCTTATGAATTGGTTGAAATCGCAGGAACTTATTGTTATTGTAAATTTATCTGTGGGAACAGGACCGGATTAAGAAATAGGGCCCTGTTTGGAAAATTTGTGCGGATCTTCGGCCAAAATTTTGATGACCTTTTTTAGTCGTTTGGTTAAAATTTGCTAAAAATCTTTAAAAAATTGGAAAATTTTTCCCGCATGTGTGGGGCCCCCTAAAGTGTGGGGCCAATGTTCGGCCGAACATGCTGAACATGTCTTAATCCGGCCCTGTTTGGGAAGTATCAACAATGGGCCATCCTAAAATAGGCCATACGGGTCAATCATTTTCACTGGCTTCTTTAAAGTAATAAGAGAAACAACGTTAGAGAAATGTTATTGGATAACTCTTAATTTCTTAAACCTATTATAGCTCTCTAGTTTTCTGTATCCGAGGCTGACTGAAATGTCCGATACCTCTTCCTCAAACTTTCCACTTTGTTATTATCCAATCCAGCATAAGCTGTCGTGGTCCTCCTCTTGTTCGCTTCCCTTCATTTTTCTTCATGACCGTTCTTCGCAGTGAATCTGCCCTCAGCCTGTACCCACTTCCTTTGTCTCGATATCTTTCACAGTGTACATGTAGGTCTACTCTTATCCGATAATTCCTAGACCTAGATAATTGGTGCAAGAAGATCGTGACGCTCTAAAGAGCGATTTGTCAGGATATATACTATTGGAGTCTGAAAAGAAATATGATGCTAGGCCTAGCCTATATTTGATTAGACCTGGAAATAAGAAGAACGAACTTATAAATTTAAATTTAAGAATTACGATAAACTGAAAAGAAAAGTGGATACAGGAATCCAGAGAAACGGATGATAAAACATTGACATGGAGTGCACGCGTGGTGCTGTTTAGATGTGAGACATGAACCATGAGAGCAAGCAATCATAAGAAGACTGGAATCTTCGAAATGTGGACGTGGGGAGCAATGAAGAAAATCAGCTGGAAGGATCATAATAAGCATATAGGGCTTATAAAAGTAAATAACAATTGAAGAATCTAGTCGTTCGTTCCTTCTGTCACGTATTGTAGACTTATTGGCCTATCTACTAGTGTAGGAAACTTTTCCTTGGAAACAATTACATGCGCACCAAAGGAAAAGTATCCCTTGGCTGTATAGTGTATACTCATTAGTCTTCTTCTTTTCCGTGCTCTGCCCTTAGGCAGGTTCGAATGTTTGACGTCTCCAATCTTCTCGGTTATGTGGATTCGTCATTCATTTAACTTGGGAATTTTAGAGAGATGGTTTCCCGTTGCCTTTCTCCCGGTGTTTTTAAGGAGACACCATCTCCCAGCGTCGATATCTTCTATCTCATTAGTAAACACGGTAAAATTACATGCGTGTGGGAGAACTTTGCCATGGTAGACCAGTCAGTGTGAGAATTGTGGAAAAATAACTGGGGGGTTGGCCTATGATAAACTTGGAATTGGGGTGTGAAAAACAGAATTTACTATGGGGCACTAAGACTGGGGGTTGAAACCCCCAACCCCCGGCAATTCTCACCCTGAGACTAGTGGCTGACAGAAGACTGAGAGGAGGGTCCGCAAGGTTACCACAGCACCCGGGCCCGCACCAGCCTTAATGCGGCCCTGGTTGCATGGCAGTTGTGCGAGCAAAAGGAACAGAGCAAGGTCTCTGTGGGCGGCAGATTGTATTTTGTCGAGTAGATGGTTGAAATGATTCGCATGTTGCAAGTCTTTGCAGCGTATACAAGTCAAAGACAATTATAAAATTCTGATTAGTTCCTTGTTTATTTATCTATATGCGTTGGCTCTTGCAACTGACCATTTATATAGCGCCCTGGGTTGACAAACTCTGGGGATTGCTCGCTAACCGTCCAGATGTCGGTGTTTAGCAATAGTCATAGCATCTTGGTGTATCTTAATTCTGTAAGCAAATGATTACACGGGAGCTTGAAAGTCACCACTCGCAGGCTGTTTAACACATACAGATCCCTGACCAGTGGATGTCGAATCATGCCATCAAGGCCGACAATATATGCCAAGTTGAAAATTCTGGCCCTTAGGGTAGAGCAACGAAAACCGAGTTCGAAGTGGCATGAGCCTATACGGTATCAGATGTTGCAATATGAAGAAACCACTCTTGCCGTATATTATTATCCACTGTCTGCAGTGCGCCTTATGTCTAGAGTTTGCTCAGATGCATTTAATCGGATCCTTAAAACAGTAACTTTCAGCCGAGGTTGGGTCGAGAGCGCTCCTGAGTAGTAACCTTGAAGGGGCGCTATATAAATATCCATAATGTATAATTAATAATGAATGATTAATGAATAAATGAATGAATGAATGAATGAATGAATTATCCAGACGCATGTGGCCAAATTTGTTCTATTAACACGACAGTGCACACTGCACATATTATCTCATTGACGAAATTTCCGTTATGACATTGCCCCCATCTCTAGGGCCCACTCCCTTTCACAGTCGCGTTATAATTATGTATGACCTCATGTTGCAGTGGCAACACGCACACCTGTATAGATCTACATTTAAAATTTAGCTTCTTCTTCTTAGTCACAGTTCGTCAGTTTTCTATCCGTCAAAAAGCGTCCCCCGCGGATACTGTCGTTTTAGCCATGGAAATGGCTTAATGCTTCACCCTCCATGAATAGTCGAGACATCTTCTGTCTGTCCAACATCGTTGTACCATGTCGCATCGTATCTAAGAATGCACTTTAAAAAGCCTCTCGCAGAGTATACAAGCCACTGAGATACTCTTTCAGCGTAGCAAGTCCGCGGGGAAATAAGAAAGACTTTAAGCAATAAATCATCGTGTCCAGAATAAACGATGAGATATGTGCTTGCCGTCAAAATATATTCAACACAACCTAACCCTTGGACAGGCACACTCCCATTACGCCAAGGATGGTTGTCGTTGCAGTCATTCCCAACCGTGGTAAACATATAAATCTGCTGCCATAAGACTCCTTGCTGTCATCATGCCATCCGCGAGGCGCCTCCTCGTGGGACGCCTTCTTGGACTTGACCATTTGATCACCGCACTGACTAGACGGCTACCGTTGCATGAATAATGTCGTCCATTGCTCCTCTTTCGAAGCCAGATATCATATTTACAGGGTCTCTATACTTTGTTATGGCCTGTTTTTGACTCGGCCTGTGTGTGTCTGAAGGATCTTTGCTGGTGAACCCTCCATGGGAGTACGACGGGTCGCCGCTCATTAAGCTCTTCTGCGCAGGGTGAATTTTTTAGGTCCTCTATGCGCGAACCCCTAGCAACCAGCATGCTCGTGATTTTCCTGTCGTTGGCCCCGTGTTCTGGAATGAGCTCCCCCCACTCGCTTTGCGTTTGGTGCATATGACTTTTCTGATGTGTTTGCATTTTTTCTCATGCAAAACTGTCCTCTACACCGGAGGCTGCAGGGTCGATGCTCGATAGCACTCCTGAGTAGCTACCGTGAATATGCGCTATATAAATATACGCCATGAATGAGTGCTTCACGGTATCCTACGCTGAACCATCATTATTGCTTCACTTCACATCTATATGTCATGACTCATGAAACTCTAAAACATTCCTAAGTCTCCTAAGTCTACTTACTTTTCATAATACTGACTCTGCTGCATATTTTGTACCTTGTTGCCTGTAGTGTGTCAGTGTCAATAAAGGAATAGCTCTACATAGTAGAATTAGCAGTATTTGTAGTAGTATTTATTTATCGCATTTGCCATAGCGCCCCCTTCAAGCTCAGAGACGCTCCAGACTACATCGCTGACACTGCATTGGAGTTTCACGCCGAGGCGCACGAGCAATTGCAAGCGAAGGACTTGCTCAAGTTTCCAAAGCGGCGGCTTGAGATGGAATCGAACCTGGAACCATCCGGCCCCAAGGCACCGAACCCAACGCTACACCCGTGAGCAGCAGCACCAGCAATAGCGGCAGTAGTAATAGTAGCTTGTGAACTAAATATAGTATAGCCAAATCCATGTTGCTCTTTAAATGTATTGTTTCCTATGTTATTGTCTTTGACGGCACTTTTCCAAGGCTGCTATGGCAGACAATGGATGATAAATTGACCGCGACAGAGGCAGCATTGCACGGGGGGCAGCTTTCATCGCGCTCATCCTCCGGACCGTATTTCTCTGAGGGATCATAATTTCGATCACAATCCGACGTGAAACGACCATATAGATGAATGTTTTAAGTTTAATAGTATACCGCGACGTGAAAGCCATTATACTAGCTATAGATTGCAATACAAAACATTACATAGATCTATATCTTTATGAAAACGCTATATCAATGGATGATTATGGTTTTATTTATATATATATATATATATATATATATATAACTGAGTATACTTGGATGTCCGTGTATTAGACAGCGTATCCGCAGCTAGCAGATAAAGGCGCTGCATGGTTATTGCTACGCCATACTCTTATGGTATACAGCATCGACCTTGATATCTCGGATATAAATAATGAGAACGCTCCATGGAATATTCTGCGCATACGTATGAGAATATATTATGAGTTTTTCTGAATGCTTTTTTATAACTCGTTCGAGTCGTTCGTTTTATATGGAAGGCCCATTTTCCCCTATAGCTCTATAGACGCCTTTTTGCGTCTATATACGTGATTACATGCATTGCTTGTCATGCAATACAGATCACTTTATACATAATGCTTCCTATAAGCATACTACTCGTACGATTCAAACATCACCAACATATCACATTTGTCTGTCTTGTTGCTATTCTATAAGTTTAGTGCTGACTTCTTAAGTTCTTATGCATTTCAATGGGCCTATTTGCATAGTTTATAATATGGAAATTATCAATAGTAGCCTATTATAGGCCTATACGCTGCTTTTGCGCCAGTCGTTAGACCTCATCTTATTGATCATCCCGTGCACGCTCTCTTCAATTTACCTCACCTTACCTTATTCCAATATCTCCTATGTTGTCTTACTTCACTTCATTTAACATAAGATCTATTTACTTGCTTGTGCTGGCCAGGCCTTCTATAACTTTTCTTACATCTTCTATCATCATCTCACTGTCTTTTGATGTCAGATGTCAAACTACAAATCTGTTCTCATATGGAACATATAGGCTAATAATTATGGTCTATAGACCTGATCTATAACCAAGCCTTATAATTGCGTTGCTCGCAGTGGCGTAACAATAGGGTAGACTGGGTAAGACAAAGTCTAGGGGCCCCCGAGTGTAGAGGCCCCAGAGGGGTCCCCGAGTTTAATACATTTCAATAAGTACCGTATAGGGAGAGGGCCCCGTGCACCTTCATATTTTGTCTAGGGGTCCCCGAGTTCCTATAGTTACGCCACTGGTTGCTCGTGAACGCGTAGTTTGGAATCTGTGTCAGGGCAACATAAAATGTTTTTTGTTCTGTCAAACCGAATCCCATTATTCATTCCATATTCATTCCATATTTGCTCTGTTCCTATGTCAGTTTGAAGGAAGCGATTGAAATCGAGACTGATCTTTTGGAGGACTATGCTTTCAACAGCGAACAACTGGCAGAAGTCGCTGGGCTCAGCTGTTCACTTGCTATTGTCAAGGTAGTCAAATCAGTTCGTTGTTATGCCTGCTAATCATCAATTATTCATCATTCGCTACATAAAATCGATCAACCATTATATAAAATACTGCTGCGATTGGAGGCCTTGCTGAGCTGACAGAACTGGCCTGAACTCTATGGATTAGACAGCTCTCTACATCCAGGGTTTAAAGTGTGCCTGGACGGTCATGGACGGCGTTCATGCACTTGTTTTAAAATCTGAATGCTGTCCAGCCACTTATTGGCAAGCACAGACTAGAAAAGTAAGGGGCGTTCAGGCACTTCTTTTCCCACACTTTAGGCCCTGTCTACATCTGGAAATAAACACTCACCAAATCTTCCCTTATGAAATCCGGAGTTTCATATATGCGATGCAATTTGAAATTTATGTAGCACTAAAGCTAAAGAAGCCCTGCTCTCTGAGACAAGAAAACAAACACATCATTTAGGCCTATAGTCATTTTGCCGTGATGATCACTGACTGCTTCAATGTACGTTGACCAACCTCAGCATGCTTGAGACGGTTGCAAGCTAACATTGCATGTCGCCGACGACATGTAAAGATGTCCACAGTATAATAAAAGATCAGAAGAGTTTCCACGTCCACAGAGCCCAAAATGATCGGTCCATAATAAAGCACAACCGTGCACTAAATACCACATAAAAAAATTCATTACTTAGACTGGCCTTCCATTGGAATCCATTCCATTCATTCCCTTTCATTTTAGCATATTCTATCCGATCTATTTCATGCTATTCTATTCTATCACCACCAACTGGCAAATTCTATTCGACAATATAAAAATTTATCATATATTCTAACCATTCCTCTTCCGTATATACAGTGCTACATAAGGCACAATATTGTATAATGCTGTGCTTTGTTATGTCGTAGTATGTTATTTTACTGTTCGTGTTTCTTTTTATACTTGATTCGATCTGAGTTTGTCTGTTTGACGGGTGGCTGCAGAGTTACCCGAGAGAAAGTCTGACGAAATCGAAGGGAACAATCCTCGTCGTCTGTGGACCTGGATTCATCGGAGCCATCGGTCTCGTCTGCGCCAAATATCTCAAGACGTTTGTAAGTCACAGTCACTCATTCACTCTAACTCCCGTCTTTGCCTGAGTAAAAATTTACGATATTTTATGATAATTTTAAACTGACAAGTATGGCAGTAAGTTCATGTGCATATAGTAGCAACAGACGACAGAAAGTTTTAATGGCAGCCATAAAGGCGTTTATCTGTTGTTCTAATTTTACAATAGACCCAAATATGGCAAGTTAAAGACTGAATCAAGCTTATGGGGGGATGGTGGTAGTGGGTTCTACTGGTATTCGTGCCAGCTTATAACCATTCAACCATCCCAAACCACACAAAGTCGAACCCTATTCATCAACAATTTTTTTAGAATGAATGTTTCTCCAGCAGAAATTGAACTACATGTATACGCCAAATTGCAAACATTTTAAGACATTGCGAAACGTTGCATTCTCTGCGTGCAAAGAATTCGAAGATGAACAGAGAGTATGTGAGAAAAAGAGCAAAGATGAACAGTTGATAATTATTCATTCACCAGTCTTAATCGTCTGTCTGTCAGCAAGTCAGTAGACGTATAAGTCAGGAAACCAGGCAGGAAGCCAGCCAGTCGGGTAGCTTGGCTAACAACTTTGCAGTCACTCGGTGCGCAAAATAGCAGCCGGACTATCATGCACCGAGGGAGTCGACAGTAAACGGCAGCATGGTAATCGTCCTGTATAATTTAAATATAGGGACATATGGATATATATATAATTATATATATGGAAGTCAGTCAACGCACATATATGGATATATATTTATACTAGATGTGTAACCCGGCGTTGCCCGGGAAATTTAGGGTTTTAAACACTACTCCACTGTGGTACCCAACGTTGACCGCTAAATTTCGGGTTTTCGCCAACCCTCTACCCCACCCCGCTTCCCCAAAAAGCCAAACGTAACCCGCCCCTGCGGGGCGCTACGGAAATTATTACTGGGCTTGTATGACGTCATTCGGGCTGTAGACTCTTTTACTAAAGCTCGATACTGTTTACCAAAGCGTGAGCGATGAAATCTGTCTTAAAACTCTTCCGTCCTAAAACGCTAATAACTCGAGTTCTAAAGTGAAATTTAGGGTTTTAGACACTACTCCACTCTGGTACCCATCGTTGACTGCTAAATTTCGGGTTTTCGCCAACCCTCCACCCCACCTCGCTTCCCCAAAAAGCCAAACTTGACCCACCCCTGCGGGGCGCTACGGAAATTATTACTCGGCGGGTATGACATCATGCGGAGTAGACTCTTGACTAAAGCGCTAGCGTAATCAATTATTGATGAAATCTGTCTTAAAACGCTAATAACTTTTGTTTTAAACTGAATTAAAACCTGAAAATAGTTGCGCTGACCTTATAATTTGGGTAAGAATCGATTGCAATAATTTTTGTAAACCGACGCTGTTTCATTTCCGAGCCTATTCTGCAGGGGAGAGTCAAAAGCGTACAAACAAATAAACAAACATATGGAAAGTGTTTCGGAATTATAATAGACCCTATAGATAATTATATATGGATATATGGATATATATATATATATAATTATATAGGCCTATATGGAAGTCAGTCAATGGATATATGGATATTGTGGCGGACCCGGGGGGTTCGAACTTGGCACCAGGATGACGTTGCCCCCGGACCGTTCTCTCTCTCTAGTGGTAAGGCAGGGTACGGTTCCTAATAGTCTATTAGGAGACTTGAAGAAGATGAACAACTTTATTACGAAATAAACTGAAATAATCCTTCAGGTAAGTTCAATCGCAATGTTTCACTGTTCTGACCGTAACTTTCACTTGTCGAATTCCGCAGTCTGAAACACCTTACTTCGAACCGCAACCGAGTGTCAAAGTGTCCGCCGCAATACAGTTCTGCCAGTTCTTTCACTGTTTTCAACACAATGTCCGCTTTTCGAATTACTTCATACCGCAACCAAATGTCAACTGAAGTGTCTTTCGCAATTCAGTTCCGCAAGTCGGAGCGACGACAATGTTCTTCACGATAACTCTGAAGACGTGACGACTGACGCTTGACTGACCGCACTTCACTTACTGACTCCGGCACTGACTGACCGACCTGTCGACTGTTGACTGACCCCCGACTGTTGACTGCCGGATCCTTTTATAGCCGACCAGGCTCGGATGGAACATAGGGAACACGCGGGAACAAAGGGAACATAGGGAACACGAGGGAACATAGGGAACATAAGGGAACATCAAGGGAACATAGGGAACATCAGGAACATCAAAGGAACATAGGGAACATACGGAACACGAGGGAACATACGGAACACGAGGGAACATCAAGGGAACATAGGGAACATCAAGGAACATACAAAACATAGGGAACATACGGAACATGAGGGAACATCAAAGAAACATAGGGAACATCAAGGAACATACAGAACATGAGGAACATAGGGAACACGAGGGAACATGATGGAACATCAAGGGAACATAGGGAACATCAAGGAACATAACAGAACATCAGGAAACATACAGAACATCAGGGAACATACAGAACATGAGGGAACATAGGGAACACGAGGGAACATGAGGGAACATCAAGGAAACATAGGGAACATCAATGAACATAACAGAACATCAGGGAACATAACGAAACATCAAGGGAACATAACAGAACATAGGGAACACGAGGGAACATCAAGGGAACACGCGGGAACATCAGGGAACATAGGGAACATAAGGAACACGAGGGAACATCAAGGAACATAAGGGAACATAACGGAACATCAAGGGAACATAACAGAACATAGGGAACATCAAGGGAACACGCGGGAACACGCGGGAACATACGGAACATACGGAACACGAGGGAACATACGGAACACGATGGAACATCAAGGAACATACAGAACATAGGGAACATCAAGAGAACATAACAGAACATAGGGAACATAAGGAACATCAAGGGAACATAGGGAACATATTGAACACGAGGGAACATAGGGAACATCAAAGGAACGTAGAGGAGCAATTTTACAAAAATTAGCGCCCAGGCAGGTCCGCTACAATATATATATATATATATATATAATATATATAATTATATATTATATGGAAGTCAGTCAACGCGCCTCAGCAAGTCAATTAGTTGTTGCGTTCGTGTTTCATTAACAACACAGAGCTATCGACCGACGATCTTCTGCCCCAAGCGCCTTGACGATCCAGTCTGCGAACATCTGAGCCTGCAGTGCGAGCGTCTACATATTCCCTTCCTGTCCTACATGCCAGCGGAGGCCGGACTGCTGACCAGCTCTTACAACCTGATCGTCGATTCCCTGCTCGGCTGTTCCTCCTCCTCTCCTCCCCCGCCTCTGTCCTGGTCCTCCTCATCTTGCCCCTCTTCCCCTTGCTCCTCCTCCTCCTCTCCACCAAAGCAGCCTCCGATGTTTGACTTCAGCGTAGTTATTCAGACGATGATAAAGAGCGGCATACCAATCGCCAGCATTGACATACCATCAGGTAATTTGGACGATGTGCTGTTCTTAAATCTATGGTATACAACCTAATTA
>OX457036.1:45380280-45392780 GCA_949752735.1 Lumbricus terrestris
CCTCTGAGTAGTTTCTTGAAGGGGCGCTATATAAATGCTAATAATGAATGAATGAATGAATGAATGAATGAATGAATGAATGAATGAATGAATGAATGAATGAATGAATGAATGAATGAATGAATGAATGAATGAATGAATGAATGAATGAATGAATGAATGAATAAGCAAATATTAATAGCCTACAGACCAATATATTTATGAATATCTGAAACAATCATGAGATAACACTAGAAACCAAAATTTTAAACTATAGTTGTTTCCAGTGGCTAAGTTCAACCGGATACAACAGGATATAAGATCCGGTACCTCGGATATAAGATCCGGTACCTCGGATATAAGATCCGGTACCTCGGATATAAGATCCGGCACCTCGGATATAAGATCCGGCACCATGGAAAGAACCGACACATCACCAAAATGTGTTTCTGTTGCAATGATTAATCCCGTTCACACAATTTTATGTCTTTAGGAATTTCAAACTAGCGTATAATATATAGATCTATATAATATAGACCTGATAATAATAATAATAATAATAATAATAATAATAATAATAATAATAATAATAATAATAATAATAATAATAATAATAATAATTCCGACAATTTATATGGCGCAGTAACACAGCCGTTACAAGGGCGCCTAAAGTGCCTATAGAGTATAGACATACTGTCCTACACGCAATATATATAATTCTTTTCGCCAGTCAGTGTCAAGTCTCAGATTTGTGCAGTTCGGAGATCATCCCACGCATCTGCATGTTGAGCAATTTAGCTGTATAGACCTATGTATAGCCTACTGGTCGCTGAATTCCCAGCAACTTTCAGAAATCGTTACTACGAATCTGCCGATACAACAAAAATATAGTCTAGATGATTAGGTTGATCTGACAGAATTGTTGAATCACCAAAGGATTCTGAAAAATACATTTAAGTCATTCAAAGTTACTCACCTCTCATGAATAAGGTATAGGGCTGACTCTTGCGTGACGTCGTATATATAGCGTGGCGCCAGATTTTGATGTCACATTTGTCACGGCATGATGAAAACGTTAGTTCTTAGAACTTAGGACGACGATATTCTTGCCAATGTAGGCTATAAGGCTCTTATCTTTGGAGGGAGGAATTGGCACAACGTTTTTAACACCCTTTGACAGTTTTTTTCTTACGGACACATGAGATGACGTGAATCACCATATGCTTATCCAAACCTCGGTGTTGAGCTAGGTTGTAAGGAATTCGAAAATCCAACATGGTCGAACTAATAGAACGACACTATATAGGGCAGGACACCCCTTTAACAGCATGCTGACACAAGTCTTAATTGGTGCTCTACCCCTCTGATCTGCTGTGAAACTGCTGTAGATTTTTAAAAGTGAGTATATGATCGTTTAAGGCAATGGAATGCATGCGCGCTTGTTAGATGCAAATAAAGACTACTTACTTAATTATTTACTGCCTATAGCCACCAAGTATTAGAGGGTTTCGTTGCCATTATATGACTATAGACAGCTCTAAGGCCTATATATACAGTGATTTGTGTACAAAAAGACGCCATTGCTGTGGGGGTAGCCTATTTATACGCTCACAACCGAAAGCCGTGAATAACGCCATCAATATCAGCACAGAATCAGAAGCTGCCAATCTGCACAACGAAATCTCTCATATTATCTTTCTGTGGGTTCGATTTAGACAGAAATCTTCGTTCCTTGCGACAGCAAACTTCGTCCTTGCAGTCATGGTCCAAGTATAGTTTGTTTTTTTAATTTTAAGAGACGGATACGAGTGCTTGTATCAAGATATTAACAGCTTATACAAATCAATTGAATTAATCTTGATCTACAGAAAACTAATGCAGCGAGAATGTATTAAGGTCAACGAGTTTAATTCGTGCGAGGAGGTCACGTGGCACCAGGCGAAGTAAAAACATGTAGGCGACGTTCAGCCTTGTTGTGTTCAAGATCTGAAATACCTCAAGGACCCTACTTCATAAAATCAAGACGAGTGCGTATACACAAAAGAGCAGCCGGTTCCTGACATGTCTTTAGTAACTGCTTGCCTCGTGTGACATATATTATACTGGCATGCAAAAACAGCTTTACAACGGGTTGCAATGCGAATTAAGTTGAAATGCGTGACACCCAGTTCTTTTTACAGTTTCTGACATGCAGCGGATCACTGGATCAGCAGTGCAAGCTGGAGCCATGCATGGTTATAGAATGATCAGGGAAAGAAAGCAGGCAGCGGGGAGGGCCTGAAATAATTGACTCAGATTTAGCTATATAGTTTTATTGGAAATAGAGTAGACTTATCTAAAAACAATTATGTTCAATGAAAGAGTCACTCCTCGAGTTTTGCCATGGCCGCAAGGACCAGAGGGTGACACCATAGTTGTGGCTGATTGATGTTACAGTGAAATTTTTAAAACAATAATATAGCCATGAGAAGAGTAAGACCGAGCAGGATACCAATGATCACTTAACAGAGACCGATGCAGACAGTTGAAGAGAGAATCTAACTAAAAGTAGGCTAGTTAGTGGTCAGAAGTGTCAAAGAAGGTAGCGGAACGGTATATATATATATATTACATATATTATATATACATTGAACATATATATATATATATATATAATTCCCTCTTTCGGTCTTTCTTCTTTCCGCTCATCTGTCTGTCTGCCTGATCAACTAACTATCTGACTGCCTGTGTCTGCACGTGCCTTACTGGCGTTCATTCTGCCTGTCTGCCTGCCTGCCTGTTTGTCTGTATGTCTGTTTATCTGCGTGTCTGTCTGTCTGTCTGTCTGCGCCTGTGTATCTGTTTGGCTGTCTGTCTGTTTGTCTGTTTGTCTGTCTGTCTGTCTGTCTGTCTGTCTGTCTGTCTGTCTGTCTGTCTGTCTGTCTGTGGCTGTGTATCTGTCTGTTGTCGAATGCGACTCAATATCGTCTGATGGGTTTTACATTAGCAGACGACGACCGCGTGTTTATGAGCAGACGAACAAAGCTATCAGCGCCTCGCATCCGCTGCGACCTCAGAACGAGGCTCAGTCGGTCGGAAGAAGGAGAAGACGCTGGATTCTGTTGGCAACAACTGTGGCCACCACCTCCACCACCACCACCACCTCCACCTCCACCACCATCGTCGCCCGGATTAAGAGGACACTTCCATTGTCCAGCCACCGCTAAGACCGCTTCCTTCCACCACCGACCGTCTCCACCGCCGCCACCGTCTTCTTCGTCTTCCTGTTCTTGTACCATGTGTCTCTCTGGAGACTCCATCCGCCTGGCTGGCTCTTATCGCCAACCTATAAGCGGAAGGCGGTCTTTGTTTTCGACGCCGCTGCTTCATTCATCCGCTGGTCGACGACGCTGCACTCGCTCGCTCTCTGCCTCACTCTTCTCTTCTTCGAGGTTCCAGGTGTCGTCTGCTGATTGAATTCGCGCCACCGCGGTGCCAGGTCTACAATGGCGACGACGACGGAGGATTCAGCAGCTGAGGAGAGAGAGAGAGGAGAGGCATGATGAGCTGTAGAAACGGATGCTGCATATTCGACTCTTCTACTGCACGATGACACTCATGTGTTTGTGTTTGTGTTTATGCAGTCTGCACGTATGCCTGTTTGTCTGTGTGTGTGTGTGTGTGTGTGTCTCTGTCAGTGTGCGTCTGCTTGCATCTGAGTGGTCCTGATTTGACTAAGAGACTTTTGGTAATTTATCATCCATGCTATGAATCATTCATCGATTCATTCATTCATTCATTTGCTCGTTCAGTCGTTCAGTCATTCGTTCGTTCAGTCATTCCTTCTTTCAATCATTCCTTCTTTCAGTCATTCGTTTTTTCAGTCATTCATGCATGCATGCATGTAGTTCTTCCAATCCGCATTGGTCGTCTGCAAGGATGAATGTTTATGTGCGTACGTACGTCCCATCGGCTGCATGTTTGTTACTCCGTCTGTCTGCATGTATGTGAGCCTTTGCCTCATTACATCTCATGCCAGGACTCCCGTGCGTCCGCGCACGGTCTGTCCATATATCGCGTCCTACAAAAGCTCGACAGTCGCCAATGACAACGGACAAAACGGCCGAACACTTCCATCGACCCCACCCCACCCAGCCCCCACTCCCACCTCAACTACTCGTCGTGATATATTCTTCTCCAGTCTTTGTCCTTCTCTTCTTCTCCTTCATCTTCTTCTTCCCAGTGGCATACCACCCGACGGTCGCCATTCCCTTCAACCCACCCACCCCCACCCCACCCTCTCCCGTCGCGTCCTCGTTTCTTTGTATTCCGCGTTCGTTGTTTGCGGCGCCATTTGAAAAAGATATTGCGCCATCAGATCTTTTCATTCTTCCAATCGTTCGTTCAATCCTCGTTTCTTCTACGACCCACCCCTCCCCCCTTCCATCTTTTGTCGCTCATTCAGACTGGCCCTTCCTCTTCTTCTTCTTCCTCTTCATCTTCTTCTTTCTCTTCTTCTTCTTTCGTCTCCCCCATCCCTCTCCTCCAGCGGCGGATCTCATACATATAAATAGTCGGTGATTCGCCAGACGGCGCTTTTGGGCGTCGTCTGCCGCCTCGAGGTGGCTCCGTCTAGCGTCGAAACAACGTTGCCTTCGAACCGGAAGTGGTATTTGTTTTATGAGACGATCGCCTCGTTTCCAACTGCTGCATACTAATGGTGCTTGATTCGAATCTTGCGATGAGGTCCTATACGATGGACGGGACGGACGGACGGACGGACGGACGGACGGACGGACGGACGGACGGACGGACGGACGGACGGACGGACGGACGGACGGACGGACGGACGGACGGACGGACGGACGGGCGGGCGGACGAACGGACGGACGGACGGACGGACGGACGGACGGACGGACGGACGGGCGGGCGGACGGACGGACTGAGGGATGGACGAAGAGGGTGTGATGGAATGTTCTGACGTTGGATGCGATGTGTCAAGAACGTGGATTAAGAGCCGCGATCATCCAGGTATGCTTGTATAGGAGCGACTGCCACCATTATCAACAACACCACTCACACCATCAAGATCACCACTGACACCATCAGCAACACCCCTGACACCATCAATAACACCACTGACACCATCAACATCACCATTTTTGTCGCTCATTCTTACTGGTTCTTCCTCT
The DNA here is from genome assembly GCA_949752735.1 of Lumbricus terrestris. Lineage (NCBI taxonomy): Eukaryota > Metazoa > Annelida > Clitellata > Crassiclitellata > Lumbricidae > Lumbricus > Lumbricus terrestris. The sequence goes on from OX457036.1 coordinate 45,385,431, forward strand.
TCTTCTTCATCCTCCGCTTCGTTCTTACACTCCCCTTCTCAGCTATAGCGGTGTTCATACATACAGAGCGCAGTCCTCTGTTTGTGCGCTGGACATTTCATCGTCATGTGTGTTGTCTTTCATCAACATTACAGGTTATAGTGTTTAACGTCTTGCTACTATGCTGCCAAGCATGCAGTATTACAATTAGTTCCCACTGTAATCGGGCCATCGGCGCTACTTAAATTTATGACAATCTGTATTGTGTATTAACTAGGCAAGCAGAGTCGTCTTGCAACACACAACTCGTGATGATTGCACGAATGTAATTCTAAAAGATAAAGGAGCAGAAGATATTTGTATCCTGTATCTCCATGTATCTCTCTCTGTCTCTGTCTGTCTGTCTGTATGTATGTATGTCTGTCTGTCTCTCTCTCTCTTCGCACCTCTGATGATATAGCAGAAGACATGTACGGACAGACAGAGCACGGTCTTATTCTGTCCGTCTTCTGTTTGCATGCATGGATATTTCTTGTGATCTTCGTCCTATACGCTTACACGGTGTCTCTCTCAGTGCATTTGTCATCAGTGATTTGGTCATCACCCGCTTGCTGCTTGATTCGTCGGATGCTGTCAGTGACAATTTGGCAAACGGTTCATCCGTACGCTCGTTCGTCCGTTCGTCCTTCCGTCCGTTAGTCCTTCCGTACGCTTGTCCGTTCGTCCGTTCGTTCGTCCGTTTGCGATTGCATACACAGACGGAGGGTCGTACATGTCAATAGTGCACGCTGCCATTGGCAACGGAGAGGGCAGGCGGAGGCAGAGGCAGAGGCAGAGGCAGAGGCAGAGGCAGAGGCAGAGGCAGAGACCCTCCCGTCGTCCGTATTTGGTAGGAACAAGGAACAGCAATTTGTCGCCAGCATGCATGAGGCAGACCGATGGTGGATGTTTTGGGCGCAGTTGTGGCAGTGCATGGCGCCACTTAGCGACCAAATTGTGCAATTATCAGACGATTTGGGAACGGCTTGTGGAGAAGATAGCAGGAGGAAAATCTGAAGAGCACGACAAAGGGAAGAGGCCGGGACAAGGAAGAAGGCGGGGGAAGGGAAAGTTGAAGATTTAGAAGAAGTTGCAGAAGAGGAGGAGGAAACGGAGAAAGAGGTGGGGAAAGAGGAGGATTGGAAGGCAGCAGAAGGCGGAAGAACAATTGCGGGCGAAGGAGGAGGAGATGGAGGCAAAAGAAAGTGGACGATGTGGAAAATGTAATGAAGGTGGGCAACTGGAGAAGGAAGGCGCAACGATGAGGTTATAGTGGAAAGAATGAGGAGTAAGAAATCGGAAGTTGTAGAAAGAGAAGAAAGCAAGAGAAAAACAGAGGGTAGAGAATCAAGGGTGTGTGGAGGAAAGATATGTGTAAGAAATTACAATAGGAATTTGTATGTTATGCATGGAGTCTGCAGGTTAGTTATAGCCTTGTTGTTTCGTCCACAATTTGTGATGCTATATGAGCGTTCCCACCCACTTTAAACCCTGCCTTTAGTCTGTTCCAAATGATTCTAGTATTGCATGACCACTGATAGACAGTAGACAACTATAAACATTGTTGGACATTGAATAGAATGCGTTCACCTTTTATCTATACTTAACATTTATGAGTGCATTGTGCGAATAAGCATGCTTGAGGTATACAGTAGGCCTAGAACTATATGTACTTGCCATGGCAGTCAAATATAAAAACCCAGCAGGAAATTTCATTTATTTATTCATTTGAAAAATTATGAGAGGATAAAAAAATTGATAAGTTAGACTGATATAGAGTCACCCTATACCTATAAACACATATACACAGACGAGCATACACGTATATTTATAATCGTCCAAAATACCCAGAGATGTCAACTATATATGCTATAGTTATACACTCTTCTTCAAACTGTCCTTGAACAGATTTGCCTGATTTCTGAAAACATTGAACCGATTATCGATAAAATTTCACTTCGATTACTTGACTAAACTTTATTAATTTGGAATCTGTAAAGTAAAACCTGATAAACTGTAAAAATGTAAACAGTCACTGAATTAGTTGTTAATTTCTTTCAGGCTAGAATTAGTGTATGGAAAGAATAAATAATTCAGTGACTACAGTTTTGAATTAGTAACTATTTTCTTTGTATACCCGTAAACGTCAATTGAACTGTTAATCAATAAATAAAGGCAAACATTCATTCTTGTTATAATCAATTCATGATCTTCGTCCACTTAGTAATAGAACATGATTAACATATTCAGAGATTGGTTGACATGGTATACCGTATACATGCTATTCAGCAGTTATTCAGGACAATGAAGTTTTTGCTAAAATAACATTAACTCTTTAACGGTCACCAGGGGCGCCCGCAGGCGTACGCACTTACGCAAGTGCGTACAGCAGCGGCGCCCGCAGACGTACGCACATCGGTAAGTGCGTACAGCGCGATGACCCAAAAGGTATGTTTTTGGGAAATTCTAGGTTGATGACTAAAAAAAAAAAAAAAAAAAAGGTCATCAGTTTTTTCGGCGGATAGAAAAGGTATGTTTTGGGGAAATTCTAGGTTGATCAGTTTTTTCGGCGGCCTAACGAAAATTTTTCCCTGTTCGCCCCTCCATCGAAAATTTCTGTGCGTACAAGAAAAAAATCCTGCGGGCGCCGCTGACGGTCACTAATGCAATAATCAAACATAGAATAACACTATGGGTATTTGGCCATACAATTATGACACATATTTATTCTGCTGATATAAACAAAGTTGCTATCCATCACAAGACACGTGAATGATATACTGAAAGACAGGCTGACATCGCGTATACCTTGGCGCACGTATACGTGTCGTTCCACACCAACGGGTTTCCGTCACGGTTGGCAGTTGCTCAATGAGGATTGTTCAGATTAAGACCTACACAATGAAGTGCATGCTTAGCAGAGTCAACTGTGTAAATAAATCGCACCTTAGGCCTATATGACAGTTAAGGATTTAAGTGATTACTTATGTGACAGTTAAGGATTTCAGTGATAATACTTACCGTATATATGACAGTTAAGGATTTCAGTGATTACTTATGTGACAGTTGAGGATTTCAGTGATTACTTATGTGACAGTTGAGGATTTCAGTGATTACACTTGAATTAAGCCGTGTGCATGCTCTGCATCAGGCAAGACTTAGTGTCGGATGCCGGGGCATTTTCACAGAATGATACAGAGCTTTGTGATGCAGTCCTGCTCTAAGCATTGCAGCAGAACTCGAATGGCAAACGGTCAAAACTTATATAGCTCATTTCTTTCGACTAAGGCTCCTAACTGCCACCTATAACTGGAAATCGGTTAATCTTTCGTGCGGCGCTACAGAGGTCGATCAGATAAGATTAGGTCAGATAAGATTAGGTCAGATAAGATTAGATTAGAAGCTTGAACTTTCGGTATATCGTGTGGATGGTAGACATAAATTTTATACCGTTTTGTTATTCAAGACAACGATTTTTTGTTATATAAACATTTTATTATATCGACATTTATTTCTATTATCATTTCTATCTTACATCTACATATTACTAGCTGAGGTACCCGGCGTTGCCCGGGAATTTTAGGATCCCTTCCCCTTCTTCCCCCTTCCCCTCTCTTCCCTTCCCCTCCCTCACCCTCTTTCTTACTGGTAAATATGGAAACATGTCTTAATTTCCTTCAATCATTCCAATCATTCCGAGAATACCACATTACAGCGGAAATGAATTAAACCGACAATCTTACCCTTGACCTGTAGCGACGCCATTCTCTTATTCGTATACACAAAAGTTGTGAGAAAAGGGCAGTGTGTATATACCGAGCAACAGGAGACGGCTTTGTCTGTTGATCAGTGCAGCACTGACAGCGGCTGCACCGAGCGGCTGGCCAAGCGGACATCTGGAGAGAGGAATTCTCAATGTACGATATATATATATATATATATATATATATATATATATATATATATATTCATCAGGTCGATCATTTTCGCCATCAGTAGATTGCCTGCTGCTGGCCGGCGACGGCGACGACGACGACGACGATGCAAGGGCGAACAATCGCAACTCTCGGATTAGGCGATCATTGCATCTCGGTTCGGCCTTTCATGCTCTCTTCCTGCAGTGCTTAGAACGCCGCCGCCGACGCCGCCGACGAGCCCTCCTCGGTCGGGAGTCGGGAGTTGGTCGACGACGAAGCTCATTCGGATAATTGCTTTTCCGATCTTTTATACGGCGATACGGGATATCATGGATATATGCCACATTCGCTCAACTGGAACGTCACCGCGCTGCATCGGCTTTGATGCGTGTGTGTGTGTATACGATACCTGTCAGCACACCTGAATGCGATTGTCACGCACTCGTTACAGTCATCGCTAACCTCAATTCTAGTTTCTAACGAGTTGATATTGTTGATAATGTAGTTTTCGTGCTCCGCGACGCGTTCGGAAATTGCGGTTGTAATTATTTCGTGTGCAAAACGGTAAAAAGGGCAATGTATGGTTTGTAAAGGAATGCTTGATCTTGTGGTGGATCCGTTGCCATCTGCAGATTTCTTGATCTCACTCGACTTCACCATCTGCGGACAAGTATATATATATATATATATATATATATATATATATATATATGTGTGTGTGTGTGTGTGTGTGTGTGTGTGTGTGTGTGTGTGTGTGTGTGTGTGTGTGTGTATACTTGTCTAGAGGCATATGCGCATACCCATCATCAGTTTCAGTAACGATATATTTAAGTCTCGAGTGCCAGAGATTTGTTATACTTTGGTAACCTGTAATAAAGGCTCGAAGTTTCATCATTATCAATATCCTTAGGCTTAATGCCCGTAGGCCTATATAGGGGTCCGACGCCACTCTCTGTCTGAGTCTGTCTCGCGTCATGTTGCCCAGCTCAACCGGTCCGGTCAGCAGGTCTGCTCCATACCATTATAACATCTTGGAGCAACTAGACCACTTATCTGATTCTGATTGAAGAGAATATTGGGAGAGAGGCATGAAGGACAACCTGGGTCAATGCCCGTATGTGTCCCACGCTCTCTCCTCCGACTTTCTCATGCCTCAGCTGTTTGGATCGAGCGTTACGTTTGCGAAAGGTCGACCATGGGTGCTGACCTATATAAATGCATGCAACCTATATGATCTTTCTGAGTTACATCCTTTAATATGACGTCAAATGTCAATACAACGAATAGTTACACCAGAGAGCAAGATGGTGCACAGTAAATTATTTTATAGTACTTATTGAAAACTCAACAGCTTACTAACTTTTATATTTTTAATCTTCATGTCTACGATGTTATGAACGAGCAAACTAATGAACGACAGATCGAATGACTGAATGAATGACTGAGAGACCAACTGAATGAATGACTGACAGACTAACTGAATGAATGAATGAATGAATGAATGAATGAATGAATGAATGAATGAATGAATGGGCTTAACCTGTCAACTGCTGCAGCCTCCGTCACATTTCAGTGATGGCGTCTTCGTCATACACGAACAATAACGAATGAATGAATTAATTAATGAATGAATTAATTAATTAACAAAGAAGCGAATAGATCAGCAAGTGGGTAAACGAATGAATGAATGACCGAAGGCATGCGAGAAAGAATAAATAAAAAATGAACCAACGAATGATTGAATTAATAAAATAAGCAAATAAAGAGTGAACCAAAGAACGAACGAATGAATTATTAAACGAATGAATTAAAGAATTATTCAGAGCTAATGATTGGACTGGCACATTAATGAATGAATAGATGAATGAATGTAGGAATGAATGAATGAATGAATGAATGAATGAATGAATGAACATTATAAGTGAACAAAATTTAAATGACAAAACGAACGAATAAACAAACAAAATGAATTATATCAAGGAACAAACGAAAAATATACAAACGAAGGAACAATTGGCTGAATGGTTGAACAAATTAATGAGGGAACAGATCAATTAGCGAAGAAATTAATGCACAAATGAATGGATTCACAAACGAATGAATAAGCAAATAAATGAATGACAAAAGGAGTGAAAGAAAGAATGATCGATTGAGAATGAATGACGACGAACGAATGAACGAATGAACGAATGAATGAATGAATGAATGAACGAATGAATGAATGAATGAATGAACGAATGAACGAATGAACCAATGAATGAGTAAACAAAAGAATGAACGAATAAGCCAATGATTGAACACGCAATTGAATTAATAGATCAATGAACGAACGAATGAGTTAACGAATAAATCAATGATTGAATGAAAGAGTGAACGAATGAATGAATGAATGAGTGAATGAATGAATGAATGAATGAATAGCCAACGAACGAGCAGACGAACGAATGAATGAGCATCACCAGTCTGCCGCTTATACAGTTGCTATACTGCTGCTGCTGCTGCTGCTGCTGCTGCTGCTGCTGCTGATGCTGTCCATGACATTCCTACAGTGCATGGATGGGCGTTGTCGCATCCATCCATCCGTCCATCGATCACGCACATGCATCTATCCGGCTCTCACTTCTCCTGTCTCCTTCACTCGCCTACATTATAGGAAGCGTCGCGTTTTTACTACGTCTTTGCGCGGGAAATAATCAGCCGCCTAATGAATTGGAAGCAGACGAAAATCACCTCTCCCACCCCCTCCCTCTCCTCCTCCTTCCCCTCCTTCCCCTCCTCGTCGGTCTCCATATTAGCCATCAGCACCCGTTTTGCCCACAGCTACCGGAAGAGAAGAGGAAAGAAGCTCCAACGCATGGATGCTGCATGCAGTGCAGTGCAGTGCATGGAGACTGGAGAGGGAAAGAGAGAGCGACTATAGCAAAGGAGAGGAAAGCACGGGAGACGTTAAGGAAGCGAGGACTGGAGAAAGTACGGAAGGGAGCAGAGGGGTGGGGAAGACAGACCAGAGCGGCGTCGTCGTCGTCGTATAGCTGAAGGTTGTCTGCATGGTGTCGTCGACTGGTTGCCGATCCCGATGCCTGCTTCCTCCCTCCGCACTGTCTGCAGCCAATTAGTCTGATGTGAAGCTTAATGCGTTTTCCTGTTGTCGTGCGCCATTGAAACCGAGTCGACGCGGGAACCGGACTTGCAGGGCATGCCGGGAAGCGAAGATGGCAGCTGGTCTCCTCTCGCGTCCAATTTCCGGAGTGAGCCTTTCTGTCGTGGCTTCGACGGCTTCCGGAAGGTCGTCGTCGGCGGTCAGCGCACCAGCCGCGACTGGGCTTCCGCTACCGGGCGATGAGCGGAGGAGACAGCCATCAACACCCGTTGTACTGCGGGAAGCCTATTGTTCTCTAATACACCGCCCTTCCCT
>OX457036.1:45397780-45405280 GCA_949752735.1 Lumbricus terrestris
AGCGAGCGAGTGAGTGAGTGAGTGAGTGAGTGAGTGAGTGAGTGAGTGAGCGAGCGAGCGAGTGAGTGAGTGAGTGAGTGAGAGAGTGAGTGAGCAAATGAGTGAGTGAGTGATGCAACTGCCCTCTGCCACCATCGTGAACCGCAATGGGAACCGGGTGGTGCAGGCTGAATGTCTTTCTGACTCTAACGTCGTTAGTTCGTAACCTGATGCATTTAAATCCGATCGCATTCGACGCATGCTCCACACTTCGTTAGCCAGTTGGGGAGCGATGGGACCCACCCCACTTCCACCCCTCCCTCACCCCACCCCATCCATGTCCCATTCCGTTAAAACTTCAATGATTCAACTATCGGACAGCAGACAATTGAATCGCTTCGTCTGAACGAGGGATGAGCGCTGCCGAGCAGTCGGTTCGATTGACCGCCGGCCCAGCAGCAGCCTGCAGGGGGGCGGCCGAGGGTCCGGCCGGGGGTCGGGGGTCGAGCCCCGAGACGCTCCATCGGACAACGGCTGCAGCTGTGAGATGCAATTCAGCCGAGCGAACCGAATTCAATGCGATTTGAGAATCAGAATCACTTTAGAGGCACTGAGACACGCGGCTGCAGTGGGTATAAGAACAGCGGACAGACAGATAGACAGACAGACAGACAGACAGAAAGATTGAGAGACAGAAGATGGCATGGCAGACAGACACGCAGACAGACAGGTACATGGGGAGAAGACACATAGGCAATAAGTCAAACAGACAGGCAGACGGACAGACTTGACTTTCTTATATCGCTGTCTTTGGCTCCCAAATGCATGTAGACCTATACCGTATACAAGCTTAGGCCTATACCGTATACATGTACATCGTCGAATTGTAAACTATTTGCTAACTGTTCTTTGCTTTCGTTCGAGTTGGACCAAACAAATGTCGTTTACTGATGAAGATGTCTCAGAGTTTTAAGAATTTTGCTCAGCGCGGGTGTCTGTCTGTTTTTCTACAATGCGAAGGATAAGTTTTATTTTATTGTCATCAGGTTCGCATCTGTTCGCAAAATAGGACTGACTGATTGACTGACTGACTGACTGACCGACCGACCGACCGACTGACTGACTGACCGACTGACTGACTGATTGACTGACTGACTGACTGACCGACCGACCGACCGAACGACCGACCGAACGACCGACCGAGAGACAGACTGACTGACTGACTGACTGACTGACTGATTGACTGACTGACTGACTGACAGACTTACTGACTAACTAACTGACTGACTGACTGACTGACTGACTGACTGACTGACTGACTGACTGACTGACTGACTGACTGACTGACTGACTGACTGACTGACTGACTGACTGACTGACTGACTGACTGACTGACTGACTGACTGACTGACTGACCGGCTGGCCGACTGACTGACTGACTGACTGACTGACTGACTGATTGACTAATGAGCGCGGAGACTAATGAGTCGGAAGAGATGCAGAGATACATAATCGAGATAGTGACTAAATGGTTCTCAAGAGGATTGAGATTGTCGTCGTCAATGTTGAATGATTAAGCGACGAAAGATCAAAGCAGCTTTGTAATTGATTGGACGATTATACGATTGGACAACGATGCTGCTGCGTGTCACCAGAGCGCTCTCGCTTGAATCTTCGCGAGAGAGAGCGAGCGAGAGAGAGCGAGACGGAAAGAAAGAGACGGAGATAGACAGACAGAGACAGAGACAGAAACAGATAGACAGACAGACAGACAGATAGACAGACAGAGACTTTGAGCTAGGACCTTTTTAATAATAGTTTTTATGTATAATTAGCATAATTTAGTTATTTAGTCGGAAGAAATTTGTTAAAACCCAAGAGGTACACACAGCATAGTTCAATAAATGGGCAGTGTTTAATCTATAAACGTCTTTGGGGGAGGAAGTTCCGCGCCATGAATGAATGAAGGATTGCAAGCGACAAGTGAAGAGAGACGGAATGAAGCAACTCTATATATGGAATTACAGACTGAACGACAAGGACATGTAGAAACAGCCAAGCAGGTAGCCAGAGAGACAGGGAGACAGAGACATAGAGACAAAGAGAAAGATAGTGAGACAGACAGACTGACACACAACAGACATATAGACAGAGACTGCTGAGACAGAGACAGAGACAGAGAGACAGCAGAGACTGTTGAGACAAAGACAGAAACAGAGACAGAGACAGAGAGAGAGAGACAGACAGACAGACAGAGAGACAGACAGACAGACAGAGACAGAGACAGAGAGACAGAGAGAGACACAGAAACATAGATAGACAATGACAATGAAACTGATGTGGTATTGGACCTGGGTCCGATCATGTCCCTTCCCTCAGAGGTCGGTGTTTCGATGCGACCGGTGCGACACGGAGGAGAGTGGACGGACGGAGCGCCGGGCGATGCATGGATGGGTGGCGACCAAACCTTGTTACGAATATGCTAATGTAATATCTCCGTCGACCTCGGACGATGACCGGTCGACCGAGATAATGTCCTTCACGATCAGAATTCCACCGATCATAACCACGGACCGACCGGGGGCCTTATGGCGGCTGCTGCATGGATGCATGGCCTCCCTACCTCCATCCCACCCTCCTTGCAATCTCCACCCTTTCGGTACGCGCCAGCTGGAGGACTGAGCGCGGTCGAGAGGGAGGGGCACGAGAGCAGCGGACTTTTAATCTTGTTAATTGTTAAGATATTGAGATGCCGCGGATCGCGAAAATAATGAAATTAATCCGCCAAAGAATCGATGGATTTGGCGATTCCCAGCGGCGAAGCGGAAAGAGAAAAGACGGACTACAGGCGGTTCCTCTTCCGCCCTCCACCCCCCCCACCCCGTCGATCCTCCTCCTATACTCGTCTTCCGCCCAGTCGAGCCTCCTCCATGGATCCCCTCCATCCGATGAATTCTCCACCATCCGGTCTTCTTCGACTCAAGCACCGACTCAGAGATGATTAGATTTGAGTGGCGATCCGCGCACAAATCCCGCAGAAAAGGCAGTCGCGGCCACGAAGCAGGCAGGCAGAGGTCTATATGCTGCAGATGCGGCCAGCAAGACATAGTTGGAGAAGAGAGATAAGAACAGAGACAGAGAGGGAAATGAAGGTCATGAGGCAAATAGAAGGAGAGATATAGTGAGCTGGGAATATACAGCGACACATATCTACCGTGCTGGGACAGCCATGCACAAATATATTAGAGGGGTGAGACAGATAGAAATGAGACTCTATGAATAGATATGGATAGAAACGGATAGAAACAAACAGAAAGATATCCAGACAGACAGAGACATGTAGATAGACCATTTGTATACATACCATTTGTTACAATTTCTGTTAGTTGTGTCTTGCATGGTGCTGATCTGCAGGACACTGTCTTTATTGAGGGCCATTTGGACAACAGCTGCGTTTACATTTTCTTGTAATTAATCTTATAATGCGCGCTGTCTTTTTTAGCTCGTGTTAACGATAATTACGAATTAGCAAGATGTCATGGAAGGCAAGACGAGGATATATTTATAAACAGAGCAAGTGATTAATCAATCACTCACTTAACGTGACTTAGCCTACGTCTCTTTAACAATGATCATCAGATTGTCCAGCTATAGTATAAAAAATTATGGCTGTCGCTGAAGCACAAACGCGGAAACAGAAATCAAACAATTGAACAAGAAATTATAATTGACATTAGAAGTTTCGCTACGTTTTACTCCAGAACGCAGGAGATGGCCATGGCAGCCATACACGGTCACGATTTAAGGGTGGAGTGGACTCAGTGGAGCTGGCTTCAAACTCAGACAGTTACAATAAGAAATCTTGCTTCAGAATCTGCTAACCGCGTCTTATATGAATTGCTGGCAACGAGATTCTTGCGCGATGATGTTTGCCGTCTTCGCCGATTCACCCTAAACGTATCATTACGCGGTCCATGGCAGATATACAGGGTGGCTCAAAAAAAAACGTACCACCGGGGAAAATGCGATATCTTCGCCGCCGATTGAACTTTTTCTGCGAAAATATCCCAATTTGTAGGAGAATGAATTTCCAACAATCCCTGAAAGTTTCATTTGAAACTTTTCATGTTTGCAAAAGTTACAGCTGTTCAAACTTAAAATTTCGTTTTTTCAAATATCCGCGGAAAATTTACGTCACTTGTAGATTTCCATGTCATATGATATCACTTTTCCCTACGACCTCAGCATTCGGTTTTGCAGTTTATTGTAAGGTATAATGAGAGTGTCCACTCTCTGCCTTAACACAAGCTCAAATTCTTTTTGTGAAGCTTAGTATGGCCTTGTTGGTCGGGTCCTGCGGCAACTGACCCCACATTAGCAGCAAGACTTGCTTCAGCTGGCCAATGTTCTCCAACTTGGGATTAAATGTCTTGCAGCGTTCCAGCATAGCTCCCCAGACGTGATAAACAAGAGGGTAAAAGGTCTGGCGAGTTTGTAAATCATCTTTGCCAATGCATTTACTTCAGTTGATGTCAATAAGGTAGCGCCATCATAATCAACCTTGCCGTGCGAGCAAGCAGGCGCACTGTCCTGCTGCATAATAAAACCAGATGTTAGAGCATACCTGGTCTTCAATGAGTCTGGGTAAGCGAGTTCAATGATGAGTTTGACATCTAACCTACTGAATGGGATTAATTGCAGTCTTTTCTTGCAGCCGCAACACACGCCGGCATATCTGATGCCGAAACCACGATTTGCTTTGCAAACTTGACCTTTCGATTACCAAGCGAATTTCGTGAAAATCGCGCTTTTTCCGTCAGATCAAGCGACCACTTCCTGCCTCTCTTCCGACATCTGATCTTCGTTACATAAACCCGTTTGCAGATAGTCTTCAATGTGCTCAGGCTCCACTTTTCACTGGGTATTTTGCTATGATCACGCGATGTCTCAGTCTCTGTTCATGCAAAGTCCGAGTTCCCATTTTATCTTTTGCAGAAACTTTGCCCATGACGTTCATTGTTTGGGTTCACCAATTGAGACCTTAATCTATAAAATGTCACCAAATACCAGCAGATTGCTTCATAAACAGCTTCTTTACAGCTCATAGTGAGGTCGTATGACATCATCATCAATGTGTGTGTTGTAATTTGCCAAACATCCTAATGAAATCACTTGTATTGGAGCATGATTCTCCGGATAATAGAAAAAACGAAATTTTAAGTTTGAACAGCTGTAACTTTTGCAAACATGAAAAGTTTCAAATGAAACTTTCAGGGATTGTTGTATATTCATTCCCCTTCAAATTGTGAAATTTTCGCAGAAAAACCCCAATCGGCTGCGAAGATATCGCATTTTCCCCGGTGGTACGTTTTTTTTTGAGCCACCCTGTATATAGTCCGGTTGTCGGCGCACTCATCTCGTCGTCTCTGCGACAGTAATTCGGCGCCCAAATACAACGCCTCTTTCCGAGGGGGGGGCTCCTAATTGCCCTTTGAACCGTAATGATGTCAAATTTCCGTCGAGTCGAGGTGGTAATTGTGGGCTAGCCCGACCCCCGGGGGCGATCCGGCCCCTTGCACCGACTTCGCGGTCGACATAATGCGCTCTTCAGCGGGCAGTATATATGTATATCCGTCCCGGCGTTGAGAATGCGACAGTGGATGGATGGATGAGTGGGTGGCTGTCCGTATACCATGCAGACAGAAGGGGGTTCGAACTTCGAAGTCGAAATGTGCACTGCAAGTCCGTTGAGTCAACTGAGAGGTCAGATGAGGCAGCCATATTTGGTGGTTTATATATACTATAAATAATATGTATAAATAATATGTATAATATATATAATATATATATATATGCATTGTCGTGCAGTCGAGCGACGAATGATTGACATCAATATAATATTATATGCGTCAATTTTATCGCTATCACTGGAACCGAGGTATTCGGTGCAATGTAAAAAAGCCATGCTATGTAATATATATTATACATATATATATATATGTGTGTGTGTGTGTGTGTGTGTGTGTGTGCGTGTGTGTGTGTGTGTTAACAAGTGCGTTTTGTATCCTCTAAACGACTAAACGGAGGTGCTGCAAAAATTAATGGGGGAGGGGGGAGACAAGGCAATCGCTCGTTAATTACGGAGGTTAATAATGCATGGTATACATTTGGGAGGATTAATATCCACACCCACACACATATATATACATAGTCTACATATATATTATATATATACTCTATATAATATATATATATATAGCACTTATCATTCCCATGGCAGCAGCATCAACCTTCGTGGGTTAACTGCAGGTCTAGAATTTGTTGGACATATAGATCTTATTTCTGTAACTTAGCTTTCCTATATATATAAATATCATTGCCTTAGATCTATATATATACCGAATGCCTATATATCTTTAATTTTTTCGAATGCTGTGTATAGCTATCGTAATGCAATTTTTGTAATGTCGCAAAAGTCTCTTTTCACGTCGTTAAAACTGCTCTATATAGCTGCATGTCATGGATACGCGTGGCCTGCAGCGCAGACTGAATGGGTATCATGCCATGGACGAAAGTGCGGTGCAATTATTACACAGTCGAATTCCAGACATTTTAAAGAGCACGATATAAAAGACGGATGCATGTTGGCAGCTTTGACGACTGATGAATCAAAGGCAATGCTTATACAGAGTGTATATTTTACGCTTCTGTATACGGTAATTAACGGATAACTGCCGCTGTTTTTTAATTGTCGAACTAACGAATTCACTGCATGCCTTCATGCATCCATGCATGGCATGGGCATTGGGCAATGGGCAAATAATACAAGAATGGTGGCATCACTACATGCTTAAAGTGTCATACAAATGGGTAGGCTATACATAGCCTAGTAATGGCTTACATAATAAATCATATGCGCCATTTTATCAAATCAAATCAATCAAATCAATTTAGTTGGCAACCAGAGCAACAAAAATAGATCAAATGAAGCATCAAAGAAACAAAGTTAACAAAATAAAACAGTGCTTAAGTAATGAGACTGATAGTTGACAATTGGTTGCACTGCAGGGGACTCGGAAGAGGTCTTGCAACCCCGATAAGTGGGCCCCCTATAGCTTGGCGGAAATATCATGATGAAGATGGCCATTATAAACCCTTTACCTTGTTCCTTTTCATGCTCCTTAATGTCCATTTTCTTGTCCTGATATTTTTTTGTTCTACTTTTTGTCATATAACTTATCCTACTCTTTGTCTTATGCCTCACCCTATATATATATATATACTGTTCTTCCTATAGAGATATACCTTGCCCTGCTCTTTTCCCTATACTCTTTGCCCTACTCTTTGTCCTATTCATTGTCCTATACTCTTTGTCCTATTCATTGTCCTAAACCTTGTCCTATACTCTATGTCCCATAACCATGGTTTTATCTTTCCAGTCATGATATACATATATATATATATACATATGTATGTGTGCGTGTGTGTGTGTGTGTGTGCGCGTGTGTGTGTGTGTGTGTG
>OX457036.1:45407780-45412780 GCA_949752735.1 Lumbricus terrestris
TGTGGATTACATACATGTGCTGCTGCAAATCTGAAAAGGCGCCACATCATCAGTGCATGCCTCTTCAGATAAAGTTGATGGACAGTCTGATGCAATCTTTTAAAATCATATATATTAGAAGTCTGTAGCAGACATGCAGTTGCTCATTATATGTATTTGTTTAAGAATTTATACGCCAATGTTTAAGAAATTACAGATTTTTTATACGTTTAAACTTATGGCTGTTGTAAGTCAAATTATAAATTATGTAAATATACTATAATTAATATATATGCCGTTCAAAAAGGGAGTCATGTATACGTATAGACAAGGCGCATGCATGGTCGGATTGGCCCAATAGATTGACCCATGCATGTATAGCCTTGGGACACATGTTATACATATACGCTCTATATAGATGTGATTATTATGCCTGAAGCTATAATGCTAACAATTCTCACACCGTGTATATAATATACATGTATAGCCTATACCGTATATTATTCGCACTTCTGTTTACTGACGCGGTTAGTTATAACTTATACGTCGGTAAGCGCGTTGCACGCGACGCTGCAGTGAAAGGAAGCTTCATGCACTGCCCTGCAACATGCATGCATGTTATTCGCTTCCCAAATTAGCAGCTTATTTCAGAGATTTAAATCTTGAGCCAGCACATCTCCACCACTGGTTGCACTCGTGCAGTGTCAGTCCCAAGCCTGAATAAAGGAGGAGGGCGTCGCTATAATGATCTTTGTTAACACACAGTGACGTCAAAATGCAACTATATAATTATATATGGCTACTACATATAGTGGGATATATCACGGTGACCTATTAATGTCGTGGCCAGCATATAAGATCATTGTAGAAAAATAACTGGGGGAATCAGACGTTGATTCATGTGGAATTGGGATGTGCTATATATATATATGAGGACTTTACTATAGATGGCGTCCTATAAGAAGGACTGGGGTTGAACGCCCACAACCTCCGTCAATTATCACCCTGCATGCATGCACGCATGGGCCTGGCGACCTATAGAGCGGTGGTGAAGGATCTCACGGTCTCATCAACTCAATTCATTGACAAATGCATGGCAGATCAAGACCATGTATATGGTCGATATATATAAAATCCTATAGATTATTATTGAAGTGTCGCAAAAAAGTGTTTGGCGAGGGTCACCCACATAATTTGCATATCAGTAGGCCTATAGACCTAATAAAGGCCTAGGCCTATACGCGGCGATAATTATATAGGTGGATAAATAAAATTTAGGAACAAAGGAATTTAAGCTGAATGACAAAGTTGCGGAAATATGTGTAAAATATCTGGAAGAGTTTTCAAAAGCCAAGAAGCAAAGAAAAAACGAAAAATGGAAAAAAGAACTGCCATTGACTGCCATGCATGGCAAAAGCAAGTGACTATAAGTATTAATTTTTGACAGCTTAAACCTTGGACAGTTGAGAGGCGAGACCCGCAACTTTATAATGACTATAAAAATGCTCGACCTCAAGTTTGTTATAATGTAGAAAAATACGATCATGTCAAATCGAATCTACGTCCGCCCCCACCCATCCTATAAGAAATATAGGCCTAGTATATATGGCCATAACAATTATTCATGTATACAAAAAGCAGCATCTTTTAGAAGATAATTTAATATTTGTAGCTATCACATACACATTTTCCATCAACATCATTAACTTAAGAATGCTTTACATAAAAATTATATAATATAGTTATAATAATAATAATAGGAGGCCTATACGTTTTCCAACTGCCATGGGACCTTGACGAAATAATATTTAAATGGTCCATTCCACACAAGTCTGATTTTGTCGAGAGTGATAAAGCCCCTGAGGGATCATACATGTTTAGGCTACCTCGGGCCAAAATAATAATAATAATAATAATAATAATAATAATAATAATAATAATAATAAACAAAATAATAAAACTAAAAAACAGCTCCAAGCATAATTTTTTGAAATCCCGAGGGATCCTAGATACCTCGGGTAAAAAAAAAAAAAAAAAATAATAATAATAATAATGATAATGATAATGATGATGATGATGATGATGATGATGATGATGATGATGATGATGATGATGATGATGATGATGATGATGATGATGATGATGATGATGATGATGATGATGATGATGATAATGATAATGATGATAATGATAATGATGATAATAATAATAATGATAATGATAATGATAATAATAATAATAATAATAGTAATAATAATAATAATAATAATAATGAAAAATCATTCAATATTGCAGTAATCCATTCCATCGTTACATTTCAATTGTATTGCAATAGCTTAAAATTGTGTATCATATATGAGTTACTGATGATTACCGATTTACCGAGAATATGATTGAGAAATATTCCGTTTCACTTGAGTGACCATATAACGGCGAGAACAATATTAACCGCAATATATATATATATATATATTATCGAATAGATGGCAGTGCACGCATATATATTCCTAAGGAGATGCCTCGATATCTATCGTTAATTGCAATCGATATAATTATAATAATGGAATATATATGTAACACAGAGTTGTAGAGTTTCGTCAACTCGAGAAGACGCCATTTTGATGAGGTTGAGATTCTAGATTGCGAAGCATGCATCCAAATAGAAACGCCTTTGCAAGACACGCATGCATGACACCTGCTACATGCATGCATGCATACATGTGTGTGTATACGGATGTGATAAGTCTATCGATTCAATTCAGACATGTAGACCTGCATGCATGCGACTCTGATGGACGGTGTCTATGCTCAGTGCTCTCGGCAGCACTTGAAGGTCTTCCAATTAAAGTGCTGCAGGAAGGGAGAGCTGCACGGAAGTGGATCTATTTAAACAGGCCATGCATGCACTTGATTGAAACAGTTCTTGAAAAAGGACATGCTACTTTCATCACTCCATGCAGACTCGAACGGGAGCTGCATGCCATGCATGGTCTTGGATCGCATGCATGCATGCACGGAGAGGAGTCTTCTTCCTTTATGTCATACATATAGGCCTACAGTCTCGATACTGATATAGTTTCGATTCAAATTCCAACAACCTTCCATGGTCTTGACGTCAAACGTTTCAGTTTCGATTCCATTTGTATCAATTGTTTTCCACTGGTTTCGGTTTTCTTTAGAGATGTGACAGAGGAAGAGTGTTGCCGAGTCCGTGATGAATGTCAAGCGGCATCACTGGTCGGCTGTTGTACTGTCCATGCATCAACCTCGCCTGGTGCAGGTCACTCGGCGGCAGGTACATGCTCAGCATGTCGCGCAGGTCACCCTGGCATCCTCCTCCGCCTCCTCCACCGCCGCCTCGGCCTCCACCGCCGCCCGTCTCACCCGTCACTCCTCCCGCCGACGAAGACGCGTTCGACCCGTTCGAACTCGACGGACTATGCTCCTGTTTGATGTGACCGAGGTGTTGAACGGCCGAGGACGGCGGTCCCCCGGGGGTGGTTGCCCCTCCGTAGTAGGCAGCAGCCGCGGCAACAGATCCCATCGACGGAGGAACGGCGTTGGCGTAGTGACCGACGGAGCGGGAGCTCTGGTGGAGACCGGGGTAGGAGCTGGTCGGAGGCGGCGGTGCGACGAGGGCGTTACCGTAGCCGTACTGGCTCGTAAGGCTGGCCTGGTGGTAGGCGGCCATCTGGTGGTGGTGATGGTGGTGATCTGGGTGGAGCATGTATCCGTTGGGCATATATCCGTTGAGGGACGAATACATGTCTCGACCGACAGCCGCTGCCGCCGCGGCCGCCGCGTGCGACATCGCCGCAGCCGAAGGACCGTGCAGACCGGACGGAAGTGAGTACTTGTCCTTCTTGATGAGCGTCTTCGTCTTCCGTCGCGGGCGGTACTTGTAGTCGGGGTGCTCCTTGAGGTGGATGGCGCGCAGACGCTTCGCCTCGTCGATGTACGGTCTCTTGTCGGACTCGGAGAGCAGCTTCCACTCCGTTCCCAACCGCTTCGAGATCTCCGAGTTGTGCATCTTCGGATTCTCCTGCGCCATCTTGCGACGCTGGCCACGTGACCATACCATGAAGGCGTTCATTGGACGCTTCACGCGATCGTCGTCCTTGCCATGCTTCGACCCGGACGACCCCGGGTGCCCGCCGCCGCCGCTACCCGTCTGCTGCGGCTGCTGCTGGTGGGACTGACCGGCCGCGGCGGAGTTCGACGACGAATGCCCCCCGTGTCCGGCCTGGAGCGAGTGGTGAGACGCCCTGTACGAGGCGGAGGACACGGGGGCGACCTGACCCTGCGGTGGTGAAATAGACTGACTGCTGTGATGTCCGTGTAGAGAATGTAGTTGCTGCTGTTGCAACAGGGACGAATGCTGTTGCTGCTGCTGCTTGAGTCCCATCTCTGCTGCGGCGGCGGCAGCGGCGGCAGCGCTCTGATGCAGGTGATGATGGAGGTCAAGACCGGACGCCGAAGCAGCGGGTCCTCTGGCGGCGGCGGCTGAGGCGGCAGCGACGGCGGCGGCGGCGGAGGCATCGCGAAGGAACTGCGTTGTCTGCCACATGGATACACACGGGTCGTCGGACGTTGTTGGTGCAGCGCTGCAGGAACGACGGTGATCAGAAATGGATATAATAGCTGGTGCAGGAGAAGAAGAAGAGTATAAAGCTGCACAATAATTCACTGTCATACGCGAAGAATGTCGTATTCGCTGGCGTCGTCTCTCTATGAGTTTTTCGTCGTCGTCGTCGTCGTCGTCGTCGTATTCAATGGTCGCCTAATTCTCTCATTCTATTGAAAAGCCTCGTGCAACGAATGCGCTCGAACAGCGAATTGAAAGAGGCCACAAAGCTCTCGCGCTCCCATTCACCGCGAACGCTTTTATTCGGTCGGAGAACGAAGGAACGGGGCTGGCAACAGTGGCGGGCCCAGTGGCCGACCCGAGCAGCGGCGGCCGACGTTGACCGCCTACCGATCGATCGACGGGCGGGAACACGGCGCTCCCAGCGCCAATCATC
>OX457036.1:45417780-45435280 GCA_949752735.1 Lumbricus terrestris
ATTTGATGCATAAAGTATAAATAAATGTTAAAAATTGGCGAAGTTATACGCCTGCAAAGTCGGGACATTTATGCTGGCCCACCCTGTATATATATATCAAAGCTCGAGGGTACGTACCGTACGTATTCTATTTTTTGAAAGGTACGTACGTATTTTAACGTACCCTATTTTAGGGTACGTAAACAATAAATAAAATACGTTAACCACGTCATTGCTCATTATAAGAATGTTCAATTTAATTTAAGCAAACACTCACCACCCAGTATACGGCGTAGTAAATTGCTGCAATGCTACATGTATATTGTAGGTCTATGTTTATCCAGCATACATTGCACTTAATGCACTAATGTCAGTCAGTCGTCTCAGTTCTGCTGCAGCACTTCAAAGATGTGTTCTTGTGCGATTGCCTCATCCAACCCAGAACTGCTTGTCGAAAAAATTGCATTCAATCAAATAATTGTTTTTCGCATTTTTCAAAACTTTCGCGTGCGTCCATTCCTTCCCAGGTTCTCTGGGCATCGCTGAATCGCTGACTGATGCGTAGTCTACATATAGGTATAGCCTACTGCAACTTTCGAGTTAGGCTACGCCAATTTGCAAACCAGCGACGTGTACTTAGCTCTCATCACAAAGACAGTACAATTTGCATTAAATTATTAGCCTAATTATAACCAAAGAATTTATCGAATTAAATTTACTGCTGCGCTACCGGAAGTACCGGTTTCAATGACGCATAGGCCTACAGTTGACGTCAGATTATACGTTGGCTATGGGTCGCTGAGTAAACCATGCATAAATAAATTTTTCGTGTATGGTAAATGTACGTATCATACGCGTATTCTATTTTTTGAAAGGTACGTACGTATTTTAACGTATTCTATTTTAGGGTACGCGTACCCTCGAGCTTTGATATATATATATATATCGCATATTAATTAACTAAGTCGTTAAACACCGCACGTGTCCAAAACCTCGCACGTGTACAGCCAGGGGCGGATCCAGGGGGGGGGCCAATCCGGCCATGGCCCCCCCCATTTAAAAATTGCATGGAACGTGGCCCCCCATTTGGTTTCAAAAACATGTAGTGGGAGAGAAAAACAGGACATCTGGCCCCCCCCTATTAGAAAATCGTACGGGACGTGGCCCCCCCGTTCGGAAATGGCAAAAATGAAAAAAAAAAAAAGGTCATCAACTTTTTGGGCGGATAAGTTGGTATCTTTTTCCCGGAAAATTTGGTCGATGACTAAAAAATTTTTCTACTGTCTCACAATACCAAAAATTTTGGCCCCCCCCTTCGAAAATTCCTGTATCCGCCCTTGTGTACAGCACCCGACAACAAACATATGGGGGGGTAGCGATTCAAAAATCTTTCCTTTCCCCGAGTTTGAAACATTTAATTTTCTATCCGAAAACTAACGAAGCGTTTAGGACGCCATTTGTTTTCACCGATCAATTTTCAACGTATACTGCAGGCCTATACTGGAACTCTGAAGTGGTGCGTGTGTCATAAAGATAGATGTCAATGAATACCTGAGACATGAGTATTTAACTACAAAGGAGAAATCTGTTGGAAGTGGTGCAGTATAGGCCTATAATAATTCAAATGCCAATTAAATCAAGAGCCCCAAAATATTGTTCTATATATGTGTCTGTCTGAGTTTGTCCATCTACACGCGTCTGTCCGTCTATCTGATTGTCTGCCTGTCTGTCTGCACACGCACGTCTTGATATAGAACTGACCTTAATCCAGAATCACGTTCTCTTTTCTATTTCGGTTCCGCCCTTTAATAGGGGTGAGGCGAGGGGGGTATAAGAGGTGCGTATAGGCGATGACTCCTGCATGCGTGTAATGATGGGATCCCTTGGACATACTCCCTGGCGGCATCTCCTAATTACACGGCCAGGGCGCCAACCCACGTCCGCTCTTGCCTTTCCTGTAATTGGAGAAATTATTATCGAGAGCCGCAGCGTCAAACACCTGGTCGCCATCCTATATAGCCAAGGTAACGAGGTCAGATGATAGAGACGTTGTATTAAAGTAAACGCATTAAGTATATATACTGTGTCTTGCTGTGCCCCTCTCTGTGCTGCTCGGTCTTTCTCACTCTAACTTTTATCACTCTGTCTCTGTCTTTCTCTCTCTGTCCCTGTCTATGTCTGTCCGTCTGTCTGTCTTTGTCCCTGTCTCTGTCTGTCCGTCTATCTGTCTTTGTCTCTCTCTGTCTCTGTCTCTGTCTCTGTCTCTGTCTCTGTCTCTGTCTCTGTCTCTGTCTCTCTATCTATCTATCTATCTATCTCTGTCTCTGTCTCTGTCTCTGTCTCTGTCTCTGTCTCTGTCTCTGTCTCTGTCTCTGTCTCTGTCTCTGTCTCTGTCTCTGTCTCTGTCTCTGTCTCTGTCTCTGTCTCTGTCTCTGTCTCTGTCTCTGTCTCTGTCTCTGTCTCTGTCTCTGTCTCTGTCTCTGTCTCTGTCTCTGTCTCTGTCTCTGTCTCTGTCTCTGTCTCTGTCTCTGTCTCTGTCTCTGTCTCTGTCTCTGTCTCTGTCTCTGTCTCTGTCTCTGTCTCTGTCTCTGTCTCTGTCTCTGTCTCTGTCTCTGTCTCTGTCTCTGTCTCTGTCTCTGTCTCTGTCTCTCCTTCTCCTTCTCCTTCTCCTTCTCCTTCTCCTTCTCCTTCTCCTTCTCCTTCTCCTTCTCCTTCTCCTTCTCCTTCTCCTTCTCCTTCTCCTTCTCCTTCTCCTTCTCCTTCTCCTTCTCCTTCTCCTTCTCCTTCTCCTTCTCCTTCTCCTTCTCCTTCTCCTTCTCCTTCTCCTTCTCCTTCTCCTTCTCCTTCTCCTTCTCCTTCTCCTTCTCCTTCTCCTTCTCCTTCTCCTTCTCCTTCTCCTTCTCCTTCTCTCTCTCTCTCTCTCTCTCTCTCTCTCTCTCTCTCTCTCTCTCTCTGTTACTGCATCTCTATCTCTGTCTGTCTCTGTTTTTCTGTCTCTCGCCCTGTCTCTCACTCTGTCTGTATGTATCTCCGTGTCTCTCCTTGTCTCTGTCTGTCTGTCTGTCTGTCTCTGTATATCAGTCTGTCTGTCTCTCTCTGTCTTTCTTTCTTTCTTTCTTTCTTTGTGTCTGTGTCTGTGCTCTCTCTGCCTCTGTGTGTTTTTGTCTCTGTCCCTCGGGCCTGTCCTGCCTCTGTCTGTCTGTCTCTTAATCTCTTCTCTCTTTCTCTCTGGGTGGCCTTCATCCTCCTTGCAGTCAACCGCTTTCCCGCAAGAGTGAATGCACGTGGAGGAGGAGCAGATATACCGCAGCGGTGACATGTCTTTTACGAACACAGATCAAACCGATTCCAGATTTGACGACATAGAAATCAGACTGAATCCAACTCAACAAATCCACTCACCTCTACTTCCGAATATATATACCGCCGCCTCTTGCGAGACATTAAAATCCACGGATATACATACTGCATGGACAGCCAGCTCCTCACATAGACAATGAAGAGCTGATCCGATTATATAGAGGAAAAGGCTATGCTCCAATTAAGGCGCTCGAGTTGTATTGTTATTGTCGTGAGATACAATCAGGTTTGGCCGGGGGCTGAAAACCGGTTATAACGGTTCGCTGAGCATTTGATCGTTTGCCCCGGAACTCCATACATCGCTTCTAATTGCCGAAGTTGAATTTATAACCTTTTGCATGTTTGTTTACTTTGTTATCGAGTCTCCATGCAATGCATCCATGCATGCATGCAGGTCTTTGTGCTCTTGCAATGTCAGTAGTGAAGGAAGGCGTCTACCACAGCCATTTTTCGGCGGGTATGGGTACGAATAAATGGGCCAAAGTTCAAGGCCAAGGTCAATGCCAAAGGTCAAAGTTCAAGGCCAAAGCTCAAGGCCAAAGGTCAGGGTCAGCTTAATTAGGTCATTTTAATTAGGTCATCTTAATTAGGGCAATTAGATTACATAATTAGTTAATATTAATTATAACGTTTTATATTAATTTGCATTAATTATAACATATTAATTATAACAATTAGCGAATCCTAATTAGCAGCGCAACCCCCGCCCCGCCGGAAGTGCGTCACCGGAAGCGGCGCTGGGACTGGACATGCACTAATTCTTATTTCCGGATCTTCGCTGACGACTAATTACTTCGTGTGATATGACGAATAACGAATTTTTAATTACCAACGGTCGCCTTTGATCTAATATTTAATTGATTTTTAATGACCGACTGCCCCAGGAACGCAGCCTTTTATGACTAATGACTTTCTTTGATGAGCTGACTAATGACTTCTTTTATGATCAACGCTCGTCTTTGATGACTTCTTTTATGACTAACGACCTTCTTTAATGACTTTCTTTGAAGTCCAACGGTTTCCTTTAATGGCCTCTTTTATGACCAACGCTCGTCTTTGATGACTTCTTTTATGACTAACGACCTTCTTTAATGACTTTCTTTGAAGTCCAACGGTTTCCTTTGATCTAAATCTTTAATGACTTCTTTTATGGCCAACGGCATTCTTTAATGGCTTCTTTGATGTCCAACGAATTCCTTTTATGATCTTACTAATGACTTTTTAATGACCTGCGTGAGCCTCCAAGGTAGTCCTTTGATGTCCAACGGCCGCCTTTAATGACTTCTTTTATGACCAACAGAATTCTTTAATGACTTCTTTTATGACCTGTCGTCGACGCCAATGTAGGGCTTTGATGTCCAGCGGACGCCTTAATGCCTTTATGACTTCTTTTATGGTCAATAGCCTTCTTTGATGATGGCGAGCGAGAATCTTATTATCCAGCACCCATGCTATAATATTGTTAGTGCATATAGCAATTTAACACACAAACTGAACATCCTTTCCTTTCCAATTCCTTATATTTTAGCCTTGTATACGTTAGAAACACACAAATTACTCACCCGTCCATTCCAATTCCGCATATTTTAGGCTTGGATACCTTAGAAACATACAAATTACTCAGCCGTCCATTCCAAGTCCTTTTATTTTAGGCATGTATACCTTAGAAACACACAAAATACTCAACCTTCCATTCTCTATTTGGAAATAATCCCGCTTATTTTAGACTTGTAGAACTTAGAAACACACCGTCTTTTCAACTTGACCATCCAATTTCTTTATATTTTAGCCTTGTACAACTTAGAAACATACAAACGAATCACTCTCCCATTCCACAGTTGGAGATGATTCCTTATATTTTAGACTTGTACAACTTAGAAACACACAATCTGTAGCAACATTTCTTACTTCCTTGCACACACAAACTTAAAATCCAGCGATTCGTGCAACCTTCCTTTCCCAAGATGGGAACATTTCTTTCTCCCTTGCACACACAAACTTAAAATCCGACGATTCCTACAACCTTCCTTTCGCAAGATGGTATCATTTCTTTCTCCCTTGCGCACACAAACTTAAAATCCGACGAATACTTCAACCTTCCACGCCCAAGATGGTGCCATTTCTAACTTTCTTGCACACACGAACTCAAAAACTGACGAATACTCCAACCTTCCAATCCCAAGATGGTGCCATTTCTAACTTTCTTGCACACACGAACTCAAAAACTGACGAATACTCCAACCTTCCAATCCCAAGATGGGACCATTTCTAACTTTCTTATACCAACGAACTCAAAAACCGACGAATACTTCAACCTTCCAATCCCAAGATGGGACCATTTCTAACTTTCTTATACCAACGAACTCAAAAACCGACGAATACTTCAACCTTCCAATCCCAAGATGGGACCATTTCTAACTTTCTTATACCAACGAACTCAAAAACCGACGAAATCCTCAACCTTCCACGCCAATATGGTATCAGTTCTAACTTTCATATACACAGAAACTCAAAAATCGAACAGCAGCACTATCAGCTGTTTGCAGCATGGACCCTTTCTACATCACACACACACATATACAAACACACGCACACACAATCATCCTTTCTCGCAAGGCTATGTCCAAATATCCCATGTATGCATATTTCAATTCACAAGGTGTCGCATCTTCAGACTTTCACACACACACGAATCCAAAAGACATGGAAACATACAATCTTCAAATCTCTAGGTGGCGCATTTGCAGCATTTATCAATAGCTTAAGATCACAAATAAAATGAACAAAGTTCTGCTCCCAAGATGGTGCCCGAGCAACTTTTCCTGCCCAGACATGACCAAATATCGAACACATGCAGCATTTCTCATACACCTAAGAGCATCTAGCACACACAGGCAACTTTGCCACTACAAGGGAATACACAGTCAATATTTTACACACACACGAGAACTTTTAAAATTTCTAAGTTACAGATATATACTTTGACCAATTTTTTCTAAATTAAGGTAACAAGGATACATGAAACTGTGAAGAATGTAATATACATAAGTCAAAGACTTGAACTTCATAGCTGCAAAGTAGCAGTAATGATCATTGACACAGTCAAAATGATAAGTATGATAGTTGTGCGAGCGAATAGGACTTGTACTTTTCGAATTATTTCAAAGTAATGCACGAGCTATTACCAATGTGCAAAGTCAAACTTGTAAATTTGCTAAGTATGAAATGTACATATTGCAAGGCGAACGAAGTACTAAGCATGAAATGCAGGGATTGCATGGGGAACGATGTAAGATGCGAAGTGTGAGGTGTAGAGAGGAGCACACTCTTCAATTTGTGGAAACAAAGATGTTCAGAGTTTGCAATATGTCAATAATTTTGGCAAAGTTAGGTTTGCAGACTGTGCATTGCACGGCTGTTTAGGTTTGAGTATGTTAAGTTGGTGAAATGTTGGGTGGGGAGAGGGTGCAGTCTTAAGTTTGTGCAAATTATGACTATCATTGGTTGATATATGGCAACAATTTTGACAAATTTAAAACTGCAGGCTATGAATTACATGGCTTTTTAGGGTTGGGTGTGTTAAGTTGTCGAAATATTGGGGTGGGGAGGAGTGTACATTCTTAGGATTTGTGCAAACAAAAAGGTGTGCCGCATTTGTGATGCGTTACCAATTTTGACAGAGTACGAATATAACAAGCGAAGAATACAAGTTAGGGTTGCTGACAGCTAATCACATGCGGATTTAGGTGTAGCACACACAGGCAAATTGGTCGAAACCTGCGTTCGACACGTCGAAAATTCTAAGTCCAGACATTTTGGCTGCGCAAATTCGTGCGGCGATGGCGCCTTCGAGCAGTGCGGCGGCGGCTGTGGCGCGGCTCTCCGTCCCAATCGTGCGACTTCGACTCCATCGACGTGACAGCAATGGTGAGACATGCGCTCGCAATCGATCATGCTTTGACTCGTATGAATTTAAAGACTCATGCGTGTTGCAGGTGAAGGAATTTATTGAAAGAGCTGTGCCGGGGCGTATTCAATTTTAACTTCTACGAGACAAAGCTTGATCTAATTGCGACTGCATGTCTCGCCATTGCTGCCTCGCCGATGGAGTCGAAGTCGCACGAGTGGGTCGGAGCGCCGCGCCGCCGCCGCCACCGCACTGCACGAAGGTGCCATCGCCGCACGAATTTGCGCAGCCAAAATGTCTGGACTTAGAATTTTCGACGTGTCGAACGCAGGTTTCGACCAATTTGCCTGTGTGTGCTACACCTAAATCCGCATGTGATTAGCTGTCAGCAACCCTAACTTGTATTCTTCGCTTGTTATATTCGTACTCTGTCAAAATTGGTAACGCATCACAAATGCGGCACACCTTTTTGTTTGCACAAATCCTAAGAATGTACACTCCTCCCCACCCCAATATTTCGACAACTTAACACACCCAACCCTAAAAAGCCATGTAATTCATAGCCTGCAGTTTTAAATTTGTCAAAATTGTTGCCATATATCAACCAATGATAGTCATAATTTGCACAAACTTAAGACTGCACCCTCTCCCCACCCAACATTTCACCAACTTAACATACTCAAACCTAAACAGCCGTGCAATGCACAGTCTGCAAACCTAACTTTGCCAAAATTATTGACATATTGCAAACTCTGAACATCTTTGTTTCCACAAATTGAAGAGTGTGCTCCTCTCTACACCTCACACTTCGCATCTTACATCGTTCCCCATGCAATCCCTGCATTTCATGCTTAGTACTTCGTTCGCCTTGCAATATGTACATTTCATACTTAGCAAATTTACAAGTTTGACTTTGCACATTGGTAATAGCTCGTGCATTACTTTGAAATAATTCGAAAAGTACAAGTCCTATTCGCTCGCACAACTATCATACTTATCATTTTGACTGTGTCAATGATCATTACTGCTACTTTGCAGCTATGAAGTTCAAGTCTTTGACTTATGTATATTACATTCTTCACAGTTTCATGTATCCTTGTTACCTTAATTTAGAAAAAATTGGTCAAAGTATATATCTGTAACTTAGAAATTTTAAAAGTTCTCGTGTGTGTGTAAAATATTGACTGTGTATTCCCTTGTAGTGGCAAAGTTGCCTGTGTGTGCTAGATGCTCTTAGGTGTATGAGAAATGCTGCATGTGTTCGATATTTGGTCATGTCTGGGCAGGAAAAGTTGCTCGGGCACCATCTTGGGAGCAGAACTTTGTTCATTTTATTTGTGATCTTAAGCTATTGATAAATGCTGCAAATGCGCCACCTAGAGATTTGAAGATTGTATGTTTCCATGTCTTTTGGATTCGTGTGTGTGTGAAAGTCTGAAGATGCGACACCTTGTGAATTGAAATATGCATACATGGGATATTTGGACATAGCCTTGCGAGAAAGGATGATTGTGTGTGCGTGTGTTTGTATATGTGTGTGTGTGATGTAGAAAGGGTCCATGCTGCAAACAGCTGATAGTGCTGCTGTTCGATTTTTGAGTTTCTGTGTATATGAAAGTTAGAACTGATACCATATTGGCGTGGAAGGTTGAGGATTTCGTCGGTTTTTGAGTTCGTTGGTATAAGAAAGTTAGAAATGGTCCCATCTTGGGATTGGAAGGTTGAAGTATTCGTCGGTTTTTGAGTTCGTTGGTATAAGAAAGTTAGAAATGGTCCCATCTTGGGATTGGAAGGTTGAAGTATTCGTCGGTTTTTGAGTTCGTTGGTATAAGAAAGTTAGAAATGGTCCCATCTTGGGATTGGAAGGTTGGAGTATTCGTCAGTTTTTGAGTTCGTGTGTGCAAGAAAGTTAGAAATGGCACCATCTTGGGATTGGAAGGTTGGAGTATTCGTCAGTTTTTGAGTTCGTGTGTGCAAGAAAGTTAGAAATGGCACCATCTTGGGCGTGGAAGGTTGAAGTATTCGTCGGATTTTAAGTTTGTGTGCGCAAGGGAGAAAGAAATGATACCATCTTGCGAAAGGAAGGTTGTAGGAATCGTCGGATTTTAAGTTTGTGTGTGCAAGGGAGAAAGAAATGTTCCCATCTTGGGAAAGGAAGGTTGCACGAATCGCTGGATTTTAAGTTTGTGTGTGCAAGGAAGTAAGAAATGTTGCTACAGATTGTGTGTTTCTAAGTTGTACAAGTCTAAAATATAAGGAATCATCTCCAACTGTGGAATGGGAGAGTGATTCGTTTGTATGTTTCTAAGTTGTACAAGGCTAAAATATAAAGAAATTGGATGGTCAAGTTGAAAAGACGGTGTGTTTCTAAGTTCTACAAGTCTAAAATAAGCGGGATTATTTCCAAATAGAGAATGGAAGGTTGAGTATTTTGTGTGTTTCTAAGGTATACATGCCTAAAATAAAAGGACTTGGAATGGACGGCTGAGTAATTTGTATGTTTCTAAGGTATCCAAGCCTAAAATATGCGGAATTGGAATGGACGGGTGAGTAATTTGTGTGTTTCTAACGTATACAAGGCTAAAATATAAGGAATTGGAAAGGAAAGGATGTTCAGTTTGTGTGTTAAATTGCTATATGCACTAACAATATTATAGCATGGGTGCTGGATAATAAGATTCTCGCTCGCCATCATCAAAGAAGGCTATTGACCATAAAAGAAGTCATAAAGGCATTAAGGCGTCCGCTGGACATCAAAGCCCTACATTGGCGTCGACGACAGGTCATAAAAGAAGTCATTAAAGAATTCTGTTGGTCATAAAAGAAGTCATTAAAGGCGGCCGTTGGACATCAAAGGACTACCTTGGAGGCTCACGCAGGTCATTAAAAAGTCATTAGTAAGATCATAAAAGGAATTCGTTGGACATCAAAGAAGCCATTAAAGAATGCCGTTGGCCATAAAAGAAGTCATTAAAGATTTAGATCAAAGGAAACCGTTGGACTTCAAAGAAAGTCATTAAAGAAGGTCGTTAGTCATAAAAGAAGTCATCAAAGACGAGCGTTGGTCATAAAAGAGGCCATTAAAGGAAACCGTTGGACTTCAAAGAAAGTCATTAAAGAAGGTCGTTAGTCATAAAAGAAGTCATCAAAGACGAGCGTTGATCATAAAAGAAGTCATTAGTCAGCTCATCAAAGAAAGTCATTAGTCATAAAAGGCTGCGTTCCTGGGGCAGTCGGTCATTAAAAATCAATTAAATATTAGATCAAAGGCGACCGTTGGTAATTAAAAATTCGTTATTCGTCATATCACACGAAGTAATTAGTCGTCAGCGAAGATCCGGAAATAAGAATTAGTGCATGTCCAGTCCCAGCGCCGCTTCCGGTGACGCACTTCCGGCGGGGCGGGGGTTGCGCTGCTAATTAGGATTCGCTAATTGTTATAATTAATATGTTATAATTAATGCAAATTAATATAAAACGTTATAATTAATATTAACTAATTATGTAATCTAATTGCCCTAATTAAGATGACCTAATTAAAATGACCTAATTAAGCTGACCCTGACCTTTGGCCTTGAGCTTTGGCCTTGAACTTTGACCTTTGGCATTGACCTTGGCCTTGAACTTTGGCCCATTTATTCGTACCCATACCCGCCGAAAAATGGCTGTGGTAGACGCCTTCCTTCACTACTAATGTCGTGTCATATGCTTGCCAACGACACGCTTTCTTTGTCTTCAATATGTCACGAAAGAGAACAAACGGACATGTTATTAAAAGTAAAATAAACAAGGACAATTCTCGGCACATGCGAACCGAGGGAAGAGAAAAATCGAGGCTGCGTATTCGATGACCAAATGAGCCGATTCATATTGCTATACGCTATACATGTGCATTAATTAATTAATGAGTTAATTAATTAATTAATTAATTAATGAGTTAATTAATTAATTAATGAGTTAATTAATTAATTATTAATCAATTAATCAATTAACTCATTATGACTAATATAGCGCCCGTTCAAGAAACTATTCAGGAGCGCTCCCAGTTCAGCTATACGGCAAAAGAAAAAGACTTGAACTTGAGAGATTTATGTCTAACAGACTTTGATTGATCAGATGGAGGGAGGTCATTCCATGCAGACGGACGGCTCTATACAATCGATAGAGCTCGGCGTTGCATAGCAACTAAGTGAGCCCACGTGGAACTATGGGAGTTGCTCTTTCATATATAGCATGCAGAGCGAAGAGCCCGACGCGATTCAGCTTCACAGACAGAGATCGCGTAAGTAAGCTGGACCGCGACCAAGGATGCAGCGTGGAACCAGAGCAGCAATGCGATAAGAGATATGCGTTGTAAGCTACAGGCAACCAGTGCAACGCACCACGCATGTATAGTAGGCAGAGACATGTGCAGAAGAAAATTGGGGAATCGCCCAATGAGCCGAGCATGCAGCGGAGCGCAGAACCCGATCTAATCGTCCTATTTAAAGGACCTTAAGGGGGAGGCCATGCATGCATACAGGGATCGAGCAACAATGGTCAATTCGACTATATATATATATAGTAACACAGGCATGCACACGCACAACTATAGATAGTGCGTCGTGAGAAAGAGAGAGAAGAGAGAGCAGCCATGCATAGTATAATATTTTCTCTAAACAGCTAAATTTACAGCGTCGTTTAAATAAATGCGAATAGATTCAATAGAATATATAGATTAAATAGAATAGGCTAATTCAATCGAAGTGACCGTTCACTAATTCGCGGTAATTAGGAACGAACAAAGTCATAATTAATTAATTAATTACTATATAGCTTTCTCAGGAGAGAAAATCAACGTTATGTTTGACAAATCTGTATAGATCTATTAACTCGGAAATTGTTGACCAGTAGATTACAGAATTAATAGAAAATCATAAACCAAAGTGCTTAATTATGTCTAAGACAATGTCCGAAACCGAGGAGGATAAGAATCAAGAAGAGATATAAGAGAAGAACTACAATTGACCCAAAGACTTTCTAAACTAAAAACCACCTTAGATGATGCATGTGGTGTAAGGCAGCAAGATGCACATACTTATCTAGTTGAGAGATTTATCAGCATTATAGAAATATTTATAGAGCGCCAAGATACCCAAGCAACTAGTTTGGTCAAACGGCAAGAAGACTCAAAATTCCGAATGGAAAGGTCCATGGAGCAGCTATACTGGAAAGGAAAGCCCTTATACGAAACCTGTTGAGTGGGATTCGAACCCAGATGAGTACGGAACGAGAGGTTATGTCACATCCCCACGAATGACCACGGAGTTATGCCCTGACTCGGACCTGGTAAAACAAAGTGTATTCGGCATACCAAGCAATAAGGAGAAGGATTTTTCCTCTGATCGAGTATCTGCACCGATTGGAAAATGGAAGCCGACTGTAGAGGATTCCCTCTTGAGAACCGTGAAGCCCATGGATCCTGGCTTCAAGGAAATGCCAAGAACTAAGGAACCTGATGTCATGTCCCCCTCAACAGTACGCCGACTCACATTGGGGGCGCAAGAGGTGACATTATGGAAAAGAGACATTGTTAAGGAGAGAGCAGGAGATATATGATCTCGTGGCCCCCTGGTGAGTGACGAGAGCGTTATATGCATGGATAAGATTGGATAACTTTTATAAGAAAACTATATTCTATAGGTTTTCAAAAATGTCTTGGCATTGAAAAGCACAATAATTTAGTTCTTTTTCAATAGACTTGTCCATTATAAGTGCAACACACTTTTAATAAAAGGAACCTCGCTGTTGCATAGGCTACATATATCTCATGTCTGCAAGAAGTATCTTATCAAGCGCTAAATAAATATCGAATTGCTTCAATGCCTCAATGCGTATAATAGCCTCTATTATATGGGTATACCGACCGCGTGTATACATGGGGGAAATAGTCTATATTACATATTATATATATATATATATATATATATATATATGTAGGCATGCGAGCACCAATGTCTTTGTGACTGCAATGTATACAAGGACATACACTTGCATGCCATGCAGCCATTCGTTCATGCTGCGATTTAATTGTCATGCTGCAATTTCTGCTCAGAAATTTAGGTCATGGCAATTACAGCGGAAGAGAGATTATATGCCACATGTATACCTATAGAGCAGCGTTTCCCAAACTTTTTGGGCCACGGAACCCTTCGAGTCCTAAAATTTTCTTGCGGAACCCCAATCTCAACTTAACGAACTGAATCATGCTAGGAAGCACACTAATAGCCTAATTATGGGCTACATAGGCCTACCAAAACACTATTGTAGAAAGTTTATTTCTCTTAGATGAAACATTAAGTTGAACTGTTTTGAAAATCGCGACTCGTGTATCACAATACCGAGAGCAGCGCACATGAAGACTTAGTCAAGAACAGCCCTGTTTCTTCTTCTTATGCGTTTTTTTCTACTATTGGCTTGACACTTGAAAGCTCGATTCCTATTGTCAGCTGTAGGCCTATTGTTTGAATCAGGAAGAGCGGTCTAGAACCCAAGCTTACGATGCAGTCACTGAATTTTTGTAAATTTTTACACCAACTAATAAAATTATTATTTGTCACAACTGCGCAGTACGATTATCTGACTTGGCGGTACTTTTTAAGCTGTCGCGTTTAGGCCTAATCATGCTCAGATTAGTGTCGCGATAACGAAAAAAAAGATGGTTGAGTTCCTGTTCAGATTTACAGCTCTGACTTACGTACGTCTCAG
This sequence comes from Lumbricus terrestris, assembly GCA_949752735.1. NCBI lineage: Eukaryota > Metazoa > Annelida > Clitellata > Crassiclitellata > Lumbricidae > Lumbricus > Lumbricus terrestris. The sequence goes on from OX457036.1 coordinate 45,431,774, forward strand.
CAGTGATCGATGTCTATAAATTGTAACTGGATTTCTAATGAGCAATGAAAGCTCGGATCAATGGACGAGGACAAAACACAAAAGTCGATTGAATGTAGTTTCAAACTTTCAGTGCATTTTCACAAAAATTTCGATTATTTTACAACTTTTCGCGGAACCCCTGCGCTCTCCCCGCGGAACCCTTGGGTTCCGCGGAACCCACTTTGGGAAACGCTGCTATAGAGAATAATACCATACCGTGTTTGTTGTTCATTTTAATGTGCTTCTGACGTGCATGCTTATACACACACATAGATACATACATATAGATGATTACTCCGCGCTATAATGTAGCCTATCGTTCCGCGTATACTTCGCGCTTCAATGCACACAGCTGATTTATAACGATCTGCATTCTATTCAGCCGGACATGGAGAAAAAGGCTAAAATACTGACTTAGCAAACTGATTAGGGTCCATTTTGTCGCCATTATACAATTAACCGCTTTCCATATTAATTTTTGCTGCGCGATTAGAAGCGCACCATTCAACCGTGGACGCGCCGCTCTTTGTATATTCATGGCGCTGCATGTGCTTTTATGGCAGTTCCCTATATACACTCAAAGCTTATCCTAACAAACTTCGCGAGATATGCATGTGTATAGATTATACATGTACAAATGCATGTATTCATGTATATAAGCATATAAAAATTACACTCATGCGCATTATAAGCAAATATATAGCGCCCATATTGCTTTGGTTTCGCGACATTCAACAATGGGAATTGTTGTAGCGCTAAACTGCGTCGCTGACAATGGCTCCGGCAGTAAGTACGACTGGCTGGCGCGCACGGAAAATATTGAAAAACCAGCGTTCAGACAATAGCCCGTTAATTTCCTTCGCGTAGAGATGGGCCCCGTTCGCAACAACAACGGACCCTGAAAGTTCTGTTTGTGGCGCTGAATTATTCTATTGTTAGCTGTTCTATGCGCGCTTCGTCGACGCCGATATTTCATAAATAATTTACTAATGCAGCCGCGTCAAAGCTTTGAGTGCAGGCGCAGACAATCGACGCCATTTGTCACTGCAAACCGATATCGACCGTTGCGAACATGCGCAGTGGCAGCCGCGAAAGGTCCACTTCCGTTTTATGGGACAACGAATCGAAGTCACGAGAGGCAAGTAACAGAGAGAGAGAGAGAGAGAGAGAGAGAGAGAGAGAGAGAGAGAGAGAGAGAGAGAGAGAGAGAGAGAGAGAGAGAGAGAGAGAGAGAGAGAGAGAGAGAGAGAGAGAGAGAGAGAGAGAGAGCGAGAGAGCGAGAGAGAGAGAGAGAGAGAGAGAGAGAAACAGAGAGAGAAACAGAGAGAAACAGAGACAGAGACAGACAGACATACAGAGGGACAAAGAGAAGGACAATGAGAAAGACAATGAGAAAGACAGAGAAAGAGAGGAAAACAGATATACAGGCAGACAGGCAGACATAAAGGCATGCAGAGGGACAAAGAGACAGAGAGACAGAGACAGACAGACAGACAGACAGAGTGGCAGAGGAATGAAGAGACAGGAAACAGAGAAGAATGAAGGTATACGGAATGCATGAAAATGATATATGAAGAGAGAAGAAAGAGGAGAAGGACACAGCATGCAGTGTAGCAATGCGCTATAGATATATCCTATAGGAAGAAGGAAAATTAAAGATAATGCAAAGATACAAAATGAAAGCAAGAGACAGGAAGAGGAGATAGATTGAGACAGACAGACAGACAGACAGACAGACAGACAGGTAGAATAGAGTGAGGAAAAGGGTGGAGGACAAATTTATGGAAAGGAAAACGACCGGATATGAGGTGCCATAGCAGAGGAGTCGACACAAAGACACAACGAACAGAGAAAGATAGACACGCGTACACAAACACATACACACACACACACACATACACACACATACACAGTATAGAACTGCAGAGACTTAGAAACAGTTAGAAAGAGCATGTGAAATGAAATAGAAATGCAGGAAATGGGAAAGTTGATAGTTAAATGTATACAGAGAGATAAACAGACAGACAAACAAACAGACAGCCACACAGAGTGACGGAGAGACAGAGAGGAGCGGAGAGAGACAGAGAGAGGCAGAGAAGCGGTCGGATATATTTATGTACGCCTATCGTTTTAAAACTGACGGACAAATCGTTTTAGTTTTTAGCGTATACTATGAATAATTGATTATATTATACACCAGCGGTTCCCAACCCGTGGCCCGCGGGCCAAAAGTGGCCCGCCAGGCCTCAGAAAATGGCCCGCCAGGCCTCAGAAAATGGCCTTCATCTCCCAAAGAATTATCAAAAATATATGAAAAAATTAGCAATTTGAACAGGATAGAACACATTATTGTTTTCTATTACAAAATATTTTATTTTAACGTCGATAAATAACATCAAACATTATATTTTGAATCAATTATAACAATTTTATATGCTTTTAGTTAATACAATTTTAACCCTCTGGCCCCCTAATGTCCTTCAACTAAGAAAAAGTGGCCCTCGTGTCCTCCAACTTAGAAAAAGTGGCCCTCAAGTCAAAAAAGGTTGGGAACCACTGTTATACACTATATCTGTGGTGCACGGCGTTGCCCGCGGGGAAATTTAGGATTCGCCCCGCTCCCGGTCAATTCCTTACTTCCCCAGTGCACCCTCACTGCCGGCTCTCCAACCGCCCGCTCCCCAACCCACCCCACCTCACCCATCTCTCCCCACCCCACCCACTCCGACCCACCCCACACCCACCCCAACCCACCCCACCCCACCCCGACACACTGCAATAGTGAAAGTTTGGAGTGAAAATCTAAAATGCTCTATAGAAATGCACGCCGCTGAAAAAGCGAAAATTAGTGCTTTCGCCCCCACCCTGCATGGCCCCCATGGTTGTAGAGATTCGCCAATCCATCCGCCGGGTGCACGTGCCATGCCGAAACTGACACAGTTACTATATTCAAAGTTTGAAGTGAAAAGCTAAAAAAAACTGTGGAAATGCATCCCGGAGAAACATGGAAAATGAGGATTTTCGCTCCTGATGGCCTCCAGATCTCTCCAATGGTGGGAGAGATTCGTCAACCCTCCATGCACTGGGTGGTCCTGATGGTCCTCTGTCAAGGTATAAGAAAGTTTCAGATTAATAGTTGCGTTTTGCTGGAAATTGTTTCCCCACCCCGCAATAAGATGTTTGTTATAGCTAAAACTATATACCTATTTATTTCCACTTTTCACATTGGCCTCCGACTTTAATTCTTTTCATTCCTTTAATTATGTTTTTTTCAAGCAGCTTCGGCCAATGCAACGCACTTCTGATATACATGTATCAATAACAGAAATCATAATTATGTTCTAATTTTGAGGTCAGATTTTAAAATGGCCTCTGTGTATCTCGACTTTTGTGTATACGTTGTACAACTTGTATACTCAATATATGTACACATTTTGAGAGAGACCGAGAGAGACACGCAGAAAGATAAGCACATCGAGAGACACA
>OX457036.1:45437780-45577780 GCA_949752735.1 Lumbricus terrestris
TGGGAGGAGTTGAGTAGGAGGAGGAGAAGGAGGAAAGCACAAGCGGGAGGGGGAAGAGAGGTAGTAGGAGGAAGAGAAAGAAGGAGGAGGAGACGGACGCTGGGTAATTAGGAATGACGCCGAAATTGCCAGTAAATTTCCCACGGAAGGCCGAGGCAATTAGAGACGGGGAGCACCACGCGTCAGTGACTGTCGGACACGGTTGGGTGGACGAAGGGCGGGGGGAGGAAGGGAAGGCAGAGAGGGAGGGAGGAAGGCAGCGACAAACTAATGTATGTCGTGCAATTTAGTCTTTGTGTGAAGTCTTCTTGGCCGCTGCTGCTGCTGCTGCTGCTGCTGCTGCTGCCGCTGCTGCTGCCTCGGTGGAAACGGACGACACGAAATGGCCGGAGATGAGAAATCTAAAGACAATGGTACACACTCTGCTCGATTGGCTGATTGGGAGATTGAGAGGGAGGGAGAGAGAGGGGCAGGGAGAGCGATCGTCTCTTAACGTGTGACAGTCAATTCGATTCTTTTCTTTGATCGTCCGTAGAAGATTCTGCCATGGACCGCCGTCTAATACGTCGTAGGCCATAATTATATGGAGAGATGGACGACCTTATAGTCAATAAATTACCGATTATTATATAACCAAGCAAACAAAGTCTTTAAATTAACAAATTATTAAATACGTGAACATATAAATTATATAAAGTTACATAGGCTAAATAAAATCTGATAGATCTATTGAGACTTAATTGTAAACATTTAAAAAAATTAGATTGGAAATATCGAAAGATCCCTTATATTTAGCCTATTAACCATAAATTTTGTCGATTTGATTTTAAACTGATTAGATTAAACAATATAGGCGTCAAGAACGACTAAGAATTTCATGCTGCCCAATTTTCATACATAAATATATTATATAAACGCAGTCTTAACCTGCTATATATATATATATAGAGAGAGAGTATATATATATATATATATATATATATATATATATATATATATATATATATATATATATATATATGCATGGATCGTTATTACATCACAGACGCAATATATAATGTGATTTAAGGAGCTGCCCGTTTTAGATATATATATATATATAATTATATATATATAATATATATATATATGCATTGTGCACTTGTCATAGCGCCCATTCAAGACTTCTATATATATACCCATACCCTGCAGAGGTTCTCCCGACAGCAGCGCAGACACTGAATCGGAGTTTCACGCCGAAACGCATGCATGCAGTTGCGAGCGAAGGAGTCCATGCATGTAATATTAGCGACGGCCTGTATACTATGTATATGTACATATATATGTAATTATATATATACATACATCATACACGCATGGGCTATAACTTTAGCCTTCAGACATGTGAACGTATGAATACAGCGAAATCATTGCAACCAGCTCTGTAATAACAAAGGGTGCATTTCAAACGACCGGTCCTTTACGACTCGAAGTCGTCGCTTTTGCTCTCGGACAGTTTTGACGGTTCACGCAGGCGCGTCACCGTCACCGTTGATCATAGACTTCACCCGAGTTGTTCTGTTTGCACCGTGTATACTGTATAGGCCTACCGTCGGTCGGTCGGTCGGTCGGTCGGCTGCCGTTCCACCTACGGACGCGGACGGTCGTATCTTGCACGCAAGCCGCTCTCACGGACGCAACAGACCGAGACCATAATATAGAACGAAATCCGTCTACGTATATACATGAGTATATAAATATATGTATATATGTATATATGTATATATGTATATATGTATATATATATGTATATATATATGTATATATGTATATATGTATATATGTATATATGTATATATGTATATATGTATATATGTATATATGTATATATGTGTATATATGTATATATGTTCATATGTACATATATATATATATGTATATATGTATATATACAGCGCGAGGGGTGCAGAACGTTCACGCCCATGCGATTACGCATGCGATGCGACGGTTCGTTGCGTTTTAGTCTCGCTTCGAAGCAGCGAAGATGCACTTAAACTATAACCGCATCACATCGATCCCACGACTCCAAACCTCTTCGGTCTTTGTATTCTTCCACTCCGATCTAATCACCCCTTGCAGTTCGTCGTTTTTAAGCATCCTCCTCCTCCTCCTCCTAAGTATGTATGCATGGCTGAATATAATTGGCATAAACGTTGTCTTTGACGCAAATTATAACGTGCTTTGAGTGTAAATTATAACTTGTCAATCTAGTTGTGACACCACGGTCATTTAACGTTAATAATTTTCTGAATATCTATCCATGTATACTTTGTATAGGTCGCTTAGGCCTGCCTGTATTCGAGTCGTTAAACATGTACTCGACATGCAGAAAAGAATAAGACGGTTGCCTATGTTGTGTTCAATGTTGGGATTTCGAATTCCTCCGTGTAAAAGCGACTATATATATTTATATATATGTATATGTATATGTATATATATATATATATTCAGCCAAATGTCAGTTCTCTCCAGTTAACTGGATATTATAGCAGGATGTATATATACACACATGTATAAAAAAATTAAACACACCTATTAATGGCAATGTTCAAAACAAAGCCAATGGAATTTGCATAAAATAAACACACGCGTAAGTGGGTTTTTTTCAACTTCTCCTCCGCTTGGGAGGAGACGATTATTATGGGATATAGGCCTACTCCAGTGGTTCCCAACCTTTTTTGACTTGAGGGCCACTTTTTCTAAGTTGGAGGACACGAGGGTCACATTTTTTAGTTGAAAAACATTAAGGGGCCGCAAGGTTAAAATTGTATTAACTAAAAGCATATAAAATTGTTATAATTGACTCAAAATATAACGTTTGATGTTATTTATCGACGTTAAAATAAAAGAATTTGTAATAGAAAATAATAATGTGTTCTATCCTGTCCAAATTGTTAAATTTTTCATCTATTTTTGATAATTCTTTGAGAAAATAAATCTGATGAGAGCCATTTCTGAGGCCTGGCGGGCCATTTTCTGAGGCCTGGCGGGCCACTTTTGGCCCGCGGGCCACGGGTTGGGAACCGCTGGCCTACTCTATTCTGTGACTCCGGCGTATACGTGGTTATATCCTGTTTACATTACTGTATACATAGTGTAATGGGAAGTAATCCTGTATACATGGTATACGACATGTGTGTATGCCTGAAGACTAATGCTGAGGAATTAAGCTTTGCATATCATTATGTATACCTCCTGCAGCGTTCGAAAAGCCAGTTCGACACTCAAAACAAAGCTGTAACATACTGAGTGCATGGTCGGTGCATGCTTCCTTGCAATGTGCAAGGCAAAGGGGTTATGTGACGGTCGGGGGGGGGGGGGGTAGAGGACGTATTGTACATAAAAGGGGTCAAGGCACATACAATTTATGACACGCTGGCACCGTTAAGAAAGAAAAACAACGAGTCAATACGTAGACAAATTCAGACTTGTCATGCAGAGCGCTTCCTCGCTGGACAATGTTCCAGTGGTCACAGACAGCTCCATCGCATTTCATTTAGAGTTCTGACTTCCGTACTGTATATATAGTTGCCAAGTCGTCGCCAGATTCGTGATAGCGAAAAGAAGCACGCATATACCCAATAGCTTTAGCAGAGCGGTTGCCAGGTTAACACTGGCTCGCTTAGCTATACATCGGTGTGAACGCTGGCCGCGCGTCTGTATATATAGTCTGTACGCGACTCTGTGGAAGAGAGCGTGCGGGCCGCGGTTCGCTTCCCGAAGGTGACTATTTCAGAGATTCAAAATCTCGGGCTAGCAAGGTCTGTCCACGGGGACCTAAATGGCGTGGCGACACTAATCATCGTTGAAATGGCAGTGTCGTCGTTAAACATGTAACAGAGCGGTTGTCGGTCCTATATACGCTAGTATACATTGACGAAGAACTATTATGTTTATGTGATAATTATATATAGAACTTATAGAGATTAAGCAGACATATATATATATATATATATATATATACACGAAATAAAGTTTTGTAAGCGGCAAGTGTCATTAAGTTAGTCAAGAATCAGCTCCGTTATCACTGTCATATATTATAGGTCGGTAAAGATCATTGTGCATGAAGGTGAGGGGAGAAGGAGCGAGGAAGTTATATACGAAGGGGGGTGCGAGGAAGAGAGGGATGAGCTGTGTACTAGTGGAGTGCACGGATCTGTGGCATGGCAGCAAGAGAGGGAGAAGTACAGAAGTTTAAGACAGGTGTTCGTTTAGGTTCAGCCAAAGACCTACATGGTAAAACAGGAAGTTGACCCGACTGGCGTCCTTGGACGAAAGCTCGGACCCGGCCTGGGTGGCTGAACCAAAGACCTCTGTGCCCACCTTCACGTGGTGTGAACTATTAGTACCCTCCCCTCAGGGGGGAGGCGAACGAACGGGCGCGGCAGGCAAACCAGAGGTATACGTAGGTAATGGCAACCACCTTCATTAACTGTGCCAAGAAAACCGCCATGAACCTAAGGTCGCTAAGGTTCAAAGAACCGACGGTACAAGGTTGACAAGGTGATACGCCTCAGTCGACTCGTTATAGCAACACGTTCAGGAAGTTCGGTAATTATAATCCGGGAATAGACACAGTGACCAACATACATGTATGATAATAAGAAGGTATTAAGAGCACAGCTCAAATGACACCCCGGTGACCGACCGGATTTTCCGCCTCGTCGCCAGAAGTGATTGCCAATTCCCTGTCTTCCTCCTTCGTTCCACCACGTGATTAGTTGGGCGCGAGAATCTCCTTTGCCGCCTCTATCGCGATCGTCCACAGGTGCGAGCCTTGGACAAAATGGGCGCATCAGTTGGCGCCCTTTGAGTCGACCGTAGACCGGTGATATCTTCCTTGGCTTTGGTTTCTCAGCTGAGCAAGCGCTCGAACGCGTATAGCCTATAAGCCCCCGCTGGCAATCTCTCGCTTAAGTCCCGGTGAGACTGCACGGCTTTATATGCACACTGTGTTTATTCAATCAGTGTTCGTGGCCAGACAATAATGCCCGAAACGCCCATTAGACTGCCGCGACACACATGCAATAAAATATTTACTTTAATGGATCAAATCATTGCTTTGTTTATTCAATCAGCTCCAACCCATTCTAAGCCATTCTAATTTAATTCATATTTGTTCGTTTTTAAAACGTTAGGCGTTCCGCCAACTTTACGCAAAACCACGTGACAACAAATATTGATGTCGCAATTTGCTTGCTCATTCCACCTCTTGATTCCGTGTATAATAGCGTTCGAACTTATATTACCTCTATTCATTAACTCCGCCACTGGTTGTTCTCTGCCCAGTGCCAGTCCCAAGCCAGGCTTAAGGAGGAGGGCGACAATAATCATCTTTGATATGGCAGCGTCGTTAAACCTGCATGTAACAAGCCTCTACTCGTTCATTCATCCATCTATCCTCCCTCCATCCTTCCTCCCTCATTCCCCGGATTTTGATCTGGTATCGGAACGAACATAGAGGCCTGGCTATTACGGACTTGACTCGGTTAACAAGCTGGTGCCTCTGACGCGCCAGTTGTGGCCGCTAAAAAATTTCGTTGCATTACATTACATTACATTACATCGCTCCCTGATTTCTGTCCTTTGTTCCGAAAATTTCTCTTTTTTGTCTTCACTCACCCTTGCCGCATTTGTAACTCCATCTTTCCCACACGACACCTCAGTTCTACGAAGACAATCGGTTATTTACTCAGGTTTATCTGTCACGACATGTTTACTTGACACCGTATATATCAACTGAATGAATGAATGATCGATCGAATGAACGATATATAGTTCATCGATTTTTCTAGGCATCCATTTTATAGAAATCCTTGTCAGCGAAATGTTGCGAACGGCGCATGCGCATGCAAACACTTGCGCATGCGCACTGGAAACAATAACATGTCGTCTGTTATTTTTAGGATTCGTCTTTTGGCATCGTGCACGCGCGCACGCATGCTGCTGCGCATATATCATCTTATCATCGGCTCAGCTTTCGTATTGAAAGACACTCTATGTATATGCATGCGGACGGCGAAGATGTTGAGTCGTCAACCAATAGAGGGCGCGTGTCCACTCAATTGCCGTTTCATCCTTCACTCTTGTAATCGATACTCGCGTCTCAAGGCATTGATGTATCAAGCGCACATAAAGAAATACGAAGCACTGCATCAGCGTAATATGTCTATAGCTATATTCGATATGTTTATCGAGTAAGTATATCGGTTTGACATCTGTGTTGTATAGGCCAATATTTTATATGCACACATACATACATGCATGTATAGCCTACATTCATTAATTATTTACATATTTACATACATGCATTCCTGCATTATACAAAAGAATAATAGCGTGCCTTCAGAGCTCATTCGTGTTATCGAATGACTGTCAAGCTATTCAGTAATAATTGCTTGTCATGTTTATGATACACACGCACCGCCAATTATGTTTATGAAGATACAATGTTGTTTATTTGTTTATAGTTTTATGTCTATGCCGTTTGTTCTTAGGCTAAGTCTGCGCTATATAAGACAGATTACTGTTTTTGCAATCGCAAGATGGACACACGCATGCCAACTAGATAGTACCACATAATTATAGTAATAGGAGAAAGAAGAGGAAGGGGAGGGAAGGGGAACTTAGCCAAACCTGATGTAGTCATGAGTCAGTGTTTAATCTAGCCCCCTCCTCTGGGGGAATTGAGGTTTGTGGGGGGGAGACAATTGAGCGTCCGAAGGACGCTCGTGATGCGCGTAGCACCGAGACCGGGAGGGGAGGGGTATAGGGAGGGGAAGTGCCCCTCTCCATCATAAACTTTTTAATTTCCACATTGCAATGGCAACATTTTAAGGTGTTATCTTAACAAAATAGCTGAACTTTTTCAAAGACCCATTAGAAACTTTTTTTAATTTCCACATCGCAATGGTACTCTTTGAAGATGCCATTTTAGCAAAATAACTCCATTATTTCAGTATTGATAAAAAGTGTTTTAGGATTTCAATATATGTATATATTATATAATTATAATTACAATAAAAAAATGTCTTTATGTATTGAGTTCAGCAGCTCAGTTCTGCAGTTGCTGGGTTATTCTAATGAATAACTGAGGACGTAAGTATAAGTTGACTTTTCAGCACTATAATCAGCTTATCCCAGTTTCCCAATATGGTCCTGACTTGCTGACCAAGATACACTTTCCGAAATCATATGTTGCACAAATCAACCAAGAACTAACAAACTACCGCTACCAAAATCGACAAGCCATGTGTAGTAATGATGTTGTTTTACTATTGGTGTTCAAATAATAGGACCAACAATTTTGAAATTTGTTCTGCGCAGGTCAGCGGCCATATTGGTTGTTTATTAGACCACTCCGTCATTTCGGTGGATTATTTCAACTTTATGCAGAATTCGCGCAGTAATTTCACACACGTTCGAGTTTACTGGTTCTAGGTTCGTGTACCGAACTTATTTGTCGGGTTCGTCAAGGATTTTGCGTTGGAAGGGATTTTGTTCGCAAGTCGTCTTGTGTCGCCCACGTATTGACGTTATATAGACGCCTCTTGATGCACACGGTCGAGCTCAACCATCAAGACCGTGTGGCTTCACCGCTGTTGTCTGCTGTTTACATCTCGCCGAAGGACGGTTCACGCAGGTCAGTGGAGTTAACTCGATCGGATGTTGTCGCTGGTGGCGTTCAAAACTACCGACCGACAGGCGACAAATGCCTTCTACTGTGCAAACTTTGTGCCCGACGATTGGCCGGACGCGCGCATCATTTTCAGCCAGCGAGGAGCTTCAGTTTCGTCAGCGTTTCGTGTTTGCGAGCCCTGTCATCTGTCGCCGCTCTACTCTACTGACGCAACCTGTACCAGAGACTCTGAACATTCACACCATCTGAAAGCTGTTGACGGGATTCCGTTGGATGATTCTACGTGTCTGCGAGGGATCGCCACTGATGACTGTTTCCGGCTCACTGTGACTTATTTTGCTAATTGATGGAATTTTCTTGTTGTTATGACACTTAACATCATTTCGGCTAGTTAGCGCAGAGAGCGCCTCTGAGTAGGTTTCTTGAAGAGGCGCTATATAAATACTTGAAATAAATAAATAAATAAATAAATAAATAACACATCATGTAAAACAATGATGAAAACAGTAACTAAAAACCAATATTACTTCGTCAAATTTTTCTGGGGGAGGGAAATGTCAATCCTGGGGGAAACTTCTCCCCAGAAACGTCTTGATTAAACACTGGTCATGAGTAGCCTAATGATTTCTTTTTCTTGGCCTCGGCATATGAGGGCGGTTTGACAATTATTATCCTGCAGCGTTTCATTCACCTACCGAAAACGGTCGGTAGGGCCTATACCATTGAGATATATTTTAAACTTGCAATAATAAAATAATTATAAAAATCTTAATGGTTGTTAATTCATTAGGGCTGAGCAGAAGGCAATGGGCTGAGTCAGAGCCTTCTAACTATAGTATACAGAAATTTAGAAGACCGTGGCTATGTTCGCTAGAGGGCGCTGGTGGGAGACCGAATTTTTAACCAAATAATATATCTACCATGGCATGGATTTGAACCCCGACAGAAACATACACAGACAGACAGGTAGACAGTCTCAGACAGACAGGCAGAAAGACAGCGACAGAGCAGATAACATGTAGGCGCTTGTGGGTCAAACAATAGGCTAGGCTACACCGCAATACCATATTTTTCTTGCACCTAACCCGCTTCTCAACTGGTTCGTAGGCTATGTCGCCATGCAGGACTGAAAAGTCCTTTTTGTGGGGTGATGAATTGGAACGCAGTCTCAGCCTCTCAGGCGTGTTTGTTTAATAGGGCCTACATGCATTGCTTTCAGTGAAATCGATCAAATAAAAATAAAATCAAATTTTATTTGAATCGATTCAATATATAGGCTACATTTATGAAAAAATTGACGCAGACTTAAACATACATTATAAAGGGATTAAAGGAAATACAGGAAGGTATTAGGTCTTGTCTATATAATATATAGCAAAATAATGCATGTAGAAAAATCGACATAGGCTATAAGCCTAAGCTTACAAGTTTACATTAGCAAATGAAAGTTGCCTTTACAGCTAGCGTATTAAGGCATCAGATTAGCGCGCTTACAACATTGGCAGAATCATTCTAGGGAGTCTATAAATAGCCTAAACGCTTCATTAATTTATTACCTCTATCCCCCGAATCGACCTTTGGTGACCCGACCAACTGCGCACGCGCGCGCCAGATGTCGATTCCGCTTATTATTCATTTTCTGTGTGTGCAGCATTGGACAAATGGCGACACCTTTGGGTCAGAGAGTACACCGCATTTTAACACGACTTTCCATTCGTGTAGGCCTACAACTGATTCGTCGTCAAAACATAATAATAGGGGCTGACATGAGCATAGCAACCAACCAATACAGAATCCTTGGCAACCAACGACCTTATACGATAGCAACACTGATTATTATGCATAGGAAAATCAAAACCGAAAGTGATACTGATGGAAATTCCATTGCACCGTTCGCCATAATATATATGAGGTCGTTCGCCATAACACTATCGTAACTTACATTTGGACACTGGTCAGTCGATAAGTCAACGAATTCTGACATCCTTCGCATCACGTAGGTAAGGCTACTACAGTACTACTGGCAGTCTGGCATCCCATCAGCATGCGATAATTGTAGGCTATTTAGCTGGTATAGGAGTGTGGGTAGGCCTATATTTATAGGCGCCCGCTCATTGTACGTGTCAATACGGACCACTCGATGTAGCCTAAGCAGGGTGGTACGCAGCGTATACTCACCTCCGGGGAAAATGTCAGCGTATAGGCCTACTCATCTCAGAAAACGAGGGTATCGGCTACACGGGTATACAGCGTATTCTCTCCTCACAAAAACCAAGTGGGTATACGCAGGGGGAAAACGCGATTTTTGAAGAATAATTCATGAAAATTTAGTGATTTCGGGCGAAAAATCATCTGAAAGCCATCTGATGACTAAAAATGGCCGTCAGAAATTTTTGACCGAAAAAAGGCGATTTTTTCTGCGGCAGCATGTACTCCCCTCAAAAATTCAGAATTGGCTACTCCTCCGGATGTAAACCCCCCCAAATGGCCCCAATAGCGGTCGAATACCGAAAGCAGCCAAGGACGACGTGGAACCAATTCTGGTCATGGCTGGGATGTCACTCTTAATACATCAATTTGCTACAGTTTTAACGACGAGTTTACCAAAAATAGTGTAACTCTCATCCATATTGGAAACCAAAGCGGCTACTGCTCACAAAAGACCAGCAAGAAGCAAATTTAGGTCACCGCTACTAGTTTTTAATAATGATAAAAATAATAATTGTGATAATAATAAAACTAGTTGTACAGCGCCATAGGTCAGCCGAGGCTGAAGGAAAGGGCGCTGCACATGAGTTCAGAAAGTTAATGGCGGTCATAATTTTATGATTGTCTAAACAGATAGGTCTTGAGCTGCGATTTAAATGACTCCAGCACGTTCCTTACATGGTCGGGAAGACTGTTCCATGCATTGGATCTTTAAACAGAGAAGAAACAGTCACCAAAACTCGTAGAAGACCCCGGAATTTGTAGCAGACCCTCGACAAATCTTCTTCAAATACGTAGCAAAACATTACAGAAGCGGGGATGTAGGCCTATGGGTGTGAATGGGACTAGGACTGTATCGTTTTCAACTTGCTCTTGTTTGTGCTACCATTGTTTGGTGAAATGAAATAATGACATACAACACACAAATATAAAGAGACGTAAAGAGATGTATGCCGGTATTTATGCCTGATGAAGCATTCGTTGTTTGAAGGATCTTTTTGATGAAGTGATGTTTTTGGGCTGATCTTCTAGGGTGACTGAGGAACCATGTCCACCACCAAGAAGCGTCCAGACAACCCCTTCTTCAAGGACGGGGTTGACTACTCCTGGCAGACGAAGAAAGAGTTCAACGATCTCGTCAAGGGCTTCCGAGATAAGTTCACCCTCTCTCCAAATATGACGGAAGCAAAGCAGATGCACACAGTGATCATCAACGAGCTGATGAGGAAGCTGAAGGAGAAGCCACTGGGCTATTCGAGGCCAGAGTACACCGGAAGCGCCTACGAGTGGGTCAAGGTGTCAAAGGGCAAGGACGACGATGACCTCGAGTTCGACATTATGGTCATCATTGAGGGTGGCCAGGACCTCACGGTAAGCACTGAAATCAAATCCGGATTTATTAGCATCTAATCTGTTTAATCTCACTCAACCCAAACTAATCTATCTAGGTTATGGCACGTTAAGTATGAATTTGTCGCACTTGTTGTAGAACATAAAGTTTGTACCGGTACTTACTTGATTACTTGTTTGCATAACTTGTTTGTATAGCTACCACTTACTGTTCATGCACATTTTATTTTAATCGTTTGCATGCAGACGATTAAAATAAACTTCAACGAATCGAACTCAATGGAACGTAATCTGATCTAATCTGGGCCTAATCAAATTCATTAGGATCTCACCTGATCACAGGTGTGAGATCACAGCACTTCATCATTGGTGAAGGGAATTTAATGGTAAAATAAGATGCATATATATATATATATATTATATATATATATATATATATATATATCTTATATAAATATAATATATATATATATATGATGTGTGCATAGAACAGCGGTTCTCAACCTGTGGGTCGCGACCCCCACGGGGGGTCGCCTGACGATTTGCTAGGGGTCGCCTGGATCTTCAGAAATTTGTAAAATATGCAATAGTAATTTCGGCTCTAGTTACTACACTGTTGCAACTTAAAATAAAATTTTCTTATGCTTTTTATACGATTCATTGGTTATATATATATAGATTGCAACAGCAAAAAAGTTTTGCCATCTTGGTTTTAAAATGCAAAGTCCACTTTTACCATTCTTCTAAAAAAACAAGGGTGCTGCATAAGTTTTAAACCACCTTTCTGAGCACTGAAATTATGAGTAATTTTACTAAGATGAAAGCTTAAAATTTTACATTGGCAGTGTTCAAATCAAAAAAAAAAAGTTAAACAATAAGGGCCGACACTCTGAAGTCTTATACCATGACTATCAGCATTGAAAAACTGAGCAATTTCATTCAGATGACAACTAAAAATGCAAGCATTGCAGCATGGAAATTCAAAATTATAAACAATGGGGGAACATTTATTGAAGTCTTAAAGTTAAACCATGGTTTTCAGCGCTGAAATTCTGAGGATTTTTCTTAGGTGAAAAATTGCAAACAAGTGGATGGGACGCTTTTTATGTCTTACACCACGACTATCATCACTGAAATGATTAACAATTTTGTTAAAATTACAGCCTATATATAAAATGCTACCATTGCAGTGTGTAAAAATTCAAAAACATTTCGACAATTGGGAGAGGCACATCCTCTCCCCAAACTCCTTTCCATGTTCGGGGCATTGATAAAGAACACAAGTAGGCTTATGGCCCAAGTTAATTAAATTGCTTGCCAACCAAAGCGAATCAGCAAAGGAGAAATGAGTGTTAAGAAATGAAGAACTATTTAACAATTTTTAAAGTATCCTATTGTTTAACTGGTGGTGCTGTTACAAGATCTTTACAGTAAGTCAGTGAGTGCTGTGTGAGTAGATGGTGAGTTAACGGAATGGTTCAAGATCAAGGTGGGAGTCAGGCAAGGGTGTGGATTGTCACCCGATCTCTTCAACTTAATCCTCGAAGCAGTGATGGGACTCGCAATGAGAGATGTAGAATCCGGGATCAGTTTAAATGGCCGCATGCTCACCAACCTGCGCTTTGCAGATGATATCGATTTGGTAGCAGACGCTGAAAAGGATCTACAAGAACTGACGGACAGAGTTGATAGCAGCAGCAAAAGAATGGGACTTAAAATCAATGCGGGAAAGACAAAAACTATGGCCATCGGTAAACAACACAAGGAACTGGAGGTCAGACTGGATGGTGAAGTACTGGAGCAAGTGACAGAATTTGTGTACCTGGGAGGTCTGATTACGGAGGACGGTCGCTGTACAATGGACATTAAACGCAGAATAGGTCTGGCATGTGCGATGTTCGGTCGCCTGAACAAGGTGTGGAAATCGAAAGGCGTGTCGACAAGAACCAAGATGAGATTGTATGGAGCTCTGGTAGTGCCGGTACTGCTGTATGGATCCGAGTGCTGGTGCTTGCGCAAGGAGGACGAAAAGAGACTACTAGTGGTCGAAATGAGCTGGCTGCGGGGAATACTGGGCAGAAGTAGAAGGGAAAGGATCAGAAATGAGAAGACCGAGAAGAACTGGGAGCGGAGGAAACAATAGTGGACAAAATCAAGAAGAGAAGACTCACGTGGTTTGGACACGTATCAAGAATGGACAACAGAAGACTGCCAGCTGCGGCTCTACACGGCAATGTGGAGGGACAGAGAAGTAGAGGACGTCAAAGAAAAACATGGATCGACAACATAACAGAAGATCTAGAGGAAAGGCACATGGATATGAGGAATGCCATGGATACCATCAAGGAGAAAGCAGCGTGGAGACGCCATGTAAAAGCCTCATCGTCGGCGCGGCCGGACGGAGGAGAGCAATGATGATGATGATTGTTTAATAGCTGTTAGGCTTCACAAGCCGAATAAACTTATGACATTTCAACTTCAAATTACCTAATGTGTAAGGATTAGTTCTCAGAATCGCAAGAGCCAGGAAGTCTTAATTGTCAAAACCAGTTTTCGAGTGATGAGGGTAAAAATGCATGACAATGGTAGGCCTAACAAACAGTGTTGGCGCTAAGGGGGGCTGGGGCTAAGCCCCCTACAAGAGGCTCAGGCCCCCTAAAAAAGAACCATCCGAATTTGTTACCATTGAAATATCCACGATTTTCAGTCGATGACTAAAAAAAAGGTCATCAGAAATTTTGGCGGCGAAAATGGAAAATTTTCGTCGCGAGACTTCAGCCCCCCGAAACTGAAATCCTGGCACCGCCGCCACTGCTAACAAAAATGCAGTCAAGGGGTAACTCAATCAATTTTGCTGTTGGGGTCGTCATAACTTTCGAAATGTTTGCAAGGGGTCGCCGCACTAAAAAGGTTGAGAACCGCTGGCATAGAATCTAATCAAAATAGATTAAGCATCTTATTTTACCATTAAATTCCTTTCACCATTGATGAAGTGCTGTGACCAATGTTATTAGTGGCTGCTGTAATTAAATGTAACTCTTAATGTTGTTACCAATTCCAGAAGGACAGTTCAGATACGCCTCCTGGATACGTGCTGCTCCAACCGTATGAATCCGGGGTGCAGCGCTTCCAGAAGCAGACGACGGATGGCTACGTCTCGGCAGATAAAGTTGCCGCGCACTTCATGGGTCAGCTAAACACCTGCATCGACGAAATCCAGACAGAGAACTCGCAACAGGAAAAACCCGTTGACGAACTCAGACACATCAAGGACAATATCATCCTACGAAAACACGGCCCTGCCATTCAGATGGATGTCTTCCGAAGTTCCGACAGTGACAGAGGAAAACCCTTCTACTCGGTCGACATGGTACCGACCTTCGAAATTGTATCGGATGACGCCCAGAAGGAATACTACGTCGCCAAACCCGTGAAAGGAGTCGACTTTGCCGAGAAGCCAAAGATGAAGTTCGCTTGGCGAAGGTCGTTCTCTCTCGACGAAAAGGAACGAATCATCAACATGGACAAGAACAACACGTGCAAGAAAGCCATCTTCCGAATGCTCAAGGTGATTCGCAATCGCGAGTGCGGCCTTGCGCTGCTTACGTCCTACCATCTCAAGACGGTTCTGCTGAGAGAGCTCGATGATAAGACGAACGATGATGACTGGAAGGAAGATCTCATTGGCAGGAGGCTGATGGATGTCATCAGCCGCCTCATCAATGAACTGGGCAGCGAGACGAGCGTCAAACGACGACGACCAGCGGCAGCAGCAGCAGCAGCAGCCGGTGGTGTGCGTCGCAAGCGCCAGGCGACGAAGGACGGGTCGATGAGGCGAGTCTTCTGCAAAGGACAGATGCCGCATCTCTTCATTCCTCAGATCAATCTTCTCGATGGCATCGACAATCGAGCGTGCGCCTGCATCTACTACAGATTGAAGCATCTCAAGAACAGCCAGAAACAGATGGAGGCCATACTCAGCGGAGCCTCAAAACCACGAAGAAAGAAGAAGACGACGAAGAAGGCGGCCGCTGTTAAGCACCAGACTCCGACTGGACAACAGGACCCAAATGCCTCCTTGAATCAGGTGAATTCCCTGCGTGACGTACAAGTGAACTCTCATCCACTTTCCGATAGTGAATGTAGCGATTCCGACGACTACGAGAGCAGTTACGCTGGCCAATGTGATGCTTACTTGGATTATTCCGATATATTGGCTGACATATATGATAATTTTGACTGATTTCGACTAATTAAGCCAATGTCTACACTGACAAAGTGCTAGCACAGCAGTCTGTCTGTGAAAGCGCCAGTCTCTGCGGCCTATTAACCATGACATGACGTTCTGATAAAGGAACATAAACGAAATATATTATTATTTAATGTACATTTTCATTCAGTAAAGTATTACTCTCCTGTTTATAAGTAGCGAGTTCTCATAGACAAGAATCTCAAGGACGGACAATGAAAGAAATCAACGCTCAGAGACGATGTCTCGGTAAAAACGCCGGAAGGAAGGCAACGGGAAACCACATCTCTAAAGTTA
Source organism: Lumbricus terrestris (assembly GCA_949752735.1). Lineage (NCBI taxonomy): Eukaryota > Metazoa > Annelida > Clitellata > Crassiclitellata > Lumbricidae > Lumbricus > Lumbricus terrestris. The sequence continues at coordinate 45,453,563 of OX457036.1, forward strand.
CCATGTAATGAATGACGGCACAAATAGTGGTGCCATCGGACTTACGTACCAGCCAACTGGCAGACAACATGATGATGTTTATAAGAAAATGAACAAAAAATATATGTATGCTGTTGTTGGCATTCAGTTATGAGCATGAAGTTAACTGTGTAATGGACTTGGTTTGTCAATCGCAAATATCTTGACATATGTCAGATTGGTGGTTAACAATGCTTAAACTACACCTCCTGTAGTGGAGTGTTTGTCTGGGCTCCTTATTTTGGTTCCGTTACTCATTTATTTATTAGGAGAACTTATCTTGCGCCGTGTTTCCTGTATTTTACTACACTTGTACAGCACTGCCATTGACAAGCTGCTGTTTTGTTCTGCTCAAATTTAAATTTAAAAAGTATGTATTACTACACTGCGCTTGTTCTCAATCATGGAAAGTCCTAGTAAATAGCCTACGAATAAATGTTCTTTTAACGAAATGTATTTCTCACTTCTAACCCAAATATTTGACCCATCTAAGATGTCCTCTAGGCCAATTATGATTTCCAAGCACTGTACTTATTACTGCCAAATAATGCACATAATTATTATGACATAAAATCATCACGGTGCCTATTTACAAAGTAGCAAGCAATGGTGCCCTACAACGGATTCGAACTATTTCAACATACGTACGCAACACATGTCTTCAGATCTCTATAATTACCATTTAATGTGACATTGTGAACAGATACGGTAAAAAGGCAACAATGAAATAAAATATCTGGAATAGTTTCACATGATATGATCGTAAAAATGAACTACGGCAGTTATAAGAAATCATAATATTTACACCAAAAGCACAGAAAACAATTCAAAATACTACAGCAAACTGAACAGATATAATTAATTATCCCATCCAAATGGTAGTTACAACAGGTACAGTAGCGTAATGTATGAAAAGTGAATTTTATTAAATGTCTATAAAAAATAATTCCTAGAACCAGTCTTGGAGTCTTAGAACAAGTGTAAGAAAATAACAATAGTACAACCAATTCTGAAGGTCCCTATTCATTATCAAGATCACATGATGAAATGTGGCGAATGTATCAAGATGAAATGTCTTGGAAAAACAAATTCTACTGTAAATAGCAAACAATAACTAAACTAGATCAAGATCAATTTCAGCGAGATTCTACAAATTGAACATCAGATAATGAATGGTCTGCCAAAACCACAATAGTTCTTATGCTTTAAATAAATGCTAGTTTGGTATAGTACTTGCTAATGTATTGCATTCTTAAGCTAAAGGCATACGAGGCGGGGGTCCAGAGGGGGCAAATGCCCCCCAAATTTCGGGCAAAACTGCTTTTCGGGCAAGCAGACCCGGGAAATGACTAAAAAAAACAAGGTCGTCAACTTTTCGGGCACGTCTGTTTTCTGGGCAAGCTGACCGGGAAATGACTATAAAAAAAAGTTCGTCAACTTTTTTCTGGGAAAAAGTTGTCTTTTCCACGAGATTTCAGGATTTTTTCGAGCAAAAGTTCAATCTTTGCCCCCCCACTGCTGAAATCTCCCATACGCCTATGGCTAAAGGGATACTTACTTTTTGGCTTGGCACAAGCTTGATCACTTGATAACCTTTCTTTACGGCTTGACAAAACAATTTTTTTTATAGCAAGCACAATGAATCAAACCACAGATGTTTACATCGAAAATGCATTAAAAATTTCAGACTATGCAAAACTAAAAGATCAACCTCTTATATCTGATGCAATGTCTTCATCACATATTGAACAGCACCTGCTTCACAGTGGCTGCAGGTAAACAAGTTAATGCTGGAGTGAAAGAGCCGCTGTTCTAACTATTAAAAACAATCGCTGCTAAATGTAATTACATCTCAAATACAGAAATGAGTATTTTAATGTTTTAAGTTTACATTTTAAATTCAAGTTTAACATTTACAATCAACTCAAGGTAACACAACATCATTGTACTTTGAAGATTTCTATATCGCTAGTTAAGAATCCAAGAAGAAAACACTTCTATGGAAGCTTTGAATAGCATTAATAAATATGTAACTCAATTTAATACAGAAAAAATCAGTGATATTCACTTACCAGCCTTTACAAGAGTTTGTGACAATTCGGATTCAAAGAACATGATGTCCAAAACTTCTTTCATTAAGTTCACACAAAAACACAATGAGGAAAAAAAGGTCAGTTCCATGCAAAAAATTCAGAACTTACAACACCTCCACCCATCATTGTTGCAACATTAAGTCGGATCCCACATGTGTCTGAAAACCAACATTTCCAGACGTGATGAACATATGCAATTAGCATGTTCGTTTAGCAACCAAATAAACCAGTTTAACACGTTTTTTTCTAATTGTCACAGACATTCAACATAGAATAGACATTTAGACAAAGCATGCATAATTGATATTCACAAAAAGAGCGAGAGTTGTGATCGCTGATCAAGCGGCAATGATCTAAGCGAGGAAATCTTTCAAAGCCTTGATCGGCTCAATGTTCTTTCGCTGCTCTGCTTTGCGGATGCGCGACCGAGCCTCCTCTGGTCGCTCACGATTGACGAGCGGCTTCTTCTCTGGCGCTCTCATTTTCCAAGTCACCACGCTTGGCTGCACAGAAGTACAACACGTCATACTTGTTAGTCTAAAAGCCCAAAATTAGGTAAAGTTCGACCAATAAATGGTTCACATCAATAACACAATTCAACCAAGCATCATATGCAAAATTATGCATGCATATATAATATATTATACCCGAGCAAAAAGAATATAAATTGCCACCTAATTTTAAGTATGGAAAGTTTGAAACTGTGTTGATTTATGTATAAATCGCCATCGGAAAAGTGATTTGGACAGTAGTAGTGAAGAATCTTTTGATAAATTCCCTGAAAAATGAGCAATACCACTAGAAACATAGTGTAACTGACAATAAAGGAGCATAAACAAGATCTGAATTCAACATTATCAAGCATCTTATTTAAGCAAGAATCATTTTCTGATAAAAACATTTAATGTATTTGTTACTAAATAGCAGTTTCTAATTAGCCTTACAAAGAAAATTAATAGCGTTATTGCGTTGCGTGAATACAAGATGCTTATTGAGAATGATGCAGCTGAAATGATCACATCCCATTCCAATTCATCTTTTTAAAGTTGTCCTCGACTTCGAATGTTAAAAAAATCCAAAATTTTGCAGATTATACCAAGTATTTATGGCATTCAGTTATTTGATCATCCACTGAAACTACTGACAATGAATGAACTGATCCAAAGATCACAGTCATCAAAAGGTCATCAATGGTCAAAAGTCAACTGAAAAACACTCAGCTATTATTGTAAATCCATAATACTGGTTGAACGCTTCAACTATGACTCATAATAACAATAACAAAAAATAATAATAGTAATGATGAGACGATTTGCACCACAGCTTAGTCGAGACTGAAAGAAAGGGTGTCGTACACGAGCTGAAAAAGCTAATGGCAGTTGCATGATTGTTTAAACAGATACGTCCCGAGTTTGTATTTAAATGCCTTCAGAGATGGCACGTTCTTCACATGGTCGTAAGCCTACAATATTGTGCATTAGAAACAAATTTACAGTTAACATCCTACATTAATCTGTAAAACAATTGACACAGAATAGTGTTGTGACTTACAATAGCTCCTGCTTTCGGATATTTAGTCGAGGCGACGTAGGAAGCCTTGACGGCGAGTACGACAGCATTCATGAGATTCTTCGCTGCTTGAATCAGCGATGTCGCACTGTCCAGCTGGCAAATCAATTACATTGTGGATATGAAATAACATACACATACACATCATCCCAATTCTCACCCGTAGATCTGCTCAGGGCTTAAAGTGTGCCTGGACGGTCATGGACGGCGTCCATGCACTTGTTTTAAAATCTGAACGCCGTCTAGTCACTTTTCGGCGAGCACAGATTGGAAAGGTAAGGTGCGTCAAGGCACTTCTATTGGAGAGGTAATGGGCGTCCAGGCACTTATTTTTCACACTTTAGGCACTGGATCTGCTCAGTCATCTGTACCTGCCAGATAAGCCTCATCAATCACGTGTTCATCCATTGTATCGATCTTTCTTCAGTCTAATCAATCAAAGACTCGTAACCTTCGGAAATTATTTAATTCACCTATTCAATCATACACTGAATTATCAATGCAAGAATCAATTATAATTATTCAACCCTTATGTCGTTCAATCACTAAATCAATAATTCGTTTAAACCAACCTCCTAACTAACGAACGACTGTCAACGACAGCAATTCACAGAAATGGAAAAGAAGAAATTCACTCACCCCTGAGACAATGAGCTCACCGCTGATGTTCTGCACATCAGCCTTCACTTTACTTGTGATGTTCAATTGGTGGCAGTAGAGATTAATGCGCTGAAGATAAGCCATCAAATCCTTCTTCGATGCAGAATCCGGACACTTGATGAAGCGAAGAAACAAACAAAACACTGTTAACTCTTTCCCGCCGGATGGGGTCACCCGTGACCCCATTAACAGGATAGGTATCAAAACAATTCCGGCGGGAAATGGTTAAGTAGAACAATAAAAAGCTGCACAAAGTAATGTGAAGAGCAGCGCCATATAAAGCGATATGGAATTGTAGAAGAAATTTGTGAATGAACAAATGAATGAATGAAAACAACTGTGCACAATTAATTCAATCAAAGTACGAAAAAAAATAACTGCTTACTTTATCTCACAACATAAAAATCTCCTTCAAGGCAAAAATCTCATTCTAAGATAATTCAATTAAAGTCTGAAAAATCAAAACAATGTTAATAAAATTGTGACGACATAAAAGTAACGCAGTACAGTCAATCAACACCGTGACAATCAAAATTTAAAACGAAATTGAAAATTTGACTAACCAGGTCGACAATCTGTTTACAGAGTTTGTCCAGATTGGCTCCAGCCTCCGAGATTTTTTTCGCTGAGTTGATGACATCCATGGTGCTCTTCAGCGGACCACGACCCCTAATGCAACAAAGCAAGACATTACCAGTTGACTAGTCACAGTCAATATTCCTGATATTGATTTTTTAATTATTAAGTTTTGTGAGAGACTTAGAAATTATATTCTTCAGCACTCAAAAAGAGGTAGAGGAAAACAAAAGAAACAAACTGTACAATTGTCTCCTAGCAACATAATCGTCAGATCCTCTCACCGGGTGAAGTCTGTCATCTCCATCATGATCATACACATCTGTTTAGCCAGGATAATGATGTCATTTCCACTTTCATCCCACTTGGCGAGCTCACGATCAAGTTTTGCTTTTTCGGCCCGGAAGACGTGAACCTGTTGCTGGATTTTGATGCGCTCCTCCTCCGGCAGGGCTCTCATCCGGCCACGGTCCGTGTCCTCCTCATAGACAACGTTGTCCTGATCCGTGTAATGGCTGGCTATAATCAGTGATGAATACAACAAACAACCGTCATTAAGCAGCGATGTTCTCCTTCAAATTAAACACCACTTATTTTCTGCGTTTTGTTTTCATGATAACAGTGGTTAAAAGCCCCTAGAAAAAACTAGAGCGACCCATGATTTTATTTATTTATTTAATTCTCCATTTCTATACCACGTCTTCAACCCCTCTATGCAGAGGTGCTCCCGACTACAGTACAGACACTGCATCAGAGTTTCACGCAGAAGCGTCCGAGCAACTGCGAGTGAAGGACTTGCTCAGTGTCCCTACGCAGTGGCATGAGGTGGGTTCGAACCTGGATCTCTCCGGATACAAAGCACCGATGCCATTACTACACCACCGCATCCCACAATGAAAATTTAGCCAGTCACTAGCTGTCATAGTAAAAGAAACAAAAATTTTGCTAGGTCACTGAGAAGATGTTCACAAGGCAGCTGAGAAGTCGTTTCAAACAAAGTCTCCACTTACATTTACTACGAGTCTCGTACTCGGTCCATTCGTTCTCTGCCTCAAGATCCGAGTCATTTTCGTCAGGATTCTAAAATCCAGAATCATCAACAGCATGGCCAGTTGCCATCATCAAATCCAGTCAAATAAAATCATCATGCAATAAGAAGATCATGGCCACAACCATGATAAACTTTAGAACAATGCAATGCAAAGTAATATTCATATGCTACCTCTTTTTATAAGATAATCCAATATAGACCATTGGAATGCAAATACAGGCAAAGTAAAACAAAAGCTAGTCTGTCTTTTGGATAAAAATGGCATTTTAAAATAAACATCATGGCATTTAATTGACATTGCAGACATTTAATTAACATCATGACCATGACATCCAGATACACCTCAGCATTGCAACATGCAATCCGCAATTTACTACACCAAAGCCACTCAATCAATCCGCAATTGTGCTGCCCATATAGTGGTCAACCAAATGAAATATAAGCTATTCATGGTGCACCTAATCTCCTCCTCTTTAAAAAACATTTGCGTGCCCACCTACTCACTTTAAATGTATAACTATTCTTTATATTCTGTTTGTTTATCTAAAATATCCTTTCACTAGACAATACTAATACGTATTATTTCATTTTGAACTCAGATGACTCCCGCTGCTTATGTCACCAATTTCCACCTATACTTACACTGGCACATAGGTGGCTCTGCTAGCGGGACTTTGGTCCCTTTAGGTCCTCGGTTTGTATCCCAACCTAGTACTGATTTGAAATCGTATCATGTTATGTTTTTCTTGGGAGCAATAAAAAACCTATGCTATGTTATAACATCGTACAATACGTCAGAAAAACTCTAATGATTTTTCCACGTTGGAGAATGGAATTGATGGCGGATCCTCCGACATCGATAATTATTAAACAATATACGGAGTATCACGCAGTTGAAAGTAGACAGACCATTTTAAAATTTAGATTGCGTAGACTTAACGCAGTTAGTTCGCATTGCGACTGCTCACCCGTGCCATGAGAACAGCTCGGCGGACATCTCGAACACCATCATAAACCAGAGTGGACGCATGGATGAAACCATTTTCATCAAGAGGGAAGCGTGTGTTTGGACCGAGAGCATCAACGGTATTCGAAACCTTCTGTGCAAAGTTGATGACAACTAAAATTCAAAGACATAACGAACGAGATATGATCAGTATGGTATGTTATAATACATAAAATACAACCTAAACAATCCACACAATCTACACAATTGCAATTTCAATCAATCAAGCAATCAATCATTCAATCGATCACAATTTATATACACTCCTTCAAGATCTCTACTCAGAAGCGCTACCAGACCAGCCAAAGGAAACAAGCAGTCTCCATGCGAAAACATGCAGCCTTCCATCGAGACTATTCTGACGTTCATCTGCCTACATTGTTAGCAGCCATTTTACTAGCTACTATGGTTTACACCACAGTCACTGCAGTGGTTTGCAAAAGGTCATGTCTCTGTGCCTTTGAAACATTCTTAAAACGTGCTACACTAGTGTTTAGGTACATACATACATAGTACATAACATACATCTGGAAGGCCAAGTCACTAAAGCAATCACATGGCATCATTGAAAATAACAGAAATGCTAATCAAAACTGTCCAGCAATTCAGCAAAAACTGGAGAAAAGACTGATATCAAAGATGAGGATATTGTACATAAACTGAGGTTCAACTGAAATTTAACCAAATCAGATGCATAAAAAACAATTTAAAAAACTAGAGTTGAGCGCGAACCTTGGTCTCTGAGTACAACAACGGCCTCCATGACTCTCTCTGTGTACGGACCAGGTTCGTAGTTGCACATCTCAGTTGACACGACGTTGCAGACACGAGCGCATCGTCCACGGATGGCACCGGCTGTTCGATCAAGCATCTCGCCATCACGCTCTTGCAGTGCCAACACGCACTTGTTGACATCCTCCAAGATGTGACCCTCTGCAATGACATGACATACACGATGTCTGTCTCGTCCCAGTATTCAAGGAGTGTAGCACACAGTCTTATTAATTAGTTACATAGCGAGAAAAAGTGTGCATGAGTTAGGACTTAGAAGGCAATATAAAATAGTATATAAAGATGCGAAGCACCTGAGACACCCAAAGTAACTAACAATACAAAATGTAGTCAGTCAAACCCAATGCAAAACAAACACATCTTATGAAACCACTTAATCATTCCAGTATTGTTCATCTCATGGGCCTGCCTATGAAAAGCTGACTATGCCAATCGATTTCATTCTTAAGAGCACGTTTATTAAAAGGATGAAGTCAGTTTCAAGGTCAAGTCTTCTATTCCAATCAATCAATCAGTCAGGAAAAATTGAAATTCTCCCATTAACTTAATAACAACAAGAAAACATTAACTAGTAGAAGTAAATATGAGGAGGGCGAGTGGCCAGTCCTCACCCTCACCATCCCATTTTCACACTAACCATGATGAAACGTCAGCATACATTCATCATAGCTGAGTTTGCTGGAGAGCAGAAATCTGACATGGTCAAGTATCTGCTCTTGCATGGATTTGAACCATGGCCTCCTCTTGATTGCCAGTCCAATAGGCTAACCACTACACCATGGACCATCCCACCATCTACTACTCAAAATATATAAAGCACCATAAAAAGCATAACAAGCAGATAAATAAACAATGAAACTAAATGAATCTTCACCTGTGACAGCCAGGAAGTCGTCAATTGTTGTTATATCGTCAACTGCTTCGGTCAACAATCGGACCTGCTTCTCCCACGCATCTTTGAAGACGTCCATGTTTTCCAGGGCGACCTTTGACCTCGGCCTCAGGGTCAGCACCCGAGCCGCATTGATCACTTGCGGACAGAGTGACTCCACCTGATAGGCCGCTATTCTCACCATCTTTATTCCCTCCTCATTGCTTGACATCGAACATGCAAGATTTGCCACCTGAAAAGCAAAACATATATCCTAAACGTGAGTCTTCTAAAAGCATATAATAATATATACAAATATATTATATTATTACTCACCTGGTGCCGTCAGCTCTTGGAGCTCTGGCGACATTCGTGATGTATCCTCTCCAGTGTCTCCTCTCTCTTGTCACCTCTCTCAGCTCCTCCAGGCTCATGCCACACTTTTCCTGTACCTCATCCAACCATCTCTTCCTCGGTCTTCCACGTCTCCTCCTTCCCTCACCGGGGGGGAAGGCAATGGCAAACCACTCCTTATCTTCTGCCAAGAAAACATTCATGATGTATCCAAGATATTATTACTATATATGTATTATAGTATTACTATATATATAATATTATTATTATATACATAAGTACTGTTGCATACAGTGTGCGTGTAATGCATAATTATCTTTCTCGGAACCACACACGACTTTAGAATGAATGTCACAAAACATAAAAAGGAATTGGACCTCAGATGCAGAAGCAAAAAAGCTGACATATTTCAATCTACCATCACTTATGACATAAAAATAAGAAGTGTTAGGCATGTCAATCAACAGGTTTTTGATATGACTGCAGCTTGATTTTGGTGTGTCATTGTCCATGTATCAGATACCGGCATCATAGAAGTTGCTGAATAAAATTGATAATTTCAATAATGGCTAATAATACCAACCTCAACCAGCTTGCCGACATGTTCCTGAAAGACCTGTGCGTATTCCTCGACCTCTCGTTCATTCCCAGCTTTGGCGGCTTCGATGAGAACGAGAAGAGGCATGTTTGTCTCCAGAAATGAATCACTAACATGGTCCATCACAGCCCTACGCAGCTGCAACCCATAACAATATACCTTTTCATATAGATATCAATACTTTTATGCATGCACAGCTTATGAATATACACATTGTCATATTGGAGGCTGAAAAACAATGCAATACAATACAACATTTGTTTATCGTTTGAAGAAAAACAGATGAGTTGCTGAATGTCTTCCGCATACCCACGGGGAGAGAGAGCTGATCTTCTTTACAAGGCGATATGTTTCAGTTTTGTTCAGATTGGATTTTGGTTGTTGGTTTTGTCTTAGGTCTCAAAAAGCCTTGAAACTGCGGCTTATCCAGCGCACAAACGCTCTGCAGCAGAGAGCACAGTTCAAATAAAACCATCATAATGAAGTAATGATGAAAATGAAATCAAATATAACAAAAGCAACGATGGCAGGGTTATGAGGAGAAGAGGCATACAGCACACGTACCTGTTTCCTGAGGTCCTTTGTCTTCTTGCCGACATGATCCTGAGCACGATCAAGGTTCTCACTGCCACCTGGACGACCAGTCTACAACGAACCAACAGCCACACATATTAAATCGCAATACATCATAATCAGCTGCGCTAGAAATATTCACGCCATCAGAGTATAACAGGACTCTACTCATAATACTGTTTGTGGAAATCACACAACATACGATCTAATAACGAGACTGCATTGCATTCTACACGTCTATAGTTCTCATTCAAAAGCTGAAATAAACTAAAATCAATGTTCCTTAACAATTTATGTGCTTGTAACTGCTGGTATGGTTTGCAATGCCCAATGACCTTAAATATAACAGCAACACTGGCACTGAACAGCAACATAATGTTCATATATATTCCTCTTAGGCAATATATGAATATGTTGAGACAGTAGTGTACTGTACGTATATCTGTAAACACCTTCTAAACTGTTGACCTAACAGCACATGCCACCTAAGACAAAATGGTTTTGCAAAAGATGGATGCAACAAAAGCGGAGGGAGATCAAAGAGTGATAGACAATCATCTGGCAGTAAGCCACCAGTTTTCTGAATATAACTGACATCAGAAATTCAAAGCAAAAACTCTCTCAAATCTGATTAAGAATGCAGGAAAATGCCCACATTTTATGATCAGATCAAACAATATATACCGTATACACTTCAATGATCAAACCTAGAAATGCAGAAACAGTTACTATAACTAGCGTTTATAGTGTGCAACTTAAAGTCCTCAACCTTGCCACCTGGTGGGAATATATTACTCAAATAGGCTTTTCATATTCAATTGAAGAATGGGTTAGTCCTTTATTTTGCAGATCTAGACCTGCAATCAGCAGCCATGTGATCCAATCTTAGCCAGAGGAATGGAGGATATAAGCATAAAACTTATCACCATATCGCGTATTAAAATTCCATAAACAATTACGCATTGCAACAAAAAAATTGTTAGTACTTCATTATAATGTGAATTGGGATCATATGCTAAGCATTAGTAAAAAAACATGCACTTTTAAGCACTGAAGATTATCAAATGGCCGAAGGCACTAGACCACAAAACTTGAAATACACTGTAAACTCAAAAATACAACCTTCTAATATCACGCTATAGGTCACACTATAAAGAGAACTTATCAATGTGCTATCTAGATCAAAAGCAGTTAATCTAATGTCATATTATAAGAATCTGCATTATAAAAAGCAGGTTAAAGTGCAATTCCAGTGCAATCCGTGAAACTAAAACTTTGGACACTTCGACTATGTTCAAAGGCCACTATCTTCAAAGTGATTCTTAACTAAACGCTGTACATTTAAGACTCATTCCTTATAGCAGAGCTCTGCAACGCAAGGCACCCTTGTATAAGCATGACCATGTTACGACGCTATACAAATTATTGTAATTATTTTTATATTGTTAATTATGCAACATTAAGAAAAATTTCACAAAAATTTTATATATATACCACTGTATGCCAACTAACTATCAACTGCTGTAACTGGAAAGAAACTTCTTCGAATCATGATTTCAAGACTGAAGGATATCTTGGCTGAGATGGGAAGACAGCAATCCAATTATAGGACATCAAGACACCTGAAGTCCTAACTTGAGTTGACATTTGTAGTCGGGTCAATCTACGAAATAGCTTCGGTGAACCCCCCAAAAATTGCAAGAAAACGTTTTATGACGATTTTCCGTTGTCATAGGTCTGGCGATGAACATACTAAAAGTTACAAGAAATCCCACCACGGCAAGTGGTCTAATTTTGGCGGGAAAAAAGATGGCCGCCAATTGGATAAGGCATGGGATATGAAAATGGTACTGTTGGAAGCAAATCATGTAATAATTTGCTAACATGCTTTTCTAGACTAATTTGACCCTCCGGAAAACGAAACAAGATGGCGGCCAAAATGATGACCTATATTTGCTTCAAAAGGTTGTATAGTTGGGTCAATCTACGAAATGATCCCCAAATTGTAAGAAAGCGTCTTATGATGATTTTCTGGTATCTTGGGTCTGGTGTTGAACATACTAAAAGTTACAAGAAATTGGACCCCAACAAGTGGTCTAATTTTGGCGGGAAAAAGATGGCCGCCAATTGGACAAGGCATGGAATCTGGAAATGATACTGTTGGAAGCATATCATGTAACAATTTGATAACATGCCTTCCTAGACTAATTTGACCCTTCTGAGAATGAAAATCGCGGTTAGCAGGCGTTATTTTTAGCGGTTGCATGGGAAAACAAGATGGCGGCCAAAATGGCGGCCTATTGCTTAAAAAACCTGTAAGTCGGGTATTGTGTGATAATTATGAACACGATTTTGTAATTTAAAATAAGATGTTATGGTTCTAGGCATGCAATGGAATCAAAGACACGTATGTAGCACTGGAAGAAAACAAAAATGGCGGAAAAATGGCGGCCAGAATGTTGAAATTGCTATAAGTGAAGTGATGTATGCAATGGAAACATGAATTCGGACTCTAACTTAGCATTTTTAGGTCACGGAAAGCAATGGAATCAACTTTGCAAATGTGACACTGCAAGAAAACTAAAATGAACCCCCCTTCAGCGCCGTTTGATGTCATGCTGTGATGGAGATGATGCTGGTGATGATATAGATGGGTTGTGGGAGGATGCGATTGCGAGGATGGATTCCATTCACCTTCTACCCCGTTCCGCTTCTCCTCCGCCTCCTCCTCCCCAAGATCCATCCATTTCCGAGACACTTCCGCTTGTCATGAACCCAAAAGTTCCCTTGATGAACTCCTCGGAAACGCTTCCGATCGCTGCCATTTTAGTTTTCTTGCAGTGTCACATTTGCAAAGTTGATTCCATTGCTTTCCGTGACCTAAAAATGCTAAGTTAGAGTCCGAATTCATGTTTCCATTGCATACATCACTTCACTTATAGCAATTTCAACATTCTGGCCGCCATTTTTCCGCCATTTTTGTTTTCTTCCAGTGCTACATACGTGTCTTTGATTCCATTGCATGCCTAGAACCGTAACATCTTATTTTAAATTACAAAATCGTGTTCATAATTATCACACAATACCCGACTTACAGGTTTTTTAAGCAATAGGCCGCCATTTTGGCCGCCATCTTGTTTTCCCATGCAACCGCTAAAAATAACGCCTGCTAACCGCGATTTTCGTTCTCAGAAGGGTCAAATTAGTCTAGGAAGGCATGTTATCAAATTGTTACATGATATGCTTCCAACAGTATCATTTCCAGATTCCATGCCTTGTCCAATTGGCGGCCATCTTTTTCCCGCCAAAATTAGACCACTTGTTGGGGTCCAATTTCTTGTAACTTTTAGTATGTTCAACACCAGACCCAAGATACCAGAAAATCATCATAAGACGCTTTCTTACAATTTGGGGATCATTTCGTAGATTGACCCAACTATACAACCTTTTGAAGCAAATATAGGTCATCATTTTGGCCGCCATCTTGTTTCGTTTTCCGGAGGGTCAAATTAGTCTAGAAAAGCATGTTAGCAAATTATTACATGATTTGCTTCCAACAAGTACCATTTCCATATCCCATGCCTTGTCCAATTGGCGGCCATCTTTTTTCCCGCCAAAATTAGACCACTTGCCGTGGTGGGATTTCTTGTAACTTTTAGTATGTTCATCACCAGACCTACGACAACGGAAAATCGTCATAAAACGTTTTCTTGCAATTTTTTGGGGGTCATGTCGTAGATTGACCCGACTATTGCTAAAGATGAAAAGAACAAGGGCGGATTGGGTTCATGGTGGCATGGCATTTCATCAACAGTCACCCAAATATACACTTTCTGATGGGAGTTGAACTTCTCTGTGCTGACCAGAATCACATCACTATACCAAACAGCTGTTTGTATATATTCATTCATTCCGAAAACTTATATAGCACCTTTCAGGAAGCCTACTCAGAGGCGCTCCCAGCCCATCCACAGCTAAAAATATATGGTGCTAATGCACAACGATAACCCAATTTCAGTTTTTCTCATGTTTAGGTTCATCCTATTCAACCTCAAGCCCCAGTTTGAATTAAGAAATATAAAATAAATCTGATAGTTTCAAGCAATAACTCAAGTAGATATACTGTAAGTACTGTACCCTTAATTAACAAGCAACTTTTCACCAAAACCTAAAGATCGTTTAAACCTTTGACCACATCGCATGAGTGCTACACAAATCACGAGAAACACGAGCAAATACCATACGACTTCACACCAATCTAACCAGCCTAGACTATATCCCATCTTCAAATGTGTACAACAGCTTGCAGACATAAAGAGCCTGTGCAATTTAAATAATATAGAAGTCACTCTTTCCGGGTTCCACAAATGCATTAAGCTGCATTGTTTGATCGTGGGACCTTCCGACTTGGACAGGAACAACAATGATTTTTTTTCACAAAGTTGTGCTTTACAAATATTCAATTAACGTACATTACCTGTAAGTTATGTCTTTAAATACTTGGATTTTAATCAATCCTAATCCTTGTGAAAATGATTATGTTAAATCAGTTCACAGATTTGCACAAATTTGCAATAGGTATCTCCTTGATTAACATTAGATTATCATGAATGAAAATAACAATGGTAATTTTATTGATCAATGGCATACTTGGATGAACTACATAAAAGCACTGCATCATAGTTTGAAGCCCATAATCATACTCAGAAATAAAAAGAAAAACCATGCTTAAATTTAGTTAATAAATATTTCACCAGTGCACAATGCACATAACAATAAAATGTTTCATTTTTTTAATTAGATTTGAAATATTACTCTTTAATTTAACTCATTATATAATCAGTATTTCAAATTCAACAACGAAATGCAACTTCAATTTAGAGTCACACTGCTCTAAACTATGGTATGTTTTTTTCAGACAGTAGAACTATTGAAATCACAACTCTTATTTGTATCAATTATTCATCTCTACATGTACTGTCACTGAATGCGGCTTGTCATTCGGTTTTTAATACACAAAGATATAATAAATGTAATAAATACATAAACTTGTGCATTACGCTAAACAATGCAATTTAAGCCACTGCCAAAACCTGACAGTCAATACAAAAAGGTGAGTTTTATCAATTTATTGTTAATGCGCTGGCTTGCAAAGGGATCATTCATAAGGGATAAATGCCAGGCAGAAACTCTGTTAGTGTTACCTTGACTGATTTCCCACACTACATAAGAAAAACAATCATATATAAACCTCAGTTTTTCTTGCCTTCACACAGGCACACATACACTCAAGGTGTAACTGGACAATACACCAGACAATTTCTGCCAGAATGTCGTAAGCATAAAACGATTAAAAAAAAAACAGGTCCACGCTGGCCAATCACTAACATATCTCTGTGACTGCAGTTCAAATCCCGTCTGCGACTTATTTGTCAAGTCATTTAACCCGTAAGGATGATCATTAGGGTAAATTTGCATCAGTTTTTCTTTTTAAAATATCAAACAATTGTTAATTATAATTGTAATCAGTAAACTCTATCTAATAAACAATGCATCAACCAATAGTGAGCCAAAGCAATCACGTCAACAATCATAAAATGAATATAAGCCCATTATTGAATGTTTACGTAAAGACTTATTTTAAAACTTCTTATGCATAGACAACGAGGTTTGGTATTTTTTTGAGTAAAGACTTGATAGGTATGGTACATTGATTGCTCAGTTAGGAACTAGCTATGAATGATAAGACCATTTATATATTTGAGCATTTGTTACATTTCTGTCTAAACATCCACGGCAACTTTGCACTGAGTTTCGCTGAGAGTTTATCTACAACAGTCTGCCTCTTTGTCATAAAAATTAAAACAAATCTCAGCCTACTTTCGCTTGACCATTTTTAGAAGTTCCATGGAAGTACTTTCTACACAACTGCTTCTTTACAGTACAGATAAACAGAACTTTAACAAAAACTCTCAATAGGATGCTACAAAAAATCTTAGAAATGCTACATTACAGTACTTACATAGCACTGAATAGAAACAGGAAGACTCACATTGTTCATGTACTCTGAAAGCAGGTCTTGCAAAGCCTGTCGAACAGCATTGCACTCCTGGACAATACGCTCACGACGCTCATCACGAGTGCAAGATGAGTCGGCCATGAGCGCCGCTCCGCTAATGATGCCCTCAAGGAGCTCCTCGAGCGATGGACGGGTGCGAACTTCGTTGTAGGATAGCGGATCCATTATGATCTTTTGCTGCAGAAAAGGATGTTCATCAGACATTAACACACACAAATGTCTCTAATGGTGACATCACGTATAGTACATGTACATCATACGGCGTAGGTGAGGACACCTGCTCTCAAATGTACCCTAGCAATTTCCTACAAGGTACTGCTTACATTTAACTTCAGCTCACTCACTCTACCCTCCAATCTTACTCGCGGTAAATTCACTCGCTGAAAAGCAGAAATCAGTTAATCTTATATATGAACTTCACTGTAGGACGTCAGCCTAACTGGAATAATTATCCTTTTGCTGTAGTTGGGTTATCAGTACATCTGTGTATGATCACTTCTATAGACAGCATATGAGTTACAATTGTGAGTGAATCATTCATTAATGGTTGTCACTAATATGCTAACCCAACTCCAGCAAAATGAAATGTTTTTTTATTTCTAAGCAACTGAAAGACGTAGACAATTAAATAGATGTCTCACATCAAAATCATCGAGTGCTGCAGCCAGTTCACCGGCTGTTTCGTATGGATGAGCCTGAGAAGCACCCGTCGCCTGTGCAGCACCAGATATCGCCTGAACAGCATTGGCCACCTCTCGCAGCACATAGTCTCGATTGGCACGAGCGGCCGCCAGCTCTGGATGGCGAACAAATATCTAAGGAACACCAAAAAATAGCAAATAAAACAGTTGAACTTTTCCACCTATGAAAGTAATGCTCGTCGTGTGAAGAACTCATCACTCACAGTAAGAACAAATCAGGACAAATCCATCTGATTGATTTGTGAAAATATCATAACAGATCACATTTGATACTTTAATCAGCTAAATCCTCAGTCATCCCTCTCGTAATTAATTAATTAATGTTACCATAATCAAGAACCACATAATATCTCTTGCACTTCTTCACAAAGTGTGCCATATAAATGTACAAATAAAATCTATAATTAACCTAAATTCCAGTTTGAAATGGAGCATAATTACTTAACTTGTTTTGACAGTCACAGATCCTGCATAACTATGACCATACTGCTCCACAGCATATTAATCATTCAGCAGACAGACATGATACATAATGCTGTAAATTAATATTGCTTACTGACTGTCTTTGCAGTCATAAAACCCTGTTGTGAACAATTTAACTAACCAAAAATTCAATTCAAAATTGCACAATGTGCACAACACTATGCTATCATTACGATTTCATAGCTAATCCATCTCAGTTCCAGAGTCAGTCTGATGCAATCGGAAAATGAATAAACTGATTCTAAGTTTGGCCACAGTATATTTTGGCAGAAAACTGAGGACAGCATAAAAACAATCGTGCTTGCATCTACCTTAGATGTTGTCAAAAGCATGACGCTGTTCTTCTTCAGTGTTGCTCGAGCTGCTGCAAGGTCATCTCTTCGCCTTTCGTCAATAAGATCCTTGAGAATTCACACCAACAAACATTTGCTAAACAGGAATTATAAAAACTGCTTCCAATGCAAAATACTAACAAAATTAGGTGAAATGCATATTGCTAAAATTCTAAGTAAATTTTCCAAACCTATATATAGATTTCTGAATTTTTAAAATAACCACTGCTCGAAATTTACAGAAATAAATCATTTAATTCCTTCGTGAACCAACATTTATTAACAGATTTTATCAAATTTATTCAGGGGCAACTTTTGAATCCTTTGAATGTCACAATTTAAGAAGGCAAATACAATTTAACACAAGCTCCACCTTAGAATAAAATAAAATCAAATTCAATTTCCAAACCTAAACAAAAACTAGTTTCAAGCTTAATGGTATGAGACTGGTGGCGGATACTTAGCTACCTACGTTATATCTGTACATCATCCTTCAATCCATGCCTATAAGGACAACTGCAGGAAGAGGTGAGTCATAAATGAGAAATTACCTCATCTTATTCAGACTCATATAGAGCTTAAAACTATAGCCATCCACTTTTGTCCCAGAAATTTTTGTCCTCGATAAAGTCTAAGATTTTTCATGCAATAGGCACTTTTCAAATTTCCATATATATACCAAAACATTCAATTTAATTACAGTGGGCAATACCAACCATTTGTCTTCGTCCGGCTCGGTCATTAAGTTCCACGAGACTTCGGCCAAAATCCTTAAAGCTGCTCATTAGTTCTTGTTGACTCTGTGCATTTCGGATACGGTCAAGGTCATCTTCAACCTGGAAAAAAAAGCAGACAAAATGCGGAGTGACTGTCATTCTTAAACGTAATCATCAAAAATATATCACTATATGTTTTACTTACAAAATTAGAAACACTAATTTTCATTGGACAGTCAATCTTTGTTTATGTCATACTCAGTGGTAAATGCTGTCACAAACAATTGCACTGAAGTGTCAGATAGTCACAGATAAAGCTTGAGATATAGTTTCCCTCTTGTCTCCAGCAATCTTGGCATGGTGACGAATGACGATCAAAGCTGAGCACTGTAGAAAACTTGGCCTTCTTGATTTTGTAAGGCCGAGAGTTTATAAAGCCATGGGCATAACGCAGTATGCGCATGGAATAGCAGCATAATTGGCCATCCCTAGAACAAATGGCTGCGGCCAAGAATAAGGACTTAATATATCTGGCATGCAAAGAGTTAACCAATGAGAATGCAGATAATACAGCACAAAGAGGCTATGCATTGTGACACATTCTTGAACAGATACAAAAAGTAGTTTTACAACTCTTGTCATGTGGAGTTGAAATATGGCACTCCCAGATTTAAACTAAGCATTTAAAGCAGTATTTGATGACATGCATTGCCACCGATTTGAATGTTGCAAAGGTAACTGAACGAACAAAGATGTTGACATGCAGCTTCTCAAATGAGGCCTCGATAAAACATGCATAGCCATTAGCCACTGTTTTCAAAGCAAATCTTAAATAAAAATTTAGAGCCCATTAAAAAAAGTTAATAATTTATTTCAAACTGCAAACATCGATTACATTACACTTACAATTCGCAATGATTTGAGCAAGAGATGAACATCAACCATGTCGGCTAATATTAGTAAACGTGTAACAGCAGACAGTAGGGCCCGAGCTGCCCGCACCATGGCACCCCGCTTCACAGAGGAACAAGGCTCCTCAGCAAACTCACTCGACGCTCCTCGCATGACTTCACCTGCAGTCGGGAAAACAGATAAACCAGAAGCAGCTTCAAAACGAATGATGATAGTATAAGATTATAATAACGGTAATGATTATTATGAAGATGAGAGGACAAAACTGATAAGCCCACGCATAAAAACACACAATGTAAAGCAAACGAAAAGTTGTGAGCTTCAAACAAACGCCGATTGCTGCAAAAATGTGACTTCCAAGAGCTCTGTCAACTCAAACAGTTTTCAAACTGTTTAAATCACATGGAATTTTATGCAGTATCTTCAGCATCTCACTAAGATAACTGTCCCTTTTATATAAATAAACATCAAGCCACAAATTGATTCACTTCGGGCAGTCCTACATGCAAAGATAGAATGTACTTAATTGCATGATAGGATAAGTAATCTTGAGCAATTTCTCATTAATGAGTATACACTTCTTTGAACAACACTCTCACTTAAACACAATCTAATGGCAGGACAAATTTTCCTCGCAAGTTGCACTGCTTGACAATGGAATCTCAATTTCATATATTACATCAAGATTCAAATGGTGGATTCAGAGGAGACGATGATTCAAAGCTTCCACCGATTGCGACGCATACGATGCAACAAATAACAAGGAGATGCTCACCAGTAGCTTTGACTTCATCAATTGCAGCAAGCATGTCGGTGCGAATCTCCGGATTTTCATTTGCAATCTCTTCACCATTTTGAATGAAGTGTTCAGTGGCCTTCTGGACCGCAGCACTCAGCACATGTGCCTTCTTTGATTGGCCTTTCTTCTTCTTGGACGGCCCTTTCTGGCTTACAAGCGTCGTAACCTTTCAAATACATCGAACAGCATAAATTTCTACTAACCAAGTATCACCTTAGAACTCACAAAGCACAGTCCGTAATGAAAGCAAAAAGCATCAATTGCTAATCACTGCAGAACAAACCCACAAAACTCATTATCATCTAGTAAAATGTTGCTATATTAGTTAAATATTGTAAAAGTTTAGCAAAACTCAATATGTTGTCAATGTAGGTAAATATAAACCCCTCCACGAAGCCTCTGATGATAATTATTATATACCTGTGTCACAAGAGGCTCCAGTGTCTTCTCAACGGACTTGGTGCGAATCTCCAGATTTTTAGGATCCCATTTTATCAGCAGAGACCCGGTTGGTGCATTAATCACACCTCCGCTCATCATGAAGTTTCAAAGATCAGGTGCAGGCTGCATACAAGTTTAAACGAAAATTGATTATGGTCCTATCAACCACAAATATGAATGTAAAACACAGTTAACAAACTTTTATGATGCAAAACAAATTTCTAATTCAAAATAGCAAAACACCTAATTTCTCCAAAATACACCATATTTAACTAAATAATAAGTACTGTATTAATTTCTGCAGGATTTATAAGGCTGGTAACACATCTTAAATTTGCAACAAAAAAAATTGTTACAGATAGTTGCCTTCCACTCTACAATGCATGGTCATAGACAAAACAGAAAACTAGCAAATAAGCAAACCAATTAAATTGAAGTATTACTGACGTCCTGCGCAAGCATATACTCCTACGAAGTCTAAGTCAAACAATCTTCACAGCATTAGTGCAACTCAGATGTTGCTGCTTCGAGTAGGCAATGCAGCCAGCTTGACACGGGTTGGTGACGCTCCCCTTTACTTTATAACTCCTCAAACTTAGGTGCCACTGGCACTTTGTTCAATAACTTGTCTCTGCTGTCAAAGCCACATATTTCTTCTTCTTCTTCTTCTTCTTTCCCTTCACAGGCTAGGATTATTCCCTCTGGCGAGGGGTCAGCCACTCGGATCCTTCTCCTCCACTTGTCTCTGCTTCCAGTGTCTTCTTTCTTCAATTTGAGCAGCTTCAGGTCTTGTTGTATCACGTCCTCCCATCTTTTCTTCTGTCGCCCCCGACTGCGTCGACCATATACCTCCGCCTGCATGATTCTTTTGACGCAGCTACCCTCCTCTTTTCTCATTACGTGTCCATACCATCGCAGCCTGGTCTCTCGTGCTTTGTCAGTGATGCATGCCACACCGAGCGTCTTCCTGATGTCTTCACTTCGTTTCATGTCTTTCAGTGATATTCCAAGCATCCATCGCAGCATTCTCATCTCTGTTCTTTCCAGCAAACTCTCGTCCCTTTTCGTTAATGCCCAGGCCTCTGCTCCATATAGCATTACTGGCCTTATCATCGTTTTGTAGATTTTTCCCTTCAGGTGAGTCGGCATTTTAAAGTCGCACAACACTCCAGATAGTTCTCTCCACTTCTGCCACGCTACTCTGATTCTGTTCCTGACGTCCTGCTCGCATCCTCCCTGCGCATTCATCGTCGATCCCAGATATTTAAACGTTTCCACCTGCTTCAGTGGTTCTCCCTTGATGCTCTTTATCTCCACTGTCTCCGCTGTTTTTGAGCATACCATGGTCTCTGTTTTGTTTATGTTTACCTTGAGGCCCTTGCTCTCCACTGCCGTTTGCCACTCCGTAAAACGTGTCTGCATCCTCTCCTCTGCATCGGCCGCCAGCACAAGATCATCCGCATACAGCATATCCCACGGCACCTCTCTCCTTACATGCTCCGACACAGCATCCATCACAATAATGAACAGTAGAGGACTCAGGCATGATCCCTGGTGCACACCTACTCGTATCTCAAATTTTCCTGTATTTCCCACACTGCTTCTTACCGTTGTTCTTGCTCCTTCATACATCGACCTTACCAGGCACACCAACACCTCCGGGACTCCTTTCTTCCTTAAGCTCCAGTAAACTACATCTCTTGGCACTCTGTCGAAAGCTTTCTCCATATCCACGAAAGCCACATATTTCTGTAAACCAATCTGAAAGCTCTTCTCCCAGATTACCGTCGCAGGTAGCTAACAAAATTGCACCATGCGAAAATTACAATCTGCTTGTTTATCAAATTCAACACTTGTCGAATTGTTCGTTGCGATTCTTGCAGTTATTGGTATACAAGATCCATCCATTAGACTCAAGGTTTCAAATCTTTCTGGCAATAGAATAAAATACTCTAAATCTCATCTGTTAGAACAGGACAAATTCCAGCCAGCTTTTGTTTCCCCTTTTCATAATCTAAGAGTGAAGTTATATTAGTCAAAAATACAACGGACTTTCAGGTACCGTCTTCCACCTGAACATTTTTGTAGACAGAGTATCATACTCACGGCTGCAAAACGCAGCAGCGCAATGCTGTTTTAACATTCTAATCTAAGAACTGAACAAATAACTATAAGACAGTTAAATACCTTTGTGATAATGAAATTTTATTCAGTATGTAATAATACTTACTGCTCAAATCGTGTTTATTTTACAACCACCCGATTTACGACCTAAAAATCTTTGACACCCAGTAATGATTCAACTTCCGGCTAAATTCCGAACTCCTTTTTATATTTCTATGATGGCTCCCTAATCTATCTTCATCGTATAATAATGTCTTTTTCTTTAATGAAGCGACTGCAAACGCACTGTGCTGTACATGTACAAGTTATGCAACACTCTTAATTAACATCAATCTTAACTACTAACAGAACATACAGCTTGCAATACACGGCGCTAATAGCAGCCTACAAAGCACGTCCGCCCTGCGGGGCTCGATCTCGGTAGCCTGCCTCTCGCTCTCCTTGCCAGTGTGTTATCTAAGGTCCCAATGCGCTATCGGGCTCCCATCAACTATATCAACTGCAGAAAATTTAAGACATTTTCATCTCTCTTTAAAATACTAAACTGCTCAAACCATTCAACCTGAATCATTGTCAGCAAAAAACTGATGCCATAGACTAAGGCGATAGGCTATCGTAGGCGGGTTATTCGATTGCGATCATAGGCTATACCGATTGAAGTCATCAAACTCTCCGATGATGTAAGCTAATCAGTTCTGGACTATCACACGAATACCATGCATCATATGATATGCTTAATTATCAGCTTAACGCCCTGTCGCCTCCAGGGCTTTCCATTAAAAATAATAAATTGAAGTTTGACAACAAACACAAACAATGTCATGGAGTTCTTAAACTTCTTATCCTTAATATACGGCTCTGCTTTAGCCTAGTTGACCTGCAGTCCTGTCGACGACATCAGATTCTATCGAACTTTCTGTTTCTGTTTGTTTAGGTCTACCTTAGAGTAGTGTTGTGATGATCGGCCGATTGATTGATTGATTGATTGATTGATTGATTGATTGATTGATTGATTGATTGATTGATTGATTGATTGATTGATTGATTGATTGATTGATTGATTGATTGATTGATTGATTGATTGATTGATTGATTGATTGAATTAAGCCTAACGCATTGAGACCAACAAGAATGCATAATTAGTCTTCATTATATCGTAACAATGATTTAATTATGCTTTGGTAGTTGATACTAAAAATTATTTTGTCTTTGGTTTATTAATGATGACAACTTGACAATAACAAGGAGAGTTTTATACCTGGCTATTATTATTTCTTTGGTTTATAATGGTTTATTGATTTGTGGGCTATTTATAAACTACAGACGCATATTCAGTGATGCCACAGCTGGGTTTTTTCCACTAGATCTGGTTTTTTGGCCTTCGTCTGGGTTTCTGGGGGTTTTTGGGCAAGATCTGGGTTTATTTTGGTGAGTTGACATTTTGTACTTTCAACACATGATTATTCTGTAAAATTCAATGTAAAATGGTTGTTATACATAATTTTTTCCACTAATTTTAATTTTAAACTCCACAATCAAGATCTCATGTTGTCAATTCCAGTGATGTGGTCTCGAGACCGCGGTCTTGGTCTCGAGACTGTCTCGAGACCAGAAAATTGCGGTCTTGGTCTTGGTCTTGGTCTTGAATGAGGTGGTCTTGGTCTTGGTCTTGGTCTTGAAGGTCCGGTCTTGGTCTTGGTCTTGGTCTTGAAGGTACGGTCTTGGTCTTGATCTTGAAGGCAAAAAAGGAATGTCATAAGAATTTTTCGTGAAGGAAAAGACAGCAAATTTTAAAATTTTAATCATCGGGCGACTAAAAAAAGGGTCGTCAGAAATTTCAAGCCGGAAAATTGGATAAATCCATGTATTTTTCAGAGAAATTATCAATCTAGCCTTTTTTCGGCCGGTCTTGGTCTTGTTACACTCGGTCTTGGTCTTGGTCTTGGAACACTCGGTCTTGGTCTTGGTCTTGGAACACTCGGTCTTGGTCTTGGTCTTGGAACACTCGGTCTTGGTTTTGGTCTTGGTCTTGGATTTTTGGTCTTGTGCACAACACTGGTCAATTCACAAATAATTTATAAACCTGAAGAATAGTTCTGCACAGAAATAAACCATTTTGACATTTCAAATAGGTCAGGTCACTCGTCTCTTTCCTTGTAAAGCCGTATTACATCTATAACATGCATATACAGTTATACACTGTAGGTCAGGTCAATCCTCTAGTGGTATAATAGCCAATTAAGTTGTTGCAGAGCATTAATGTTCTAGGTGGTTAAAACGTTGGATTGTTGGTGTATTAAGAAAATTTGGCTGGAAACCTCGGACAACTTTAAAACATGGTAAATTAAGCCACGTGCGTTATGTGCTTACGATTCTGGTGGACTCGGCCCACTGCGCATGCGCACACGCATATATCAATTAAGCTTATTGTCAGTATAGATCCCGAGACTCTGACAACTTTGACAATTGATATTTTAAAGTTGTAATTGCATTTTATTCGACTCTTTTGACGAACATTTAGTTAATCCTCATGCGAACAAGCGAAAAACCAACTTGATTTGTACAAAGATTGTCTAAAATAGCTTATATGAATAGTCTGGGTTTTTCTGGGTTTTTTCGGAAGGAAATCTGGGTTTATTTCAGAAACCTCAGTGGTAACACTGCGCATATTCTAGGGGTGTGTAGTGCACAGCTAGACGTAAACATTAAATTTTATTAAAACGCGCCGTATTTGATAGAATGGATGTATTCAGCAGTTTAAAAAAGAAAGATCCAAAATTACACGTAAATTACATTCATGCTCTCAAGCGTACCCAGGAATCTGGACGCGCACTCTCGTTAAGACTTTAACAACTAGCTGCATCGGTTTCTCGTCAATTTTAATTAGTAGGCCTACGTACGCGTCATGAACTCCGCCTCTGGTTGCACTCTGCCAGTGTCAGTCCCAGGCCTGGAAAAAGGAGGAGGGCGTCGTACTTAAGTTTTAAGTAGTGCTTTAGAAATTCTAGATTGTGATTATGTAAATCTTTCGTTAATGTGAATAGATTGAATGATCATGAGGAATTCAATATTTCATGAATGTGTATGCGTATACATAATTTACACATGTGCATATTTACATACATTATGCACACACACATGTATCATTGACTGAACTAATGCTCTGTAGTAATGTAAAAAGCGATGCAAATTCGAATAAATTTAGTGTTTTCTGTTCAGATGAGAGAATGGCTAACGAAACTGCGCAAAGAAGATCACATACTTGATCGTGAGGTTCTTGGTTAGTTTCATGCCAAAGTTGTTGTAATTATTAATTAGCTTTAAAGTTAATAGACAGAGTCACAGAACAAAATGAAAAACAAAGAGTAACTAGTCTTTGTTTTTAATTTTGTTCAGTCTATTACTGTTTGTCCTGTTTTTCCTGATAGACCTTTTTAATGTACTTTATATAAAATGCAGGTGATGTTTTCCATAATTATGTATGTCCTAGCCACCTGGCCATCATCATCACCACAGTCATCGCATGCATTATTCCGGAGTCCTTGAGTTCTCTCATCAATGGCGTTACCTTTGAAAAAATTATCAGTGGCATCACCACCAATAATGTGATTTGGAACCATTCTTTCAGGACCTGAGAACAGAATGATCCCTCTCCAATTTGTGCTTCCATTGTATCTCTTAACCAATACCACCCTACCAATCAGTGTGACACAGACAGATCTATAGAAGCAGCAGACCACAACAGATAAGCACAGGTAGAAACATGCAGACAATTTTGCTGTGTATAAATTTGTGTTTGAATACAGAACTTGCAGTGTTATATGGTTTGCTATTGTACTTAGGATTAGACAAAGAAGATGAGAAATTGAAGCAATCGGTGAAAGCAGCTGTGAAACGCAATGACAAGAACCTTTGCGTCGTTTTAGCAAAGCAGTTACTGATGTCACAGAAAACGAAATTGAAGATCGGCCGAGCAAAGATGCACGTCAGATTAGTGGAATCTAATCTCAACAACCAGTTAGGTTGGCTTAATCACAAGAAAAAAATTGGCTCTTTTCTTATCATTGTTTCTAGATCTATGGGGACCTTCTATAGGGTGACACAAAAGTTCGTTCATCGTTTTCAAAATGCGCTATCTCAGTAACAGCTTCATATTTCTTTATAATATTTTGTCTGTGTATACATCAGTCAAATGAAATATACTGGTACAAATTTGATTATGATCCAGTCCGTTCTCACTATTATTTATAAGAAAATATAAAGATGACCAGTTTTTGCGGAAAAAACTGCGTTCATCAAATTTACACGTTGTATGTGAGAAAGCAGAGGAATGAGTTCCAATAGAGTGATTGTGCAAATAGTCAGGAACGGCCCATGAAGTGACTTTTTATACCAGCAAGCAGATTTTGAGTTTAATACAAAGAGGAACCGGCAGCCAGTGCAGGACATCACGGAGGAGATGGCACTAATTATTTATCTGCAGTCTCTTTATTTAAGTGATGCTTGTTGTGTACTACTAGTGATTGTGATTACGGGCTCCTTGTGTGTACTATAAATAAATCTTTTGTATAATTTTCAATGATGTGATTGAATGTTAAGTGGCCATGCGGACATGTGGTGGTGTGGAAAAGAGCGTAGAAGTAGCAAAGAGCATGTCGCATCTGGTGAAGATTGCTGACCTGTCGAAAACGATGAAAGAAATTTCAAAAGAAATGAAAAAGGTTTGCCAACTACCGATAATATAATGTTAATTTAACAGATTTTTTTATGTTCATGAATGGAAAAATTACTTATATTTTTAAGATAATGAAGTATGAAAGCAAGATTCGTACATGCTTGTCAGCAACGTGTGGGGCGCGGTGTTATAGTGGGTATTTTCGTCGCCTTGCAACCGAAGGGTTGCAGGTTCGAATCCGCCTCAAGTTGCCACGTAAGGACCTTGGGCAAGTCCTTCACTCGCAATTGCTCAGCGCTTCGGCGTGAAATTCCGATGCAGTGTCCGCTCTGCAGTCGGGAGCGCCTCTGAGTAGAGAGCTTGAAGGGGCGCTATAACAAGTGCACATACAAACAAACAAGCAATGTTTGTTTGTCGTGTTTGTCATGAATCAAATGGGTATGGCACTTGAATTTTGGTTGCATTGTATGTTAATGAAAATCAAGCAGATAAATTGTGTATGTATTAACACTGTAATTGTGGTTATATAAGGAATATGTAACTTACTTTTACTTAGTCCTTTTCGTGAGGTCTGCACGTCGGGCAACGCTTTTCCTCGACTCCTCCCTGTCCATCACCAGTTCTTCAGTTTCCACCCATGACATCTTCAGACATCTCAAGTCATCTTTCATATTGTCCTTCCAGTTCTTTCATGGTCTTCCTCTCTTCCTTCTACTTCCAGCATTTCTGGACATCCCCTGTGTGGCTCTTCGATTCTCATCCATGTGAACAATATGTCCCATCCACCTCAATCTTCTTTTCTAATGATGTTTTCCATATCTTATTGTCCCGTCATCTCTCTTATGCTTTTGTTTGTTATTTTGATGAATATATAAAAGCAGAGCATTAAAAAACGAATGTTCTTGTCCAGGTGGGACTGATAGATGAGCTGATGGAAGCAGATGTGGATGGCTTGGATGCAGAGCTGGAAAGCGAAGCACAGCGCCAAGTTGAAAAGATCCTGTGGGAGTTAACTGGAGGTATGTTAGACATTAACCCTTTGAACTCAATGGGCTGGTTTTCCGGCTTGTTATCCATGGAGTTACAGGAGCTCCGGGTTCAAAGGGTTAAGATGACTGTGTCATCAACCCTCTTTAACATTTCAGTTTATGGCATAGTAATTGCTCATGTATTTCACATGCTGTACACTACATTTTCAGATGTATGGCTCTAGAGTTGATAGCTGGAGCAAAGAGCTTTGCTTAGATCTGGAGTTAAATAAAAGCCAACAAACTATCTTTAGAGGTTTGATGGCAAAGTTTCTGTCTCACTTCATGTACCGAGAATAGTCAACATTGTGTTAGGTCCTAACAGACACTGTAAACAACCAGATACATTGCAAATACATGTACATGAATGTTACTGGCCCTGACAAATGAGCCTTAGTTAAATGTTTGATATTTTCAAAATTTTTATGAAAAGATGTTAAGCTAATCAAAGCTAATCAAAATAGTTCCAATTATAATTGTCAGTTGAACACCACTTAGTTTTTCGGAGAATAATGTGATTATTGATAGGGTGCATTAGGCTGTAGTGTCATGCAAAAACATTAGATACTGTAATCGTCTGTGACTGATAAATCGTCAATTGATACCAAATCACAATGACAATTTCATAATCTTTCTGCTTTACACATTTCATGTTTTCACTGTTAGGTCAACTGGGAAAGTTGCCACTATCTGATGAAGTGCTCCCCGTTTCTGATACTGTAAAGTCATCTAGAAAATCCATCAAAGAGCAGAGCATGACAAAGCCACAGAAGCAGGCGCAGGCACTGACTGGTTGAGCAAATACTTTGTATGGCATTCGGTGATAAAGTACTGAGAAAGAAGGCTAGCATGTTGTTAACAATTAAAACGCTGCTGATGATGCCATGGTGCTACAAGAGTAGGCATGCCTGCCTGGTGAACTGCTTTGTATTTCATGTTACTTACTGGGTAACATTGACTTCTTGCACATCTTCCACGTTTTAATGTGTTCATCTGGTAAATGCTTTATACATTATTGGAATATTATGTGATCATAATTAGCTTTGTAGTTAATTAGTTAGCTAGACCGTTAATCTGGCACTTTTTAAGTACTTCACAAAAAGCTATTCCAAAACCAGGCTACATGATGTTACGAATGCTAAGAACACAGCAAGGCTTATGGATAACTTTACTTTACT
Organism: Lumbricus terrestris; assembly: GCA_949752735.1. Taxonomy (NCBI): domain Eukaryota; kingdom Metazoa; phylum Annelida; class Clitellata; order Crassiclitellata; family Lumbricidae; genus Lumbricus; species Lumbricus terrestris. The sequence goes on from OX457036.1 coordinate 45,483,192, forward strand.
TACTAGTGTGCTGCTCCTTATATAAATGGAGGAGTACTGTTGTTATTTGGCATATTGTAACTTGAGGTGTTTATTACTCAACATTCCATTGGGTTTCTGAGTTTTATTTGGTGACATTATTGCCAACTGGTTGAGACATTATTTGTACTTTGTAGTAGAAGGTTTGAATCTCATTCAAGACATTCACTGTGCTATGATCTCGAGCAAACCACGTACTCACAATATCCTAGTTCCTACAGTGTCTGACATATTTTACAGTGGTATTATAATTGAATGCTTGTGAGATATTTCTAACTCGTAGAGCAGACCCAAATGGTTTAACTGTTGCTTTTTGACTTAAGTTCTGATTTTATTTTATGTATGTAATCATATGTAATGCTCGTAAATATCATTTTACTGTATAAGGATCATGGGCGTTATTTTATTAGCAACCTAAAATTTATTATTTGTGGTCAGATTTTGCATTTTTGGTGATGCTTTAGCGCTAATCTAATGTTTTTGTCGAGCTTTTATCTGCAAACCTTTTTATCTAATTAATACTCGTTTACCTGTCTTGAACAAGTAACAAATGTTACGAGTACGGTTAATTTATTGTTTTTATTCCTGGATGACATTGACAACATGTTGCTTATGGTTCTTCGTCTACTGGTAATTTGTAATTAATTTGCATTTTCATCTTTGTTTAGTAATATATTATAAAAATACATGGTGACATTGGTGAGTCATTAAAAAACAAGTCCCTACATAATTTAACTAATTGGATTTAGATGACCATAAATTTAAATGAAATTTGAGAATAATGATGCTTGATGGTATGTCCAAGTGCTATAATTACATAGCCTAAACTATGATGACAATCATGACATCATGACAACTTGGTCATGTGAACATCCATTTTGTCGAACTGGGTGTTAACGTCAAATCGTCAATACACAATAGGCCTATTACCAAGATGTTCTGCTAATGCAGAACCTTTGGTCAGATATAATTTGTGAGACGATGCAGTATTTAATCGTCCAGTAGGATAGCATTCGTGCACCCAGAGGTCTGTTGAGTTACTGCAACTGAAACGCCTACTTTGTGGTCATCTAACAGCCGCGATTTAAATCTTGTGGACAATAAAAGATGGAGTGTCAAGCAATAAGAGGTCTGCAGATATTGAATGCATGATGCAAATGTGTGGTGTCAAATTGTAGTGGCATGGATCAGCGCATCATTGATGAATTGGTCAAGCAGTGGTGTACACATCTTTGTGCGTTCATAGATGCCAATTTTCATTTTCTTAATGCTCCGTAATAACTTTTCAATCATTATGTACTATGTAGAGTTGTAGACTTTCTTTTACATAATCTAATGTCTGACAAAATTAAAAGTAAAATATGCAGGGATACATTGTTTCATGACTCACCACGTATTTAGTGATTACAGAAAGTTGTTAAATTTGTTTTATGATGTTGGTGTATTTTATTGTATTTATTGTTTTTGAACAAATTACAAACAGTTCTGCTATACTTATATTTTTGATATGTCATGATGACTTTTTTGAGTCACTTTTTATTTGTGTATACTGTGTAATTGTTTTAAATTTTACTAGTGGTTGGTGGTGCGAATTAAGAACTATAATTCTATTGATTTAGAATTTATATTTCTACCACAATATCAATTTGTGTGTAATCTCTCTTTATTAACAACTTTGCTACTGATAGTATTGGATGTGTCATCAATAACAACTTTTCGTTTAATTTTAATTTGAAAGTCTTATCAGAATTATAACCTTAAATGGCAATGAGAAATTTGGCTTTTAATTATAATTACGTGTTCATGACGTCTCATTGGATGGATTCTTACATTTACTTAGGCCAAAAAAAATAATGCTGTGTTTCCGGTAACAGAGCTCTAAAAAATTGGGTAGGTAGGTAGAAAAATATTTTTATTTTGGTAAAATATTTTTATACAGTGACTATCCGAAAAATTATACCCAACTACTCTTTTTGCATAAAGGTACACGCTGCAACAAAGTACGTGTTCTAAGCTAGTATAAACTGCCTATTTCCCGACTGTCTGTACCTAAAATTGCTCTAGAAAACAATCCTATTAATTTCATTTTGTTGACATCTTTTCTGGTAAGATAAAGTTGGAAGGGAAGGGGAAGTGTGAGTGCGAACAAAACATCACTGCTAGGGGTCGTTCCAGACTGGCCGAGCCAGTGACTAGTTACACCTAGAGGTTGCTAGATTTATTTTCCCTAGTCACCGTTAGAGGTGGCTCAAGTGAGAATGATAAGGCTAGAGGTTTTTCAAGACTGGCAACCAGGAAGTAGTTAGGCAGGCGTGAAACTCTAAGGCAATGTCACTGTAAATAAAAAAATTGCACACAATTTTCCGAGTCTCGGCAATAAAAGTGAGTCGGTCGGGTTACCGGAAACACAACTTTTTTGGCCTAAGATCCAACTCTATACGGAAGGCAATGTCACCATATTATGTCAATAAAAGTATTTTTTTTAAAGTTTAAAAAATTTAGAATTTAAAAAAAAAAATGTTTTTGTTAATTTTTTTAAAATAAATTTTTTTACAAAATTATTTGAGTCGCGGCGATGAAAGAGGGTCGGTCGGGTTACCGGAAACACATTATTTTTTTTGGCCTTATTGCATATCTTATATGTTCAAATCAGTAACTCTGAATATTAGGCACGAAAAAGTATGCAGAACAACCTTCCCCAGGTTGTTAAGCAGAGTCTGTTCAGCAGGTTTAAACTCGCAATCGTTGGATTATAGGCTCAGCGTGCTGCCAAAATAGATAAGTTTTGCTTCATCCAATGATGTAGCTACGGACAAATAATAATATTAGCTCAGAAGACTTTTTGAGTGAATATTACACAGAAAATTGAAGCCATTGTTCAAAGGGTAAAACGTCGGCTGGTTTAAACAGGTGTCCACTGTCCAGTCATGTCTATGTGATAATCCAATGACCTTGGACTCATTCTGAGTGTACCTCCTGGTTAAGAGTTAAGAATAACACAATACTCATCTTTTGCATATATATTATATACTGGATGCTTAACATTTATTTTTGCATTTAACATACACTAGGTCTTTGTAATGCACAATTGCACACATGTATGTATGAGAACACTTCAATATAGCGCAGTTCATGCAAGTCGCGACATTCGGTCTTAACATGCCGCCTGGTGCCACCACCGCTATCGGTCGAGGCAGGTCATTTGACAAATACTGCCTATATTACTCTTGACCTGCCTTATGACCTGCCAAGAATTCTTTGGAATTTTAATATCTTCTTTACTTTTAACTTCTTCGACTTGCTGAATAACTCCCATGACCCTCACAAGATCCGCTGAAACTGTATAGCTGGCACTGCCAGTGAATCACCGTTATCAGAGGCAACTGTGGCATTATAAGGTAGTTTTGCCTTAGAATTGCTCAGCTCTCCAGCAATAGTACACAGAAATTGAAACACAAGTTAACGCAGTTCCCAAGAACCTCACAGTACCCGAGTCTAGGTAGATCTAAAAGCGCATCGTATATGAGAATTTAAAATTTTAAATACGGGTTTACACATTAAATCGCAAAGAAATTTGGGAGTTTATCACTGTTGAGTGACATTGACTGATACCATAGAGTCACATCATTATCATTCGACAAATTATTGAAGAACACAGTTGAGACAGAAGCTGATGGAACGCCATCGTATATTGTGCAGCATCCTTGCGTGCAAAACCTTGTTATACACGCAAAATATCGTTATACTGTACGCGTAATTTATGTGCTTACATGCGTTAAGGAAATGTACAGTACCTGTTTTGTGCAAAAAGCATACTGCTGCGAGGACAGTGCTGGCACGAAATAGGATGCCAGTTTCGTTCACTGGTTTGACACTAGAAACCAGTTTCAACGTTGACCTGCTTTACTGAAATATACAGATGAGTCCTGCTTAATGCTAGATCAAAAGACTTTGGCTTTCACGCTAGATCCAAAGACTTTGGCTTTCATGCTAGACTTGAATGCTAGATTCAAACACTGGCATTTTCCTCTAGATCAAGAGCCTTGATTGAACACCTAAATTCCTTGACAACTCTTTGAAGTTCAGTACACAATGATTGAAGACGCCAAGCAGACTGTTCGAGTGGGTCACGTGCCTTTGACAGGCGGGCACTGCTACTGTTGGGTGAAAGGAGGATTGCTACCCTGCAACCTTAGAGCGAACATAGTTGAGTTTAGATTTCCAATCAGCCATTCCCATTGAATACCAGTTGAAATACGGAACCTACAAACATACAAGCAAATTGCTTGTCAATTAGTAAGATATTAATGTCATGTTTGCCAAATACAAATAAGTAAATAAGACAAACTGAAGTTCTTTGCAAATTTACTTATGGGAACATTATGCAAATTTACTGTTAGCAGCAAAATTTTTATCCAAACATAATGTGTACATACAATTAATACAATCAAACACATCGGTACTTTTTGTATAAGTGGATTCAATTTATTGAAAGTATTTTTATAAAAGACTAAATAATTATGATCTTCATTAGTCTGTTCAAGCTACTAGACCATACTTAAGTAAATTAAGTGCCTGTGACAAGATACAAGACCATTAAATTATACTGCATTTGAAGCAACAGCACAATAGCAACCATAGTTCCGAGTTGTTGTAATTTGACGTCTAAAGACAAGGTCAGAGAGGTCTGCAAAATCTGCACTATACACACAAACCAAGCACAAAATATTCTGTACAGCGATCCTGCTCCATTTGGAAAATTTTGAAGATTTAATTATCAATCATACCTCGACATATTTATAGCCCATGATCTCCAGATGGCGCTTCCTCAGTTGTTCCTGTCCACAAAGTTGTTTTGAATTGTAGCAGTAGCTCTTTTCATGCAAAACACAAACGGCTACTCTGAAAAATGAATAAAGATTCTATGTATGCAACAAAGACAGTTTAACCCAATTCTTTATGAATTTCATATCAGTTTCTCCTATTTTAAATATCACTGAGCATCAGCAGTATCAGCTCGCTCCAGGTCCTTATAAAGTGACCACCTTAGGAAATGTTTGACCTCAGGCATATACAAGTCTTCAACAAATCAGCAATGGTTACCACGACAAATAATTTACACCAGCGTTTCCCAAAGTGGGTTCCGCGGGGTGGGCGCAGGGGTTCCGCGAAAGATGGTTAAAATGCTTTCTTACTATGAATGATGATAATAATTGGTTACGAAACCATTCAAAGTAGGCAAAAAGCCAGATAACTCTTCTAATGAAGATTACGAACATCTTATTGACATAATGCAAATGAAGCAGAATCACTGATCAGTGTCTGGAATGCTGGAATTGGAGCGTTAAAGAATCCTTCTCCCCTCTTCCCGTTAACTGCAGTTAGCATGCTTTGACATTTGCCGCTTAAAAATTGTGCGAAGCCGCATTCTTTTATTTTACTGGAACAGAAGCAAAATATAGAAATCGATGACTTGATGCAGCTGACAATAAGAATCCAGCTTTCAATAGCATGAAGCAGTTATAGACAAAATGCATGAAAAGAAACAGGCGCAGTTCACATTCATTCATTTTCAGTTCCTCCACCATCACTAGGCCTACTAATCACACACCATCACCCTCCTCAGGCTCCTCTATTCATCACCCCTTGGGCTTTCATTCGAAACTAAAGACACTTCTTTTCCATAACTCTTACCCTGTCTCATCTGATCATCCACCCTCCAATTGCCGGCTCAGACGACACTCGTCTTATTAGTAGCTGTTCCGCTCCCTCTGATCCTATGGTAACTCGCCCTGACCACCACGGACCATTCTTATGGACGACCCTTTTGACTCTACGCAGCACTCGTGAATAAGCTGGTGCCCCGCGCTTGGCTTTCGAGTAGCGGTTTAGAAATTTGGAGATTACAATTTACAATTACGCATTCTAATTTCATGTACATTGTACACCCAGTCACCTAGCTATTGAGATCCACGTACTATAGTCGTGGTTTTCGAAATAGTGCAATTAAATTTTTCCTATAGGGCCTAAGAAAAATTACCTTTCTACAGTAGTGCATGTTTAGTTGGCCTATATGCTTCTCAGGGCTATGCATGTTTTAATGCGTTTAGTTGAGATTGGGGTTCCGCGAGAAAATATTAGGGCACGAAGGGTTCCGTGGCTCAAAAAGTTTGGGAAACGCTGATTTACACACACACACATATTATATATATACATATATGTGTGTGCGTGCATCTGTGCCTATGTACTTGGAGAGATGCACCCCTTTACAAAGCATACTCATCCAAAGATTCCTGGTATGGCTTCAAAACTTATTAGAGGACACATATGATGTACATGTCCAATGCAGCTTGTCCAATGTCCATACTTATCTATATCTATAAGAAAGGACTTTGCTATGTATGTATGCGACTTTGTCCAGAATGCACGCTCTCAGTTTTTGAGCTTTTCACTCCAAACCTTCACTACTGGGTAAGTCTCGGCACGAGACACAAAGTCGAGGGGTTGGCGATTCTCTACCACCATGGGGGTCAGAATGGGGGGTGAAACCCCCAATTTTTGTTCAATAAAACGCAGCTATTGATATGAATTTTTTTACCTAGATAGAGGGACCACCCGGATCAGTCGTTGGCGATTCTCTACCACCATGGGGGCCAGGGTGGGGGATGAAAACCCAAATTTTCGCTATAGGTTTCCATTCCCTTGCCATAGTTTCACAGTTAGACAGATTTTTACACGGGTCACATCGCCTCCACCCAGCACACACCTCGGCCCGAAGGCGCCGGGTGGGGCATGGGTGGGGATGGGGAGACGAAAATTTTCACGAAAACTCAAATTTCACGGGTGTCGCACCGGTGGAGGTCGGAGTGTGGTGTGGTCGGCAGGGTGAGAGTGGGGTGAGGGTGGAGGTGGTGTGAATTTTTCCGAAAACCCAAATTTCACGGATGGCGTACCGGTGGAGGTCAGAGTGTGGTGGGGTGTTGTGGAGTGGGATGGGGTGTGGTGAGGTGGCCGGTAGCAGGTCGAATCCTAAATTTCCCGGGCAACGCTGGGTACCCCAGCTAGTAAATATATATGTAATTATGTTTATTTATATATATATATATATATATATATACACATGTATTATGTAACTATATATACAATTATATACATAAATAGTGACATACTGACTACCAACTCATTTTCATCAAAGGAATAGGCTACAACTGATATATACATTACAGTATTATCACTTGAAATAATTGCATACTTATTACTTAATGAATAAAATACTGGGAATATCTTTCCTTAGAGGATTCTGCACATGACTAACTTCTGAGCTTGCTTCTTGTCTTCCGATTCTTTCATCTGAATGACAGGAATAGGCTTTCCACTGCTGTCAAACGCACATTCAAAATCTGAAATTCAAACAAGAGTTCCAAACTTAATCACTTACAGAAAATCATTGAAGACAACACATGAAAATTTACATTCAAAGAACAATTCACACATTAAAAATACATTTAAATACTCTACTTCTTGGCACTGTTCCTTAAGTTCAGTATGTCTTTCAGAATGCTGTGTTCAACCAAACTTCACAAAGATTCTTCAAATGCATGATATGCCAATTGTCGAGGGTCATAAAACATGTGATAAGTGAAGAATTACCTTAAATTACCATACCTTACAAGGTCAACTCATATTTTTAAAGCAACTTCATTCAGCTGTACTAAAGTAGTCGGGAAGCCAAGATACACAAAGTGGATCCGATTGATAATCAATAGAGTGTGAGATATGAAATCAGATGTATTTTGTTCAGTATGTACACAAACTATGCAAGTACGCATGGAGGGAGAGTTAATCAAATGCATATGTGGGGTGCGGTGGTGTAGTGGGTATGTTCGTTGGCTTGCAGCCAGAGGGTTGCAGGTTCGAATCTACCTCAAGTCGCCGCGTAAGGACCTTGGGCAAGTCCTTCACTCGCAATTGCTCGAACACTTCGGCATGAAACTCCACTTCAGTGTCCGCGCTGTAGTCGGGAGCGCTTCTGAGTAGTGAGCTTGAAGGGGTGCTATAACAAGTGCACATACAAACAAACAAATATGGGGTACGTAAACACAGCAACAGGAGTGAAGTGGGTAACACGCCAATAATAATTTGTCTATTATAGCCCCCTTCAACCGAGTCACTGAACAGCCATCAGACAAGTACTACCAGGAGATGTAGGACCGTGGAAGAGGGGTAGCCGTATGTGACGTTACCCTGTCTGCTGCTAATGATTAATTACACATAGACTGTTCTGTAAATTTAGGGGAGGGGCATCAATGTGCACACACAGGTCGGGCATAGAAAAGTACACTTGTATATAGCAAGAGGTCAATTTTTTCTAGATATCTTCGCACAAACTAAATGGACGAACTGTCAATGATATTTTAACGCACCAAACCTTGATGACCATGTAGCATTTGTCTTCTGTAACTGTTTTTCATGACAGCAAGAAACTGAAAATTACCAATGTTGTAGAAGTAGGTTGAATAACATCCAGCTCTAATGAATCTATGTCCACCAAGAATTTCACACAAAGCTCTCTGCACGTCCTGCTTCAATTTGTCTTCTCCTGGACAAGGTGCTTCTTCAACTGACACAAAATAGCAACGCAGGAGATGTAGAAAATATAAAATTTTACTGGCACTTAAATCATTAAAACATCTTAACAAAGCTCATCTTCACAGCAAAAGTCTGAACAAAACATGGTCTGGAATAAATAATCTAAATTTTCAAATTGGGGGGAGGGAGATGGTTGAATGCTATCATGCTGGTATCAAGGTCAGAAGGAAGCAGGTTCAATACCTGCTAACTCCGCTAGTTTCAAATCCCTTGGGGGACAATTGTAAAATGAGCAGCAGGATAAACAAGCGCCTGGCAGGCTGCCATACAGTCAAATTCGACATCTATTAAACTTGTTATCAATGTTACCACTATATCAGACAATCTTACTGCATATTTGCATCTTATATATAAGAGATATGTGGGGCGCGGTGGTGTAGTGGTGGCGTCGTTGCCTTGAAGCCGGAAGGTTCAAGGTTCGAATCCACCTCGCCGCGTAAGGACCTTGGGCAAGTCCTTCACTCACAATTGCTCAGCGCTTCGGTGTGAAACTTCTATGCAGTGTCCGCTCTGCATTCGGGAGCGCCTCTGAGAGAGCTTGAAGGGGCGCTATAACAAGTGCACATACAAAAAAAATTATTATCTTAGGAACAGAAACGTGTTACAAAGTGACCTCATAACGACACAATTCTTGGCATGTTCCATGTATAATTGTACATGAAGACTAAAATGTAGAACTCTTGATGTATAACTGTACAACTGTCGTCTCTTTGAAGCATACTTTCAGCAATGTTATCCAAGCAGAACTGTTCGTGAAACCATGGAATATCCAGTTGTGGACATTCGAGCACGACGCTACGGTTGAGTTCCATCATGATTCGCTCAGCTGACTTAGCATGCTGAGGATTCTCTGTGGAGAATGAAAAAGCAAACAACATACTTTGAACAATCTATTGTCACCTTTGAACAGTCTATTGTCACTTTGAACAGTCTATTGTCACCTTTGAACAGTCTATTGTCACTTAAATCACAAACACAGTGGTACTGTGTCAATGTTCTTATCCTTTGCCTCCTCTCTCAAAGTTAAACTCCGACAAATCAATGCGAAAAAGAGTAATTTATAAGAAGAGTGTGTTCAGTTAATGGCCATTGGGCACCTGTCATCATAAGTACGTTTCAGCCAAAGTTGTTTCAAGCTCAGGACCACACATCTGAAGAGCAGCAAATCTGATATTATGATAAAAAATGTAATGAATTAGCATTATTATTTTCTTTATTAACTCTATAGATCATTGTTATAGAATCTTGGTGTATCATTTTAATATCTCAGAAGACAATCACATGTATTACTTTTTGCTCTTTTCCTTTTAACCAAAAAGCACTGGGTAAACGGAGGGAGAAACTATAAATTTATACATGACAATTTAATATAAATAGATTCCTTTAGATGCTTTATTTCCTTACATGTTTAGACTTGCTCTGAACTAATAATAGTGGTAATCATTCTGTAATCTGAACTAATAATAGTGGTAATCATTCGGTAAGATTACTGATAAAAAATTAACACCATGTAGCCCAAATGTATTAGCGACAAATGCTAATCGGATGGAGTTCATTTATAACAGATCTATTTATCGAATTACAGACCTGTAAACACAGAAGGCCCATCAGCATAAAGTTTATTAGTTTACATCGCCACAAAATAATATCTAGAATACAACCCCTTAACGTAGCGCTGTCCAACAATTTTTTGGTACCGCGGGCCGCAGACAATAAAATCTTCAAGCCGAGGGCCGCAACAGTAAATAGGCTTAGTTAAAATTTAGCGATAATTATTAAAGGCATTGGCATTGATTATGGGATCATTCTAATGCAAAAATGAATTATGATAATAATACACAATTGCATATATATATATATATATATATATATATATATATATATATATATATATATACATTGCATACATATATTATCCATGCTTTACAATGGTTCAGTACAAAAAAAAGCATAAGGTGATTCAACTACAGTTTTGTTGGCTCAGTTCCACTTTATGGCTGAGCCGGATTTCCATCCTCCTGCTCATCGAAATGTCAAAGGTTCAAAGCCAGTCTTCGGTGTAAAGATCAGTCATAATCGTCGGTCGAGAAACATCGGCTTTCGTCGATCACGAGATCCCTTAGGCCTATCGATTGCTTCCTTCCAGCCCTCAGGACTAGAACTGGACTATCTCTCGAAAGGCATGATCACACTCATTTAGGCCATAGAGACTGAACTCTGCAAGGAATGACTACAAGTGAACGGTTTGTGATGGTGTGTGAAGTACAAGGATAAAACCAGAAGTCGTGTTTCAGCCTCATGAAGAGACTACGGGAACCAAACCCCCCCAGTGGTGAACAAAGAGGACATTAGATGTCGGTTTGCCTTCCTGGTAGCTGTACAAACTCTGGCAATTTTTAGAATATCATCATTAAGAACAAAATAACAGTAGACCACTGACTTTTTTTCTTAACTTCATTTGCACAAAGTTTTTTTTAAGTAGTGAGTTCGGTGGGTCACTTTAAATCACCCTGCGGGCCGCATGCGGCCTGCACATTGGACATCACTGCCTTAACATCTAAAATGACAACAGCGCATTCTGCATATACACCAGCCAGTCATTGTACATACACTTATTTTAAAAAAATACTAATTTGCACACACACACATATTTGTGATAAATAGAGTACTCATCTAACCCTGGATTGCAATCCCTGAATACTAAGGTGGCCCTTAGCATACAGCCAAAAAATAAAAATCGTAAAATTTTGTCTGGCACCCTTTCAATCCATGCCAATTATAGAAATAACATTATGTTGAAAAGAATTTTGGAATTGCAAAACATTTAGGGGTGCCCCTCGAGCGCCGAAATTTATTCTTTAATACAAATTCGATCAATTGAATCATACAATTTCAACCAAACTATATTCAACACACTGTGACTCATAATTTTACAGAGATGACTAAAATACACTCTAGTGATGCAACAATGCCAATGAAACAAGTGTTTACTGTTCAATTATAATTCAGTTATTGTTCACTGTTCAGCTGGTCACAGAAGTAAATGATCAGTACAGGACAATAAAATGCAGGAATCACTGCTTTCTACTAATTTGACACTATATTTCTTTTCGTACAGTCAGGGAACTGTCGTCGATGTTCACTGACAACCTGCAGGAGAAATTGAAGCTGATCCTCATCTTTTGTTAGCTTTTTTATTTAAGTCCTGGATGAGTGCCACACCTCGTTCAGCTCTATCATTGACGACAGCCAACCCTTTGAGCACTGCTTGTGCTTCTCGAAATGCTTCATGCTCTTCCCAAAGAACAGGATCTTTGGAAAGCATCATCTCAGATAGTCCACGCAGACCAAGCACCTGGAATAGTTTCTTGGAGTTGGTTGTACAGTTTTGTTCCAGACCGCTGGTGCCAAGAAATGCATCTGACTTCATACTGGGTCGTTTAGGCGGATGATCTGGGGTTACTTCTTCCATGGCAGCAATCATTGGCTTCTTGGAGTCATTGGATACCCTTGAATCAAAAAGAGCAAGTCCAATAAGCTATCTATATAGAAATAATAGGAGATCTTTATTCAATTCTTGTTCTATTAGGAAACATGCACCTGAGCGATGACCTGTGTTGCTGGCTGTGGTGTCAAAGCACAAAGCAACAAGCTGATCTTGAACATTCCACTCTCTCAAACACTGGACGACTGCAGATGCTTGAGCTGAGCCTGTTCCTGAGGATAGTTTTGGAATGCCCAGTAACTGTTCAATTCATACACCCGAGATCAGAACTGGAAGACGGTCAACATGTTCGCGGGATATCAAATCTTCCAGAAACTTGCCGTCCCAATGAACGGTTAAAGGAAACAAGGCGGAAAATTCGTATTGAAGGCTGTTTGATTTGGTGGTTCTGTTGCTCGCCCTGGCTTGTTGAATGAAATTTTGGTTGATATTCAAACTCTTGACGTCACAGTCAAGACTGGAAGTCACTTCGCTAAGAACGAATGTAGCATTTCTTGACGAAATCTTTGTTCTGTCCAAAGCCGATGTCAGACCAGGAGACAGAATATTGATTCTGGCTCGTTTGGGCGCAGTTGCATCATTTTTACTAGAGTTTGTGCTGCAGGTTTTGTTTCCTTTACATCCAACGTCAGGCCCATCACTTTCATCACTTGATTGTTCATCACTTGAACAGGAATTGATATCCAGTAGGCCTACTAACTGGCTTGTACACACTGCGAGCTCTTCCTGTGGTTTTCTTGCGCATCTGTTACACTTCCTTTCGTTCCTGTGCACTCTGTCTTCGACGCATATCCAGCATGTCAGCTGCACCAACTGAACCTGGACGTCCCTTCTGCCTTTGAGAGAGTAGAAAGTCTCTGTCTTCAGGAATGGATATCATTGTGAGAGCGTCTGCATGGGCAATATCAAACAGGTCATCTAGTCTCTCCATAAATTTCTCCTCCTTAATCTTGTGAGCTGTAGCTGTTCGGTGTCTATGCTTTTGAAGTCCTTTCCATTCCACGAACACCGACTCCAACTTGTCAATACAATGCTTTTTGCCTCTTACAGGTATACCAGCTCGGTTCCAAAATAGAGTGGCTTTTTCTATAGCCTGTTGACTGGAATAACGGACTCTCTGTTTGCCAACTTTGAGTAGATGCATGAAGTATCCAAAAGTTTGACGATACGATGGCAACTTTGCTCCAAGAATTTCAGGCTCATAAGAGCCAAGTAGATAGACACTTGTTTCCCTCGCGTTTGCATAATTAATTATGAATAATTATTTGTAATATTTCGTATTTACTATGTCTGACAATGTAGGCCTATGCTTCCAATTATTATTATAGTAGACTAAAATCAAATGTCTTTTCTTGCATTAAGCAACTCTTCATAAAATATTGTCACCTTTTTTCAACCAGACAACAAACGTTAATCAAACATATATTTGAAATTGTACTAAAATTTTAGAGCTCACGTAATTTTAATAAGTTAGTAAGTGCTAAATATTAAATGTTGAAGCATTGCAAACATTAGTAGGCCGACAGAATGTATTAAAGTGCTGAAAATTTCAGTTTGCAATTCCAATTATAATTTGGAAGTTTACTCGTACATTATTGAAACTTGAGAGCTCGGGGGGCACACCTAAATATTGCCCTATTGCAAAGATTTTTTGCACAAATTATTTTCTTCATAATTGAAATAGATTGGAGGGGTGCCAGCAGATTATTTTTAACTTTCATTTTTAAGGGCCACCCTACTGAATACCTTACAACTCAGTTACAAAATGACAGCACTGAGGTCATGCAACAAGCAATGTACCTTCAATGAATTTCTCGAGTTCTTCTATGTCCTCCAGAGTGAACAGCTGAGCCAGTTCCTTTTCTGGATAGAGCAGGATAACACTCAAGTGATTGAGCAGCTGCAGACACGTCCTGAAGTCTCTCTCGGCGCGCAGCTTCCTGTAAACTTCTTCACTGATCTCCAACAGCTCCTCCCGTAGCTGCGGCTGGTATCCGACCTTCGCACACGCCCCCAACACCCACATCACCTTGCTTTCGTCAATAAAGTCACGATTGTCAACGACGAACTTCACCATGTCGTCGCACACTTCCGGAAGATAGAAAGAAACCCTCAGGAACATCTGCGCAACCTTGACGACGCTGACGTCGTTGAGGTTCTTCGTAAACCTCGGATACATCGCCATCAGCTTGTCGGTGAGAATCGGATCGCGATTGCGGTTGTGAATGACGAGTCCGAGTGTGAGTTGGTAGAGGTAATCGATCGTCTCGATCGACTCAAGACGCTCGGCGATGCTCGTGTGTAGGACGGTGAGTATCTGTGACATCTGGCGACGAAGCGGTCCGGTCATCGGTTGTCGCATGGAGTTGATGCCAAGCGCCAGGCGATACAGTTCCACCTCCCTCCATTTCGGAATGGCAATTATCAGCTTCCGGTAGAACTCTTCGGGCAGCATTTTGTAGCTGAAAGGCAGCAGAAATATGGCCAGCGATGATAAGCTGTAAAGATGGATGCCATGCTGGTGATCAAAGTGCGCAAGCACGGCCTGCATGAACTGAGCCTCGTGGTCCTGATCGAAAAACCGACGTCTAATTAGAAGCTTAACAATCTTGTTGTAGCGACTGATGTATGTGATGATGTCATGTGCCTGAGCGACAACATGCGACTGGAAGAGCCTCAGCAGGTCGCGGTTGACGTACAACATGTCGTTCAAACTGTCGGCAATGTTCGAAAGAATGATGATGTCAACGTCTCCCTGACGAAGCAGCCTGGAGTGCAGCGCGCCTTCAAAACGACGGACAATCTCTCTGGAGGTGCGACGCGTCAACGCATACATGAGATTCGTAACCTCACAGAGTCGACTTTCCTCCGTCAGCAGCGTATCCACTCGATCCTCGATCAGCTTTGCAAGATCCGGTTCGTAGCAACGACTGAGTTTCAGCGACTGGCACATGTCCGCAATGTGATTGCTATCGAGGCGGTCGACCATGCGATAGCAGACGTTGACGATGTCGGAAATGATGCCAAGCGCCAAGTGCTTGTGAAGTCGATGATTTAACGACAGCTTCTGACCCATTCGAAGGAACGCACTGACGTGATCTGGTTCTTCAAGAACCTCATCACGACGCAACGCCTTAGTGAACCACTCCAGAAACTTCTCTATTCGGGTGATATCCAAAAACTTGAGATTGTTCACGCAGAGTGTTGCCATGGCCGCCATCTCGTCACCGGAAGCATCCATTGGACTCAATGAATCGATAACTGCCTCGAATCTGTTCAGCATCCTTCGTAAAGCTAGGAAATCGTAGCCAGGCAGTGCTTTCATCGAGCTACTGATAGTCACCATTGGCAGTATGCCAAACTCTGGAAGTCGGTCGTGAATACTATACAATAATTTGTGCATCAGAGGGTCTTCAAATGAAAATCCCATGAACAATAACGACAGAAAGCAGTCGGCGAGTTGTTTATCGGTGAATTTTTCGTAGTTTTTTTCAAGTATGCTGCGCCATATGGAGTAGTTTTCATGGTTCAGTATCGGTAGTGCCATGTTTCTCACATCATTGCGTATATGCAGCTGAACGAAGGCAACGTGCAGGTTAGACTGCAACCACGAAAACCTGTTTGTCAAGTCACGATAATGGAAACGCAAGAGTTGATCTGTCACGAGCGAAGCATGGTCTGCGGTAAGAGAGTCCTTATCAAACTGACCAAGCGCATTCAACAGGTCCGTACAATTCTGTTGGCCAAGAATCGTTTGAGAAGTGGAATCTGTTCTGTCCATAAATGGATGGGAATTAGTTGGGTTGCCGAGATACCTGGCTGAAGACTTAACAAGATGGTGATCATGCCTTAGCAAAGATGAAGTCGCTAAACGAATAGCATAACGAGGTTTATGTCTTCCTAGGCATTGTCGAACACTCAATGAACTCAGATTCCGAGCACTCAAGCATCTATGAACGCAAGATGCCCCAGCAGACATGATGAATACATTTGCATTCCTACAGATATGATGTGAAAGAACCATCTTATACACTTTTGCCGGATTATCTAAAACAGAACAACAGCTAATTTGCATCACCTTCAGTTAACAAAACTAAATCTGCAATCATCTCAATACAAACAACTGAACTGAAATTTACTTTTAATAACCATTGCATCACTATCCTCAGGGTATTTTGAACCAAACGCATAGATCACAGGAGAGACTGATGTGTTGTCACATGATGATGTCACTTGATGCCGTGACAAAAGTGAAGTTGATACCATTGATTGAGCCTGCTTTTGAGATGTGTTTGGATGCTAATGCGGTGGCCTTTCACCAAAACAGCCTACATTAAAATCCAGTATGTGTTATAAAGGGGTAAGGCCTGAATAATAATAATAATAATAATATTATTATTAATAACGACGACTAGGTGCCGTTTCAGATGTTTTTATTTTAGTAATTAGGGTGTAAGTTCCTGAGGGATCATTAGTACTCAGGGCAAAAAAATTAATAATAATAACGACAATATACATATGGTGCTGTGCCACAACGCGGCCATACCGCTACAAAGGCGCACTCACGAACAGCCGAATCCCGAATACCCAAAACAAATTTCTGCTGGACCCCAAATCGATTTTCTAAGTGCAACCCACTCATAACCTAAGAGTGCAACCCGAATTTCCGAAGCAAATATTGAATGGAACCCCGAAATCGATTTTCTAAATTTGACACATGTAAACAAATGATTTTTAGACATTAAAAGTGTGCTATCAACAACACCAACATGCCACGATGTCAGGTACTTGATTTAACTCTGAAAAGTTTTCGGGGATTCGGCGACTTGCATATAACTACTTTCGGCAAATCTGGCTTTCGTGCATATTCAGTGTTTTTGGGGATTGGGGCACCAGCCAACTTGGTCATCCCATGTCAAGTCATTTCTGCTCACCCAAAGTGACCCTCAGTCAAATTTTGTCGGGAGCAAATCATTGAACATCAAGTGGTCAGTGAATTGGATGCAAAAAATATTTAATACTAATTAATCGATAGTTGGCGCTGCATCTGCAATTGTCTGAAGATCGAAAACTGTCGTATTGAACAATGACAGATTTTACTTTCAGTCAGTACTAGTAATCGGCCTACTGTAGAATGACACGCATGCTAGATTGGCTTGACTTCTTGCATAATTAGCTGCACGTCGGAATAGGCTAACGATTATCATGTCAGCAATCGACTTCAAATATGAAATTGGTTTTTTTGCAAGTCGGGTAAAGTCGCTTTGGCTCTAAGTCGTCCACTTCAAGTCGACCTCAAGTCAATTTAAGGTCAAAGTCGGGATAGAATGGCTGAATGACTTTAGTCAGCCAATCTGACCCGACTTTGACCCTAAAGTGATTCCCAGGTCGGGGATCAAGACTGCCAAGCTTGAATAGTACCCTGTTTTGCTAATCGGCTCTTCGGCACCTTGCCCCGTCACCTGCTGAAAATTATGGCTACTGTCAATCATTACAATTTTTTAGAGTTTCACACCTTTGTTCTAAAAGTCTTGCAAATTTCTTACTCTTTTAAGTGCTTCAGCTTGTGCAAAAAATAATTTAAGAACACGCGTGTAACCTCATTCAAACGCAAACGTGCATAAGAATGCAGGCAAATGCCCAAGAATGTTTTATCATAACTCCATGAATACTTTTCACAGAACGCTAGCAATAACATAATTAGTCTTAACTTCTTAAGAAATTCACAACAGATATTCACTAATACATGCGTAAGAGTACATTGTGGGCGATAATGTATTTATTAACCTTATGGGCAGGGATGCCACTCTGAATTTTAATAAACGTCAGATCCGGCCAAAACAAAGACTAGAAAAGGCTAGATCGGAAATTTTTGAAAAATGCATAATTTTCGGCCTTGAAATTTCTGACGACTCTTTTCTTAGTGTATCAGGCTCCGAAAAATTTCTATTTCTCCTCTCAAATTTACTGCTGACCCTTTTTTAGTCATTTCTCTCTGAAATCAGAAATATTCTTGAAATCTTCCTTCTTTTTACTACTGCTTCGTACAAGATTTCTGAAAATCCGCGGTCAAGAAAAACCTAGATTTTGACAAAAAACCTAAACCTAAATTATACAAAAAACGATCTAGGTGGAAAAAACTATGAGTGGCATCCCTGCTTTTGGGTATTTACCATTGAGAGATGTGATATTATTTTATAAAATTATACTTCCCAATGGTATATACCATAGAAAACATTTCTTACCATTGAGATGTGTATTATAATATTATTATAATCATCATTATCGCTGATAAGAAAATCAATATTATAAATTATTATATCATTAGATAATATAATTAAAAATCTCAATGTTTTTTCAATAATCCATTCGACGTAGACCTTCTATCGTAATCGTAATCTCCAAATTTCTAAAGCGCTATGCGCGGGGCACCAGCTATAGGCCTAATTCACTAGCGCTGGTAATCTATCTGGTAATTTATCTGGTAATAGGGCCTTTTCCAGAGCTGGGTGTCGCCTCAGACCATGCAGGTCTACCTGATATAGAGCTTAATTGTTGCCTCTGGGGTATCCAAGGTCGCCTCCCCTCTGATAGCCTATGTTCATGGTTCCATTTGCACAAATTGCAGATAATTATATGTCTGCATCGAGTCTTATCCGTTGCAGGCCCAGCGGGATGGAATTGGCTACTCCTGCGGGAACTGGTCCTACTAAATTTCTTGTGCTAGTAGCCTACTGATGCTTTTTTTAAATTCAACTCAAAACTACCTTTTGGTCGTACGCTGGAGTCAGAATTAAGCGCCTCTGATGTAATGTAAATCTTCGAGAATTTCTCAGCGCCCACAAAAGCCACGTCAGGGAGACCAGCTTATTCACCGGCGCTATGTATGAATGAACGAATGATCGATGGACGAATGAATGAATGAATGAATGAATGAATGAATGGATGGATGAATGAATGGATGGATGGATGGATGGATGGATGGATGGATGGATGGATGAATGGATGAATGAATAGATGAATGAAATGGGCCTACTGAAGCCGAATGTTCTTATTTAGGCCTAACGATCATTTTACTTATTATTTTGATCGCTAATAATAATAGGCCTGATGATAGTCTACTAAAAACTATCCAGACTTTGATTTTTATAATAATTAGGCCTAGGCGATAATGAAAATCGACGCCCTTTAGGGATCCTAGCCTATATCTTGGGCAAAAAGTGAATAATAATAATAATAATAATAATAATAATAATAATAATAATAATAATAATAATAATAATAATAATAATAATAATAATAATAATAATAATAATAATAATAACAATAATAATATTTTACTGGAGTTTGGACGCCGTGGTGTCCCAGACTCCCAGTTTCCGACGATCGATCCAAGGGATATACCCTACCAGATTTAGATCCTAAATATTAACAAGATAATATTATATTAATACGTCAGATCAGGGGTTATTTTAAAGAATTTTCTCAACTGCACATAAATGACGTATTTTTAGACTGGACATAAGAAAGTCCTTGACCAGGGATTTGTCCCCTAAAGCTGAAGCAGCTTTTGGCGAGCGCTCGTTAATAAGCTGGTGCTTTGCGTTTGACCTTCGACTGGAGCTTTAGATGTTTAAATATTAAGATTTTCCGACTTTACAAAAATTCATATCAAAGATCAAAATCAATTGTTATGACAATGTTTGACTAAAAGTTCATCATGGCAAAATCTCCAAATGAATTAACGAATGAAATCAACTAGACGTTCTTAGACGTTTAGACTTTTTAATATCCTTAATCGAGCAGAGATCCCTTAAAGATCCCTTACAGATCCTCTGCTGTTGCTGGAATTGGAAATAGCTCAGAAGGATTGTTAAGTGTAATAAAGTTAAATGGTCCTATGTTCCTGGACACTTCTAAAGTTTCGCTAGCAGGCCTATATGTAAGGGTGCGTCTAAATGTTGCTTTTCTGCTCTGAAACCCTGGTCATTAATTAAGATCAACATGATATTGTTTTGCTAAAGCTAAAGCTAGCAGACAAGATGAGATATATCCCCAAGAAATAAATATTTGAGCTAATTTCAAATTTTGTATCAAATATAACCCACTAACTGCAAAATACGATGTAAGACCGATAAATATCATTAGCAAACCTCCCAAATGGTCATTATTGATCGATAGACCTATACTGACACCCACATCAACACGAATATGTACTGTTTAGGCTAATAGCAGTTTTAACCAGGAGCCGCGTCGCCGATCTACATGTAAATGATATTTTACCCCACCATGACTTGGCTCAGGGTACGACTGCTGGAAATTTTGCATGCTACAAGCTCTGGTGTCATTCATTCATGAGAACCAGAATGTGTGCGCGAACATAGCCGCAGACTTGGTCCTGGGTTTGTGGAAACGAACGAGCGACCGAAGGACAATAATTTCCAATGCACGAGCACCTAGCTGGGTAGGGGGTTTTGGAAGGTGATCTACCAATCCCATTTTTGAATTTTGTTTAATTTCCACACTGCACTGGTGGTATTCTAAGTTGTAATTTAGCGAGGTTGCTCATTATTATTTTCAGTGCTGATAGTCATGGTTTAGGATTTTAATAAGTGTCCCGTCCCATTGTTTAAATATTTTTTACAACATTATAATGGCAACTTTTAGACTGTGATCTTAAAAGAATTTATCACAAATTTCACCCCAAAAGGCATGGTTTGAGGCTTCAATAAATGCCCCTCCCCATTGTTTACATTTCTGCATTTCCACACTGTAACTGTCATCTGAACAAAATTGCTCTTTTTAAATGCTGACAGCTATGGTTTTTAGAGTTTAGAGAGTCTATTCCTTATTGTTTAATTTTTTTCATTTGCACGCTGTTAATCTGGCATTTCAAGCTGTCATTTGAAAAAAATACTCATAATTTTCTTTTCTCGTCCAATGTTCGAAAAAACTTCATTTGCCCACTATTGTGATAGCATTTTAGGCTGTTACCTTGACAAATTCAATCATAATTTGGTACTCAGAGACGTGGTTTAAGACATGAAAAATTCCCCCTACCTGTAAGCTTATCTTAATTTTTTGTAATTTACATAACGTAGTGGTGCTGTGCATGGTGGCAGTTTAGGCTGTCATCTTTATAAAAATTGATAATTATGGACAAGCAGTGGATAACACCGTAGAAATCTATAATAATGTTTGTGATAATATTTCTGAAATATTTGGGGGATATAAGATATAAGCATCTCCGTCACCACCACAGGTTCCGGGTTCCGTTCCTCGATCCTATCCCACCTAAGTCCACACCCCTGTGCGAGATGCTAGTTCTATAACATAGGCCTTCGTGTATCTTTCAGATTCTGAGGATGGTGATTTTTGGATGGGATCACATAAACTCAAAAAGGGTGCGCGTAATATGGGAGATAAATCTATATGGAGTATTTTGAAGAAAATTTGAGTATGCATTGACCTACAATCCTACAGCATGTAGCCTATGTATGTATTGGATAGCCTGTGTGGTTGAAAGGCTAGCTCAGTCTGGATGTCTGCCTGATTAATTCTTTTTTATCGCCTGTTTCCAGTTAGATACTTGGGTTGCTATATTATAGTATAGCGCTTGCGTCATTTTGCTTTATGCGTCTGACTGTCTACGTCCCTTCCTGCTTCAGCTTGTCAGAGTAAGCGGCAAAAGCAGGAGAAAGTAGACTACGATGGCCAAGAAGTTGTCATTATGGTATGAAGAATAACCCCGGCCTTTACAACTTTATCAGGATACCAACCTACAGCAGGCCTTGAATCTGCATCCGCCCATACATTTAGCCTACTGCAAATTCTTCTGTCTGCGGCCTATGTGTGATTTTTTAGCAGAACCTTGTCTTCGATTACATCACCCATTTTCCCCGCTCTTACTTCATGCACACGGGTGACCTTCGCCGTGTCGGTCTAATGCTTGACTTGAAAACTGCATGTAATCACCTTATCTATTATAGTTCACGCCAAATTTCAACCGGCCTGCTCTTTTCTTTAACATAAATATCACACAAATAAACCGCCTCAAAGATGTTCACTTTGGGCTGTTACTATCATGTTTGTGTCCAACTTTTTACCAATAACTTCTCGTCGGTTCACGCAACTAGGCAAAAAGAAACTGCACAAGATCTGATTTTCAACTGCACAAATCTTTTTCCCAACTACACACTTTGTGTCCAGCTGCACGTTAAAATAACCTCTGCGTCAGATTTTAAAGTTTTTGAGTTTCGGAGATCACCAATCCCAGGGTATGACAGCGATATGTTGACGGAAGTTGGAAACTCCTCCTTCCCTCCTCCTCCTCCCCCTCTTCTTCTTCTTCCTCCTCCTCTTCTCCTTCTAGCCCTCCTCCTCGCCACATGTCTAAGTTGTTGAGCTTCGGAGATCGCCAATCCGAGGGTGTGACAACGATAGGCCTATTATATTGACGGAAGTTGGAAACACCTCTCTTCCACCTCTCCCGTAGTCTTCCTCGCCTCTCCCTCCTCCTCGTCACATCTTCCTCTGTCTGCCCCGTATTCGTTGTGTTGTCGTTGAAGCGTGTGGCTTCGTTGGTGCGTGACGACTGCGAGGAACCAGTCTCAGTCTCTCAGAGATGAATCGAACGATCACGCAGTCAGCTGTGTCTCCGGGGCATTTCGGAATGCATCCAGTCATCCGTGAAAGACCTTTGCACGAATTAGTGTCTTTGTTTCGAGTCACGGTTGGTCGCTAATTAGTGTTAATGACCATTAGCAGTTCGTTTAGTATCGATATGCTAATTAGATGTTCACACTAGAGCTGCAGGTATTAATGCAGCAATTATGGGCGCTCCCTTCTGACACCATTTGATGTACGTGTTTGCTATTTGATTATGCACTTCTGATGCTGTCGGCTCATTTCAACTTCAGCCAATCAAGATGCGTGGACTGTGAACCGTGTAGATTCGTAACAAAAACCGTTTACATTAACAAAATGCTACTTACTTACATACAGGCACGCACCAGTCGATTCAAGAATTAAGTCATGATTCTGGTGACTACATCTAATGAATATGGAACTAGGCCTAGAGCAGAACAGTACGTGTAGGCCTATTATTGGCTTAATAAAATGCATAGGAATTAATTGTGTTAGGCCTATTTAATTGAAGCCTTGCAGTTAACTTAATTTTAAATTTAATTTATTTTATAATAATAATAATAATAATAATAATCTTTTCTTTAATTGAGCGCCTGCAAGACGCACTGCGCTTTACATTTACAAGTTATGCAGTAATCTTAATTAAACTTAACTACTAACTGAACAAACAGCTTTGCAATTACAACGGCGCTAATAGCAGCCTACAAAGCATATCCGCCCAACGGGGGCTCGAACCTGCTACCTCTCGCACTCTTGGCCAGCGTGTTAACCATTACTCTACCGGGACCCCTCTTTTTACAGGCTATACATCACACGTTCACTAATTCAACAATCAATTGCAGGTTCAAATCCACCTCAACTTAAGCCGCTGTGTATGGACCTTTGTCACCTTGAGAAAGTTCTTCGATCACTCGAAATTGCTCAGGCGCTTCGGCGTGAAACTCGGATGAAGTGTCCGCGCTGTAGTCGGGAGTACCTACGAGTGGAGAGCTGAAGGGGCGCTATAGAAATGGAGAAATAAATAAATAAATAAATTGGACAGCAATTGAGGCGCTGTGGATAGCCTACGATGCTGGCCAGAGCAATGATCAGCGATAAGTTCGGCCTAATGAACAACCTGAGCCCAGTGGCGGCGCTAGTGGGGGGCTAGGGGGGCTAAACCCACCCTAAAAAAGGTCATCCATATTTTTCCTCATGTAAAATTAAACTTTTGGACGATTAACCCCCTTTAGCCCCCCAAAACTGAAATCCTGGCGCAGCCACTGCCTGAGCCTAGTTTGTTATTGTGTGGTACATGTATATTATTGACGCGGGTATACCGATTTGATCGACCCGCACGATCATTTTTTACAATGTCTGATGATGCGCAAGCGTTCTTTTTGTTAGAGACTTCTCACTGTAATCTCACATAACTTGTTATATATCGTAAAATCAGAATCATCGGTCGATATGCATTGATTGAATGATACAAAAGGCCACGCATTAATCAACTGCACTGAGCGCAAACGGTGTAGCCTACACCATAGGGTAGGCCTATAGGATAAACGTTTCTACGGATTCCAACGGAGTAAGTTCAACGATCAAGTCACAATCATATTCATGGTCTATAAACTCTAAAGTCTAAAGTATTAAGTTTAACCTCTAAACGACGCTGCAGCATGCAGTGCCGGCGCTAGCACCCCCCGCACCCCCCGGCCGGGGGGGGGGGGGCCCGAGTTTGAAAGGGGCCCCCAAATTTAGCTGGTCATTATGCCTATTATTTTGTGATTGTACAGATCCGGTCTGGTGCACGCCTCAACTAACCATATGGCACTGCCATAGCAGACCTAATGCAAATATCATACTGATTAAGGACATAAGTATAAAGCCATTAGAGTTTGAAAGGGGCCCCCAAATTTAGCTGGTCATTATGCCTATTTGTGATTGCACAGGTCCGGTCTGGTGCATGCCTCAACTAACCATATGACACTGCCATAGCAGACCTAATGCAAATATCATACTAATTTTTTGGGTGTAAGTATAAAGCCATTTAAACTAACTCAGGCAATTTCGTCCACTTTCTCAAACACAACGTTTATAAATTGTAACTTATTCTAATTGCTAATTGGAAGAAGCCTCAAAATAAAACCCGTGTGAGGCCCAAACATTGAAGCATGTGTAGGTTCCAGATGTCCTTAGTACATGTATGTGTCTGATCTCTAGTTTGCAAGGGGCCTCAAATTTAGCTGGTAATTATACCTTTCATGACTGTTCATTCCTGAAACCATGCACCGAATTATGTTTTAACGCAAAGAATACAAAATAATATCACGCAAACCAATAGAGCATTGTCCTTCAACCAAATAGGATACTTTGGGGTGTGGACAGGGGCACGGCCCCGCAATTTGTGGTTAGGACTGAATCCTTGTATCCCCAATATTTCAGAAATATTTCATAGTATAATCCACTGCCCATCAATATAATATTGATGAATTTTGTTAAGATGACAGCCTATACATGCTATCATTGCAGTTGGCAAATCGGACAAATTTAAACAATGTAGAGGGGACACTCTGAAGTCCTAAACCACGACTAACAGCATTGAAAAATGAATAATTTTTGTAAAGATGACAGCCTAAAATTCTACCATTACAGCATGAAAATTCCAAAAAAGTTAACAATTGGTAGGGGACATTTATTGGAGTCTTACACCATGTCTTTCAGCACTTATATTATGAGAAATTTTGCTGAGACGACAGCTCAAGGTATGGGGGGCCCCAAGGTTTTTTTTGGGGGGGGGGCCTCAGGTACCCTAGCGCCGGCACTGGCAGCATGTAGTCTATACCGCACTCAAGAAACCAAGATTGTTTGGCTTGCTGCTGTTTAACGACACTGTCATAATGATTGTAAAAAGACGATAAACGTCGTTCTCCACTTTCTTTATCAAAGGTTGGGACCGGTGTCACGAAATAGAGTATCCCCCGTATTAAGTGTATCCCCCAAATTAAAAAAGTCGAAAAAACCGCTTCGGCGTGTAGTTTTTTTGCAAATTAATTTTCATCTGCTTTGTTTTGAACAGTCACACTGACAGGTATGTTTGTTCCTACTAGATAATTTGTTTTGCCCTGTTTAGCTTTCAGGGGGGATACTCCGTTTCGTGTCACCGGCACATGCAGTCAGAGTGCGAGCAGTGGATCCAAGATAGTTTACTGCAGGGTCTCACATAGGGGGTTTCCTGAAATTTCTTCTTCTCTGCTTCTCCTCTCTCTTAATTCCGTCAAGTGTGTGTGATGACGATGAGAAGATGCACGCTCAATAATTAATGACGACGTAAAAATAAATGAATGCGTGGTTCGTGCCGTTCGTCTAGACCAGTGCTGTCCAACGTGCGGCCCGCGGGCCGCATGCGGCCCGCAAAGTGGTTTCAAGTGGCCCGCACGGGTTTACTAAGTTTTTGCATTTTTTGTGTAAAACGAAGTAGAGGATAAAGTGACTGGTCGACTTGAGCGTTTATTTTTTTATTGATGTTGTGACAATTGCCGATTTGCAATGCTACCAGAAAGGCCAATCCGAAACTAAACCTCTTCTTAATTTTCCTGGCGTTAGGCTCCCGTAGTCTATCTGGAGGTTGACACATGACCTCTGGTTGTGACAACTCTTCTTGCCGTACTCAGCTAAACGAACCCCGCAAACCCTCCCAAGCCGTTCAGTTCCAGTCAGTCCATGAGATGTGCAGTCTAGAGAGTTCCAGCACGTCTGCAAATGACTGCGACCATTCTTTCGAGAGACAGTAAAGTTATAGTTTTAAGGATCAGAAAGAAACAATCGATAAGAGACACAGGGCCAATGAATGGCGATGGCTTTGCTCTTTCTGGTCAGACGACTTTGACTGCTAGCTCTTTAGACGGAGATTCTGGCTTCATCGAATTTTTATGAAAGCTGTAGCAGGAGGATGGAAATTCGCCCCAGTAATAAAGTGGATTTTAGCCTAAAAATTGACTGCTCGACGTAATGAAGAGCTGAGCTGGCTAAGCTGTATGGGCGACGAAGCCAAGTGCGAGGCACGAAGAAACGCCACCTTGCACATTTTGGTGCTGAACTATTTTATTTTGAAGCATGACAATCGTGGTTTGTGTATTCCACATGCTATTATTCATTATTAATATTCTTGTGGAAACTGTCGAACTCTTCCATAAACAGCTCAAGACATTTCTCTTTGGCCATTCCAGGGTCGGTAGCATCTCTGATAAGGTATCTTGAACCGGCGGTAAATAAATTTCATAATTATGTAAATAGCTACATTGATATAATTATAGTTTATAATAATTCCATATTAAATTT
The DNA here is from genome assembly GCA_949752735.1 of Lumbricus terrestris. Lineage (NCBI taxonomy): Eukaryota > Metazoa > Annelida > Clitellata > Crassiclitellata > Lumbricidae > Lumbricus > Lumbricus terrestris. The sequence goes on from OX457036.1 coordinate 45,510,331, forward strand.
CAATACTCGTTTCAACATTATATGTTATCAAAAAAGTTTAGCCACTGCTTTTGAGTTTTCTGTTGCGGCCCTCGGCTTCAAGAATCCTACTTTTGCGGCCCGTGGTACCAAAAAGGTTGGACAGCACTGGTCTAGACCGTGAACGGCTAAGAGAAGGAATGAGGAGGTGCTACAGGAGGTGGGTGGCGAACGGCTTTGGGGAGAGGTAGAAGGATCGAGGAAGTTAAGTTACTTTGGTCACATCATGAGGAAGGAAAACTGTCTGGAAAAGGATATAATCACTGGAGAAACAGAGGGAAAGAGGAGACGCGGAAGACCACGTAGGATGTGGGTCGGCGACGTGAAAGAGTGGACCGGGATGACGATGGAGCAGGCGATTCGAGCAACGCAGCAGAGATCTTCTTGGAGACAGATCGTCCTTTGTGCCGCCAAAGTTCGGACGTACGAATAAGGCACCGACGACGACGGTTCGTCTAGGCCTCGATTAGAGGTCATTTGCAAGCACGTTGTATCGCGTTGCGTCTTTTGGTTTGTCATGAGATGATGATTGAGGTCAAGGCCGTAGCCAGGATTTGATTTCGGAAGGTGTTTCTTCAGTTTCCTGTCCGAATTTTTTACATTTTTCATTTCGGGGGGTGTTTTCGTGGTTTTATTTCATGGTTTTTACATCATATGCTAGTAAATGCATTCTATTATTTTTTCCATTTTCCATTTCGGGGGGTGTTCAAACACCCAAAACACCCCCTAGCTACGGCCTTGATTGAGGTCCATCTGAGGAAATATAGCCTATAGCTTAGTGGTATTGTGGTCGACCGCCTGCTGACCCCTCTGCATTCAGTCCATCGTATTTCGGAGCGTCTGCACCAGAGCCAAGATGTAGTTGCGAGCCAGACGAAGGGTTTGGATCTTCGTCAACTTGGACGGGTCTTGCACTACATCCTCCTCCTCCGCTTCAGATGTCAGTACCTCAACCGGAAGCAGACATCGCAGGTGATCGAGGGCCGCATTCAGTCGCTTCATCCGTCGTCTCTCACGGTCGTTGGCTCTCAGTCGCCTTGACCTTCGACCAACGTCTTCGTCCTTGACCTGACCTCTGACTGCCGCTGTTCCGACGACCGCTGCAGGCTTTCGATTCTTCTGCCGATCCACACAGGCCGTTATGTTAGTCCTGTGTTCGTTGCTCATGATGTCTTGGCTCAACCGGAAGTGAAGCAGACCGTTCTCCTTGTTCCCAGGTCTTTCCAAACTGACTTCTTCTGCTCCTTTCCTGTCGAAGTTTGAGTAGACGTTTGATTCTCATGACATTATCTGATTATACTTTGTCATCGTCAGGTATCGGTCATGGCGTCATGCAGTGTGCTGGATGACAACACAATGATATCATTTAATCATATCATTCGGCTCTACGTAGGATGATACTCGTCTAATAATAAGCTACACTGTTACAGAACAAAATGGGTGCATGCAAATAAGTAATAAGTATACGCAAGTATATATATATACATGTTGGTGTGCACGCATGCAGCACTGTAGGCCTACGTATATATGCATGCATGTAGGCCTATGTATGCATGCATGTATGTAGACTATAGAGGAGGGCGGGGCAAGTGCGGCCCCTTAAGGATTTCGTCCAAATATCTCTGAGCAGATGACAATATTGAAACATTCAACTATACCATGTCATAGACCAACCATCTGGCTATGCAGGGTACACAAACTATTTCAGAAAAAATCATCTGATTTTTTGGTATTAAACATTTTTTGCATGCTCTTGAAAAGCCACTCTTGCCCCACCGGTGGGGCAAGAGTGGCATGAACGGCCAGTCTTGCCCCATGCAGTATTAATCATTGTATTTACACTCCATATACTTTGGATTTCTTTTTTGAAGATAGCTTCCCTGAGACTAATTTGGCATTAATAATAATAATAATAATAATAATAATAATAATAGATAATAATAGATAATAATAATGCTAGTACTTACAATAGAGACGGTAATAATTAATAATAATTAATAGTAAAGCACCCATGATAATAATAATAATGATAATGATAATAGTATTAATAAAAAACGAAAATACTAATAAGAGCACTCGATAGACTTGTTTTTTGACTTTATACCTAGCTTTACCGAACTCTTTTGGTGCATTCTAAGTGATTTTGTTGAGTTTTCTCTAATATGTAGATTTTTACTGTTTATGGAGCAAGAGTAACTGAGGTCACTCTTGCCCCATGCGGCCACGGCCACTCTTGCCCCGGTACCTTAGCAATAATTTTTTTCTAATTACTATTGACATCTTTCGAATTCATTCAACCTAATACGCGCAATCAATGCGCTATTTGTGTCTTTGCAACATAAAATTATCGAAAAATTTAGCATCGAAAACTTTGATTTTATAGAAAATTATTCTTAACTATTCCGATTTATAATGATTTTAGCCAAATCGAAAAATTACTATTTATTCATAGAGTTTTGAAGTAAATTTAACAAATCTTATGTCGTTCGATGCGGCCGATAAGTGGCTTTCAACGTCGCTTAGTTTGATCGCTTCATGGAGCTGAATTATAAGTTTTGATCTCTACGCATGCGCAATGCTTTACGATAACCTTCTGTCTATTCTTACCCCGTAGGCCGCTCTTGCCCCACCCTCCTCTATGTGTGTGTATGTATGTATGTATGTATGCATGTATATAAACATTTATGTAGCGCCTTTAAATAACTTCACCAAGGCGTTATGAGGTCTGTACTCTAAATTATAATTCAGCTCCATGAAGCGACTGAAAACTCGTAATCGTAATCTTTATCATAAATTTTTATAGCGCCACTTCAGAAGAAGCTCATCAGAGGCGCTCCCGAACTGACACCAAACCACAATCAAAGAGAACGTTTTTAAAGACATTGCGGAAATCAGTGTCGGCGCCAGGGGGCTAGGGAGCCAACCCCCCCCCCCCCCCAAAAAAAAAGGTCGTCAGGTTTCTTGCACAGGGAAAATTAAAAAAATTCATGAGATTTCGACTAAGTACCCCTAAAAATGTCATCAGGATTTAGAGGGAGCAAGAAAATGAAATATTTTCTTATTTTCTCGAGATTTCCACAGAACGCCTTTAGAAAAGGTCGTCTGTTTTTTGACTGGGGGATTAAGCCTAAATGTTTTTCTTGAGATTTTGGCCAACTGACTAAAAAAGGTCGTCAGAAATTTGGGCGAATGAAAATGAAAAATTTCCTCCGCGGTTCCTCCCTCTCAGCCAGCTCCCCCCCCCCACTGAAATCCTGGCGCCGTCACTGGCGGAAATGCTGGCACAGAAAGACAAAGAAGTTCATCGCAGAGAAGGTTTGGTTTAGGCCTATCTTAATTATTCCAGAAAGATTAAACGACCATAACGAAATTGTTATGCAGTATGCTACAAGTTGCACACAAATGACTCTTGAAAACAAAATGACTACAATATCTTACCAGGACTTACCTGAAACAGAACCATGCATGCGCAGTGATATTCGTATATTTTCGTTGAAAATACTATAGGCCTAAATTAGATGTTACGAATCTGTAGCAGTAGAACGGTCGACGATGGATCGCTTAAGACATCATTCTATTTTACGAATAATTACAGTTTCAGACGATAATACTACCTGCACCCTGTATAGGTATAGCCTATAGGCTACTATTATAATATACACTTCGATATATTTATAATATATGTAATCATATATAGTATAGGCCTAAAAACTGTAAAGCTTTACAAATGTCGGCTCCATGCCACCTGCCCATGGATAGTCAGAAATTAGCTTAATCTCAATGCATATCATTTCGGCGTTGCACACCCTACATACAGACTGATTACATTAATTGCTTTGGCTCCTATACACCGAAGTCAGTTGACGAATCAGCGTGTCGCATTTCTGCTCTCCATGCTCGGCAGGCTGTTGGACTGAGGCAGACCCTTCGAGCTTTCATTGTGATGTAATGTATGCATGTATTTAAGGATTTATATAGCGCCTCTTGAAGAATAACTATTCAGAAGCGCGCATAGTGGGAAAACATCCGCCCTATCTAAAGCCTCTGATGTTAGAGTTATCATCACGACAGATCTACAATTACAACTACAGCAAACACCGCCCCAAACCGAAAGTCACTGAAAACAAAACTCCATCCCAAACACGCATGTCTTAGGCCTAATTCAAAGTTCCGCGGTCAGGCTGCATCAAGAGGGAAGGTCTCCGACGGATAGCACTGCCACCACTTCGTCGTTGTCTTCACTGTTGTCTACAGTGATACACCAACGTCACAGATCTATGAATAAGACAATGAAGTCGCTAACACTCTGTACCCATAGGTATGTCCAATGTCCATATACCATCAAGGTTAGCTTTCGGGACAACTTCTGTTTCCATCATAGAAATTAGAGTTTTGTTGCAGGATATAATTATCTTTTTCTAAGTATTTCTCCACAATTGTTTTTAAGCCGCTTCCGGTTTTCGTTTTTCCATACAATATTGTGTTACAGCTTCTGTTTTCACTTTTGAAAATAATGTGCTCTTGAATGCCTTGTAAAGTAGGCCTAAGCTTGATGATAGCCCGACTCTCGTTTTGTGTGTGTAGGCTAGGCCTATATTTTGCAACTACAGTCATGTACGGTGCTAACTTACTGTAAGGTTAATTTAGCGAGTTTCATTAGGTCTACATGTTAAATTTTAACAAGACATTTACATGTGAAGAAATTCTGGAGATTTTGCTATAGATCTTGAACTTGAACTTCAGCCGTCCACGCCACGAGGGTTGGCCGCATCATGAATTAGCCTATTCTTTTCCATTCTTGTCGACCTTCCGTGCTCCTCGTGATCTGCTCCATCGTCATTCCAGTCCAAGCTCGAATGTTGTCCATCCATGTCAATGATGTCATATTAGGTGCTAATAGATAGATGTTAATAGAATACATCTAACTATAGTGAAAAACTTGTAAATCATAATCGACTGGAAAGACTAAATAAGCAGCGACAATGACAACAACAACAACAACAACAACAGCAACAACAGCAGCAATAACAGCAGCAACAACAGCAACAACAGCAGCAATAACAACAGCAACAACAACAACAACAGCAACAACAGCAATAACAACAGCAACAACAGCCGTGCGAAACTGAACGACCGTGACATGAAGAAACCTGTTGACCAAAAATGCCGTATACTCTCAAAATTAGTCAACCATTTGACCGTCCGTCAAGCCAGTTAACCATGTTTTTTGCATTGTAACATATTTAATTTATCACCTGTTCAATTTATAAGTTAACCGCTACAGTTAATTAATTATTGCTTCATATCTGGACGGATGGTTTTCGAGAGAATTCTAAGAAATTGACAATAGATTACACGAATATGGTCCCACGTTACACATCATCATCATCATCAACATCCTTAGGCTCAGCGCCCGTAGGAGTCCGACGCCACTCTCTGTCTGAGTCTGTCTCGTGTCATATTGCCCAGCTTCAACAGGTCCGGTCAGCAGGTCTGCTCCACACCATTAACATCTTGGAGCAGCTATAGACCACCTTGCCTGAATGAAGAGAATATTGGTAGAGAGGCATGAAGGACAACTTGGGTCAATGCCCGTATGTGTCCCACGCTCTCTCCTCCGACTCTCTCCACCGGTCTGTCCTGACCGGCCTGTGCAAGTCAGCTCCACATCATGACAACTTGAAGCATCTGGGTCGCTATGTCACTTGTGCCGTGGTTTTTGCGGATTACAATCGTCTTGGTCTTTTACTGCCAGCGTATCGCCACCCATCTGGCAAACCTTCCTCCTTTTGTCCGGGCTTAGGACCGGCACAGGGACGTTGTTGGTTCCCTACGTTACACATGCATAGCCTATATTACTGGATATCACGTGACCGTGATTTTATCATCTTCGCAAAATACTCTTTTGACGGTGGCTGACTTACCGTACTAAACAGAGTTCGATTATTGTCATTCTAATCTAGTCTATATAATAATCCTAATCTAAGCTTAATCTAATCTAGCAAAAAAAAATCAAATAATGGTTAACTTGGCGTCTTATAATTATAGGCACAGTCCAGTGACTTTGGTCTGTGCATGTTATAAGTCAGTGAAAATGTATTTTCGTATTATAAGGTCTTTTCCACAAACGCTGAAAGTTCTAGAAGTTCCATGATCCGCAAAGAAAACAGTTCGTTGATCGGATCCACATTACCCAAAAAGTCCTTTGCTTCCGCTGTAGTTCCGTCCTGTTTGCTGACTCACCGCTGAATATCTGCCAAAAATGACAACGGAGGTTCCATCAACATAACGGTTAGGGGCTAATTGCATGTTCAGATGACTGCAGTCTGTGTCACGAAATAGAGTATCCCCCGTATTAATAAATTGTATCCCCCCAAATTCAAAAAGTCGGAAATACCGCTTCCGCGTGTATTTTGTTTTGCAAATTAATTTTCATCTGCTTTGATTTGAACAATGACACTAACAGGTATGTTTATTCCTTCTAAATAATTTGTTTTGCCCTGTTTTTAGAGCACTTAAAACATTTAAAACACTTAAGAACACTCAGAGTCACTAAACAAATTCGAGTTGTCTTTATTTGAGCATTGCTTAGGACACTTGAAACAATTGGAGTCACTTTAAATTTTGATTACAGCATAAATGTTTTTATTATGCGCATTTTTCAAAAAGGGGATAGAATGGTTTACACCCCCCCCCCCGGATAGTATAGACCGGTTAATTCCATCCGGGGGATAGATTAATTCATCCCACCGGATAGCTTTCAGGGGGGATACTCCGTTTCGTGTCACCTGCATTACCAATAATTTACCATGCTTCTCTGTCCACACTGGCGTTTAAGTTGCACTAATCTAAATTTTTTGATATTTTTCAACTTTTTCCTATACACATAGGCCTACACACATACACACGCACGCGCACGCACGCACGCGCACGCACAGCCGCGAAACTACATGTATATGTATATGTATGTATATGTATATATATATTGCGCGCGTAATAAATTTATGTAATAATAATAATAATAATAATAATAATAATATCCACCGTTTTCTATTAAGTCGTGCCCAATCGTGGATCTCTACTTCCTCTGAACTAACGCTTCTTAGTCATAATATTTACAATGCATATGCAATTATGCATGTCTCATCTGTTATAATATCACCTTCGTCAGATCATCTGAGTGTCGGAGTGTCGTAATTCGGCACCGTTAGACTTAGAGCACAATTAACTGAGCGAAAAGTTGACAGATTACATATAGAGAAAGAGATTTTCAGATGAACGAGAAAGAGTTAATGCTATTACATGAGTAAGAAACAGATATAAAATGTAGGATATATGGAGAGCGGAAACGAAAGAAAACTGAAAGAAGAAGAACCATAGAGCTAGCAAGAGACGAGGAATGCAACAATTGCAACATGATATTATAGGAAATGAGACAGACGTACCTACGACGCACCTACGCACACGCGCACACACACATACATACACACACATACACATACACAGTAGCCTATATGTGTATGTATGTGTGTATTACACACATACATACACATATAGGCTACATAGTACATATACAATACATAGTTGGAACGACAAATCAAACTATCCAGATAAACATTTAACCCTTAGTGTTATTTTCAGCTTGCTAAGCCACCACTGCCAGACTTTTTGGTTTCTCTGATAACGACTAGGTCTGTAATTATTGCACTGGCTTCTCCGACGGATTTTAAGCCACGATTTCAGCGGAAGAGACAATCAACTCTGTATTATGATGACGACGCTACAAAGTCGCTATAGATTAGATTAAGACTCAGGTTAGATTAGCACGACACGATACTGTATCCACAGATATTCTATCCTAAGTGTAACCTACATGTATAGTCCCTGTATAGAATACCTTGTAATGAAATCCGCGGACAGTTCGATATTCTTAGCTGTCACCACGATCACCTTTGTCACCTTTTCGACCTACAAAATATATTTACAAATGTCAAGTAAAAAACCTTATTTTTGGAGACCATGTAATGAGACAGCAACTCACAGCTAACCTTGTTATAACTATTATATAGTTGGAACGGACCGAGTCTGAATGCCAGCAGAATAGATTAGCGCATTGCAAGAAATCTTGCCTCAACTTTTTCCGAATTGTAACGATCTAACTGTAGTAGCGTGCACACGTGATCATAGACAATTAAATAAAACACACAAGAACATCATTTTATTCGTTTGTATACGATCACAGATTAATTTGTTAAATGTATGCACTCATATGCATGTATGCATCTATAATTGTACAATAATGCATATATACACATAATATACATAAATAAATGCTTATATACATATATATAATATTATATATACTTATTTGTGTATACATAGAACTCACAAACTGAGCTGATTATAAACGAAGTGTGCGTGTCTTACCAGGGGTTCCCTGTTGTCCTTCAGGGCCGCCTTCTCCAGGTGAGCCTCTTTCTCCGTGTGCGCCAGCAGGACCACGGTCACCTATTGAAAGAGACAGAGACAGAGACAGAGACAGAGACAAAGAGACATATATAGAGACAGAGACAGAGACAGAGACAAAGAAACATATATAGAGTGTCAGTCACCGTGAACATTACAGTTCAGATCATATTAACGAAATTGAATAACTGACAAAGCTTTTATATTACTTCTTATAGCAAATTTGAATGAAAACACATTAAATTAAAATTGTCATAGCTATTATAGCCGAAGCGGAGAGGTGTTAAAATATTAATGTCTGGTCTTCCTATATACGAACTTCCATCTTGTTTTTACCATAATGGAGAAGAGGAAGGTAAAGTGAGTAAAAAGAGGAAGAGGAGAAGGAGGTAAAATACATTCCCTGTTTATGTTGACCAAGTAGCATAAGCTTAGTTAATAAAGTTGGAAAATGTAGACTCGACAGCTGCAGAGGTGGACAATGCCGTACTTGGTATATAATTAGTAACGCTGACATTTGTATACGTGTATATAGCCTATATAGTGGGCGGCTAAACATATACAGACCTGGAATTCCTTGAGGACCTGCCACTCCTTGCTTTCCGGGTTTTCCAACTCCAGGAGTGCCTGGAGGACCGTGGAAGTCTTTGGACAGTTCATCCAGTCTCTCTGTACAAGACATATATACAGTCATAGGATTTAAACCCGTGCATCGATAGGAGACGGAAGCAAAAAATGGGAAGGATGGGCGTTGCTATAGAGGGAGGGATAATTGATGGATTGTGGGTGAAGGTGTCTTAAATGTTGGTGGATGGGCTATACAGACGAGATAAAGCTACGAGGTATATACAATGGAGAGGTTGGCTAGAGAATGCGGCAAATGGAAGCATAGATCATCTGATTTTTTTATGGATCCATGGGTGGATGGGTGGATAGACGACCAACTTGATTTCAAAGATGGAGAAAGGAAACGAGAATGCACCATGATCAACAACAGTCAAACCAGCAAAGTGATAACAAGTCAGCTGCGATCACGCCTCTTTAGATTAGATATATGGCGCATAAGATAAGCGGACATAAATACATCTTGGTCGAATCATCATCAATTCATCATGCAACAGTGTTGCAACATGTCGGGCAATATTGACCATGCAGTTGGTGGTGAGCAGGGGCGTGGTCAGACCTTAGAAAGTGGGATGGTTATGAAAACAATTGTAGCGACTAAACGTCTAGATCCCTCCATCTATAGGCTACAAGAATGAAAACTCAACTGATTTGAACAAATTCAGTGAGTCATAAAACTCATATTTTTTAGAGTGGGGTAGTTCAAACCACTCGAAACGACCCCGTGGCGAAGCCACTGATGGTAAGCTGCTGCTAGTGCGTTATCTATGATCTACAGGGTGGGCCAAAAAAAGTAATCCCATACGGGTTTTTGTCAATATCTTGGCCAAAAATTGGAATTTTTCAAATCCAGTTTTACGGGCTTGAAGGTAATTCATATCTACGTACAATAGCCAAATTTCATCGCCATATGTGAAACGGAACAAAAGTTATATCCCTTTTAGTGAGGCCACCCACCGTTTTTTGACGATTCAAAAACGTAACGCAACAAAAAGAAGGTTTTTGCCAATATCTTGGCCAAAAGTAAGAATTTAGAAATGAAATTTTACAGGTTTAAAGACAATTCATATTTACATATGTTGGCCAGATTTCATAAAAATATTTCAAACGGAGCAAAAGTTATATCACTTTTAGTGAGGCCACCCACCGTTTTTTGGTGATTCAAAAAAGTCAGAAAACGATGGGTGGCCTCACTAAAAGTGGTATAACTTTTGTTCTGTTTGAAATATTTTGTTGAAATTTGACCATTGTGCGTAAATATGAATTGCCTTTAAGACTGTAAAGTTTCATTTAAAAATTCTTATGTTTGGCCAAAATATGGGATAAAAACCGTAGGGAATTACTTTTTTATGGCCCACCCTGTAGAAGCCTGACCAGCGCGGAGGAGCAGTGTAATATTCAAAAGATCGATAACAGTCTTGTTTGCTTCATTCATTCCTCTGGGTTGCATGGGGTTAACTATTGAAAGTCACTTATGAACGAATATGTTTTCTTACCTTGAAGAACTTTGACGCAGATGTCTCTTACTTCGGATGGATTTAAAGTGCGAGTCTGAAAGGAACGAGCAACTGCGATAATAACCCACTTATAACTGCAGATCTATATTTATCATAGTGGCTATGCATACAGACGGAATATAGGCTCTATAGATAAGATAGTTGTATGAATCCCGTCATAGCGTCTTTTACTTAAATTAAAATATCTGCACAAATAAGTGAAGCAAAGGAGATGTAAAAAGTGTAGGCCTACTGTACTGTACTGAGTAGTCAATTGCTTCTTCCTAGTCGCAATCATACTGTCACGTTCGCCGCTCCTTTCTCCAGTTTGGTCTTATCCTGTGTCCTCTGGTGATTACGGATGGTAGCTAGATAAAGACACAAGTTGCCCGCCGCCGACTCGCACTTACCTGAGAGACGTCACGTGGTGAAGATCAAGGAGAGACTGACAGTTCGAGTGAGTAATAAATATTCAAAATTTAAAACATTTCTTTCGATGATCTTCCTATCATTGAAACGCAAGACCACCACGGACCACCACGGACTACTCTCACGGACAACCCTTCTGACTCAACGCAGCGCTCATGAATAAGCTGGTGCCCCGCGCTTGGCTTTCGAGTAGCGCTTTAGAAATTTCGAGTTTACGAAGGAGTGACTTCGGAAAACGAATATTTACTGTTCTCTTTATGTATCAAGAAGATATATATAGGCCTATATGAATCTTGGTATACATGATACATACCTGAGTGTCTCTCGCCTGTAGACACAAAACCAAACAGATAATTTAAAAGGCAAAAACGTAATAGGCCCATTCTACTGCCATCATTATAGTCCTCGTTATCATCATGATTGTCCTTGCCATTGTAATTGATATTGTTTTCATCATCATCATCACGGCCGTCGTTGTTATTTGTATCGTACGATCTTTAGAATTATTAGCGTTTCCAGAGGCAGCAATTGCGAAGGATAGTAGCTGACGTGTAAATTTTAATGTAGACCAGATCGGCAAAAGACAATTCGAAATCTTGAAGAGTACACACTGGAACAGGGAGACAGCGCATATGCCAACTGACAAATAGAATTACGAATAAATGCCAACATAGCAGATCCGACATACACAAACAGTGAAGATGATTTGCAAACATCTGGGATCAGACAAACTCAAACATAATATATTATTTTCTTCTTCGGATAGTCAAGTTCAGTGGACGAGGATTCGGTCACAAATAATCCAGGCAGAAACCGGAAGTAACCTACGCAGATGAAACTGGATGCTTACCGGGCTTCCAGGCGGTCCTGGAATGCCGGTAAGGCCTCTTGGCCCTTCTGGTCCTTCTCTGCCAGGTACGCCTGGTGACCCATGTGTTCCAGGCCCGCCAGGCGATCCGACTGGTCCGGTTGGACCCGGGGCTCCACGCGAACCCGGCTGAAAGAGAACCAATTTATTACAGGGTAAGTTATTCAACCAGAAATGTACTAAAATGGCAATAATAATTATAGGCATGAATAACTTTGTTATAAATGATATTTAAAGCGGTGCGTATGAATATTAGGTGAAAAGTCGGAAAAGAGTATGATAGAAGGAATAACAGCTCTATATTATTTTCACCACATGCCTAAAATTAAGAGACTTCGATGCGCGCAATGTCGAATAGGGTCATCTACCGTTGCATTGATGTGAGCAATGTTTGCATTTCCGCTTTGAAGCTATAGAATAGATCAACTTTGAGCAGATTTTCAATGAATTTTCTAAGCAAATTAACAACAGAACCCATCTGTGTTTCTTTCTTACCTGTCCAGGCGGACCTGACGCCCCCGTCTGACCCTAAATAACAAAAGACAACATAATAACATTCACTTCTATGCTATAATTATAGACCCTAGGCCTATAGTGCATTCAAATAGTGAGACTTCACAGGTGGAGAAATGTATTTAGAGAGTGCTACAGGCATTTGTTCGCATAGGAATTTCTGAATGTTATGTCAGAGGAATAACTCGATACTCCGATCAGTTGCTGATCACGATGTAAATTGTGATATCTTCTGTACATGATGACTCATTGATGAGCTTAAGCGCACCTTACTGTTTGTACCATGAAACGGAGAACTTCTTCAGATCCTTATTGTGCTTCCATGCTTGCTTTACACTGTAATAATTATATGACGTACAGTGCATTGCCACTGAACTTCGAATTAGACGGCTTTTTCTTAATGTGCTATTGCTTGTTCTTGTTGCTGCTTTTATGGAAATCGATCGGATTTACTGATTCACATTTCACTGACCTATCCATCGTCGAACAGGTTATACTCTTACTTACGATACCTTATAACCTTAACAAATCCAGATGAATTGTGATGAATGGTGAACTGGACGCAGGAAAATGAAGAATGATGCGAGGAAGAGGAATACAGAGGAGGAGGAGAACCTGAAGAAGAAGACGATGAAGAAGAAGAAGAAGACGAAGAAGAAGAAGAAGAATGCAGCGAGTGCGAAGAAAAAGAAAAAGAAGAACGAACAAGAAGAGCGAGGACAGGAAGAACAAGAACAGGATGAACACAAAGAGGAAGAACAAGAACAGGACAAACAAGAAAAGGAACAAGAAGTTCCCTCATCTTACCTTCAAAAAGACTGAACCCACATCCAATCCGATGTCTCACCTTTAGTTAGCTCTGGGTTTAGATCATCACTTACCGGTGGACCCGGTGAACCAACATGAACGAAAACTACATCATCTTTCGATGTCTTGTTTTCAATGTCATCACCCGATTCCTTGATTGTCAGAATATATCATAGGGTTATCAACTACGCTAACAATTTTTCTGACTAAAGCAAACATCAAGGCAGGCAGACAAGGTTCAGATAACCTGATCCAATCTGTTTACTTTATCATAACGATATAATTATTGCATGAAGCATCAATAGACGGAAGGTCGATTCCAGTCAACTTGTTGCTAGAATCGTAGTTGCTTGAAGAATGAATAAATTAATTAATGCAACTAAAAGATATCGAATGGAAAGCACTTAGGAATAAGAGACGACAATGCAGGGAAAAGCAAAAATGAGCTGTTAGAGCTAATTCTTTCTTGTAATGCACTTAGCTATGTATGGTATAATAGGCCTAGGGCCTATATAACAATTGTGGGCAACATGAGTTTAGGGTTGCTACTCTGGTATGGCGATGTCATCGGGGTCTATATCTCCAATTTGTGGGGCGCGGTGGTGTAGTGGTGGCGTCGTTGCCTTGAAGCCGGAAGGTTCGAGGTTCGAATCCACATCAAGTCGCCACGTAGGGACCTTGGACAAGTCCTTCACTCGCAATTGCTCAGCGCTTCGGCGTGAAACTCCGACGCAACGTCCGCGCTCTAGTCGGGAGCGCCTCTGAGTAGCGGTTGAGGGCTGGAAGAGGCGCTATAACAAGTGCGCATACAAACAATTTACACCGACGGCTATATACTCTCTCACGTCGGGCATCCAAGGCCGTCGTCTTCGACGCTCTGCGAAAAATGGAGTTCTCTTGGTTCTTTTCGCTCGTACTGTAGCTATGAAAAATCGAGCTTTCTCTGTGGTAGGCCCAGTTTTCCTGAATGGCCTTTCTTTAGAGCTACTCTTACACCCCCGGGACTATACCAGATTTTTCCTCATCAAATTTTAAACTGTTCTTTCTTGGGCGCGCTGCAGAGAGTCGGGCGCACCTCTGAGTAGTTACCCCGACGAGGCGCTACATAAATAAGTAAATGAACATAGGTATATTACAAACATTAATTTTATCAATCGCACTGCCACAGCCCATTTTTCTGTGATGGTTAATCCAGGAAACGACGTTTAGAAATCACTGCTCATCCAGTCTCTAAGCCTACAGTCTGATACAGAGACAGAAGGACGACCACAAAATTAATGCAAAATAGGTTATCGACTATAATTATATTAAAAAAATTATAATTTACTGAATCTGTTTCCTGCTCTGCACTCACCGAAGATCCGACTCCAGGAGGCCCTGGCGGACCCTACAAGAACGTCAGACAGAATATATATATATATATATATATATATATATATATATATATATATATAGACGGTTTACTCGTTGACTCAATGAATGCTATCGGTTCTAATGAAAAATCCGCGGCGCTTCAAGACAATGAAAGACGCGAGAAGGATGGGTGAATAGACAGCCATCCAGACAGAAACATAGGCCTACATAAAGACAGACAATCAAGCTGGCTGTTAGGTATAGTGGTTGAATATATATATATATATATATATTGAAAGTGAAGCTCGTTTGACAAACTCACTGGCTAATCAAATGACATCGTGATATTTTTATCGTATATAATTATGTTGAATGGAATGAATTAAAAGATGACGTGAATGGTCTTACCGGTGGTCCAGCGGGTCCTCTAAGGCCGGATGGTCCTGGAAATCCTGGAGACCCGACAGCCCCCTGCTCATCGAGACATACAACATAGAAATATCAATTCTACACTTATTCCAGGAACGCTAATTAATAGACTATAGGTCGTAAGTTTGCTTCAACACTACGTTGTGTATTCTATTGTCAGAATCTGTAACAGCGTTTTTGACTTTTCAGCGTTCTAACTACCGAGATATTGACCGTATTGAGCCTAATTCCTGAAGCAGTTCTATTCGATCAAATTTCTATTATTTCTTATTACAGCGGTTACTACTAGTTATTCTGACTAAGTTCGCTGTCGCAATTTCTACTCCTATTAAGCCTACTATCACAACAACAACAACAACAACAACAATCGCTAATACTGCCACTAAGTACTAGGCTACTGCTGTTGCTGCTGTTGCTGCTGCTGCTACTACAACTAGGCTACTATACTGATAATGATTTTAATAATGATTTATAATAACAATATTAATAATAATAGGCCTAATATTAATTATAACGGTATTAATTAAAATACTAGCGATGTCGCCAGCCAGCGCTTCAACGCAATCGATTTTTAGTTATTTTACAGAACTTTTAGCGCTCAGCACATCAGCTACACAGATTAGACAATCCAGAATATCATTGCTATCCCTGATTTGTTAAATCCTGTAGGAATTTTAGACAAAATCATGATATTATTGCTAATGATAACGATGGTAATAATGAGTACCGCGGATCCTGGCGTTCCTGGAACTCCACCTAATCCAGGATTTCCTCGTTCTCCTCTTTCTCCCTTCAAAGCAACAAATGTTGTCATCTGTAGAATTTGTTTAGCATACGCTTTTATGTAGCGCCATATATATGAATGTTTGTAGGCCTACTTGCCATGATGCTTCAGTATTATAGTATCATATTCTTAAATCAAATTTGTATGGCGTTTGAGAGGCGCTTTAAAAGGACTGATAATAGGTGTTTAGCCGATATATAGGCATACACACAGGCCATATGGGCATAATATGTTTGGGTATGTGCGTGTGTGCGTGTATGCGTATGTATGTGACTGCATTGCATTTGCATAGTCTACATCGAAATCCTTTTTCGTGCATATTTACCTTTGATCCACTGACTCCGGACGGACCTTGCTGTCCATCGCGTCCACCTGGTCCCTTCACGAAAAATGACACAATCGACATAATTATAATAATAATTATTATAAACTCAGATCTATTGTTATTTCAATTACAAAATATAGCCTAAGTTTATAATTATAGCGTCGCTACAAGAGAGGAGAACCGTCAGACGCGATTGCGACCTAACCCAGTGAAGCAAAAAAAAGTTATCTGCATTCGCCATAGTTTTCTAATATGGCGATATATAAGTGTCATAAATAATACAGAGAATATCACTTCAAACGAAGAAGAATGTTGTCGCGTAGGGATCGGTGGGGGGAGGTAGGGAGGGGAAGTGAGGGTCGAGATCATCCAGTAGAAGAAGGTCAGACTCATGGGCGGAAACTTGGGGGACAGAGGGACGGTCCCCCAATGCTTGTGTTGGGGGGGCCGTCCATGCATTTGTCCCCTTAATACTTAGGTGTTAGGGCATGCATGGTTAATTGACACATACGTTGGTAACATCATAAGAGATGTCAGAAAAATTCGTCGATGAAAATGGAAGATTTCGGCGGTCGGCGATTCAACGTTCGTAGGCTACCCAAAACGTCGCGCTTCGGCGATTGTCATTCGGTTGCTCGTTCGTCCCACCCAACTTCTAGACCAAGTCTCCGCCCCTGGTCAGACTCAGTTTACGTACAAATTAGAAACAGCTGGACTAGAGTCATAAGTGTAATACCACTGCAGCTATTGTAAGAACCTGTAATGACAACTTAACAGTTATATAGCTCCTCTCGAGAATTCATCAATCAGCCAGTCGATCCACCACCTGTCGGTTTTCATTCTGTCAGTCAGTCAATCATTCAGTCAGTCGGTCAGTCAGTCAATCAGCCAGTTAGTCAGTCAGTCAGTCAGTCAGTCAATTAATCAGTCAGTCAGTCAGTCAGTCGCCAGTCAGTCAGTCAATCAGCCAGTCAGTCAGTCGCCAGTCAGTCAGTAAATCAGCCAGCCAGCCAATCAGTCAGTCAGTCAGTTAGCGTGTGTCAGTGCCAGTTATGTAAGAAGCTGAGACTTCGGGAATTACTGTGGGGTTGGATGTAACCGAATAATGCTCGATACCCGATAGGTCGGATAGGGCGTTGCGCGTTGTCATGGTTCCGTTTGGCTTTAAACGGTTTAATAGGCAGCGCGTGAAATAGACCTGTCCACTCGTAATGATGAAATGTAATAGTCGACTGGATCTCTAATGGTTTTACCACCTGAGCGCCCTTATCTCCAGCTCTTCCGTCTTTTCCATTCGCTCCACGTTCTCCCTGCAAAGAACAAGAACAGCGTCTATAAACGTGTCCCAAGGCATTTCCAATATCCCGCGGATGAATGGGACCACTCGACTGAATATGCTTCCTTCTTATTAGCCGCATTCTGGCATTGCCAGTTTAATCTATACACAACTCGAAGTTAAAGCCTGCTGCACTTTATGGCCTTTATAAAACTCAAATAATTATTTGTTTGTCCAATAACAGCTTCAAGAAACCGTGTGCGAAGCAAGTCGATTGAATTGATTTCTATGGAAATCCAGTGGCTCTGAATGAAACTACATGAATGAATGCATGGATCTAAGAATAGATACATGTGCCATACTCCAAGATAGTTCATCACAAACCTGTTCTCCCTTTTCTCCAGGTTCGCCGTGTGGACCCTATGCAAATCAATAAACCAAAATCTAAAGTGAAAACAGAAAAATTTGACCAAATGATATTGGTTTTTAGTTACTGTTTTCATCATTGTTTTACATGAAGTTCTATAATGTACCGTGATGTTATTTGTTATTATAATGACATTATTTACTACTATTAATATATATGATACTATCATGCGAAGATGACAGTCATGACACCTTAAAATGCTGCCATTGCAATGTGGAAATTCAAAAAGTTTCTAATGGGCCACTGAAAAAGTACTGCTATTTTATTAAGACGACACCTTAAAATGGTGCTGTTGCAATGTTGGAATTCAAAAAGTTTCTAATGGGTCACTGAAAAAGTACAGCTACTTTGTTAAGACGACACCTTAAATGTTGCCATTGCAATGTGGAAATTCAAAAATTTTCTTATGGGTCACTGAAAAAGTACAGCTATTTTGTAAAGATGACCCCTTGAAATGCTGCTATTGCAATGTTGGAATTCAAAAAGTTTCTGATGGGGAAGGGCACATCCCCCTCCCCATATCCCTCCCCTCCCAGTCTCGGTGCTACGCGCATCAAGAGCGTCCTTCGGACGCTCAATTGTCTCACCCCAGAAACCTCAATTTCCCCCCTAGAGGAGGGGGACTAGATTAAACACTGGTTTTGTTAAGTACAGCTACTTCTGTTGCAGTTCTTCTTTTCTACATCGACGTCGGAGGCGTCTTCCTCCTTCTCTAATTCTTCTTCTTTTGCTTCTTCTCATCATAATCATCGTCGTCGTAGTCGTCGCCATCGTCGTCGTCATCATCATCATCATCCTTATCATCATCATCGTCGTCATTACCGTCGCCGTCACCACCACCACCATCACCATCGCCATCGCCATCATCATCACCACCACCATCACCATCATCACCATCACCATCACCATCACCATCACCACAATCATCACATCACCATCACCCTCATCATCATCCTCATCATCATCACCACCACCATCACCATCATCACCATCACCATCACCACAATCATCACCATCACCATCACCATCACCATCATCATCATCATCATCATCATCATCATCATCATCATCATAATCATCACCATCACCACCACCATCACCATCATCACCATCACCATCACCAAAATCATCACCATCACCATCACCATCATCATCATCATCATCATCACCATCACCATCACCATCACCATCACCATCACCATCATCATCATCATCATCATCATCATCATCATCATCATCATCATCATCATCATCATCATCATCATCATCATCATCATCATCATCATCATCATCATCATCATCATCATCATCATCATCATCATCATCATCATCATCATCATCATCATCATCATCATCACCATCACAATCACCATCACCATCATCATCATCATCATCATCATCATCATCATCATCATCATCATCATTATCATCCTTGCACTCATCGTGTTGATAGGGGGAAGATACTAGATTCATCATGTTGCATGTCCAGTCAAACATGGACTAGAAATCAATGAAAATAGTAATTTGTAGATGAACGCCATAAATTGCATTTATTTACGGAATAGAAAAGGTGCCATAGATTATTTGCGATTTACTCTTGTAAAAGGACTCACATGTGTGCCTGGTGGTCCTAGGCCACCTGGTGGTCCCGCGGGTCCAGGTAAACCAGGTGTGGCACGATTCTGGTCGTTCCCCTACGAAACAAAAATAAAAAGAAATGAGTAAGAACGAGACGTGGATCTTAGAACAACTGAAAAAAATCGCTGTAAAACTACGCTGTGATCAATAATAATCAATAAAGCTGCAAATCACAACACCAAGACAAAGGGAAGGATTTTATTTTAACACAGAAACAAAGGGATGGATTTTATTTTAGCACAGAAACAAAGGGATAGATTTTATTTTAGCACAGAAACAAAGGGATGGATTTTATTTTAACACAGAAACAAAGGGATGGTTTTATTCTAACATAGAGACAAAGGGATGGATTCTATTTACCTACTTTCAACGTCTCTTTACTTTTAATACTTTCATCTTATTATGAAAGTGTCGATTTGGCGATGTTTATAAGTACTTTATTACCGCATGTAGGCCTACAGTAAGCACAAGAGTTAGCAACACTGAAGACTTTTCACTTCACGACTGTCTGCGATTTATTACACCTTCTCTTGCTAACTTTGCTTGTCATCCCACCGTCCTCAGTCATCGATGTAAACAGTTTGTTCTGCTAGATTATTACATCAACCCAAGGCTCTTTGAACCTCGGATGCACTCTTATCGTAAAACTGCCTTCAAGGTATGCACACGAACGGGGTGCACACATAAACCCCCATTATTTTTCCTTGAAACTAGACAATTTTCAGCAGTTTCCTCTAAGTTTCCTTTATTATTTAAATTACCTACACAATCTTTCTTATTGGCAACATATCATAGGCCTATATTAAGTGTAAGCATAGGCGTACGGGACATTTCGGCAGTGGGGGAGGCAAAAAAAATTTTGCCCGAAAAATCTGATGACCTTTTTTTAGTCATCCGTCCACAATTTTGTGACTTTTTTACCCCTGTGCCCGAAAAAATCCTCCCGTACCTGTTTTGCCCGAAAAATGTTGACGAAATTTTTTGGACAGTCCATGCCTCTTTTGCCCGAAAAACACATTTGCCCGAAATTTGTTGGGCATTTGCCCCTCCTGGCATAGGCGGAGACCTGGGCCGAGAATTGGGGGGGACGGAAAGACGCGAGATTTTCTGAAAAATTTCTGACACGACCGGCGAAATCTCGGAAAAAAATTATTTTCGCCGCCAAAAAAAGTTGATGACCTTTTTTTTTAGTCATCCGGCCAAAATCTCGAACGAATCTGGACGAAATATTTCTATTTTCGCCGCCAAAAAGGTTGATGACCTTTTTTTAGTCATCCGGGCCAAAAATGACGAAATTTTCTATTTTCGCCACCGAAAAAAGTCTTGGCGCTCAAACATTGGGGGGGACAAATGCATGGGCCGTCCCCCCCCAACACTTTCTTTGGGGGGGACCGTCCCCCTGTCCCCCCTAGGTCTCCGCCCATGCCTTCTGGACCCCCGCTTCGTACGCCTATGAGTGTAAGTTTTAAGTAGTAAATTCCCTTTATTATTTAAATTGCCCACATAAGCCTTCTTATTAGGCAACATGGCTCATTATATATTAGCTACTATCCTAAAGCATAGCATGGTATTAGCGAACTGTATTGCATACTGTCTCTTCTGCTAGTAGTAAAGATTGGCGTTGATTAAGATTGTTTCATGTAAGCTTAGGCTAATCATAATGCGCTTATCAGAATGAATAATATTTAATATGTTTAATATGTCTAAGATCATATTATATTATAACAGTCTTTTACTCTTTTTACTCGATAAAGGATTCGCTGTCACAGTCAGTATGCTTACCCCCGGCGGTGGCTTTGAAGAGCCCGGTGGTCCTGGCAACCCTGTACTTCCCTGAAGCAAACAATTCACGAAATGCACGATGCAATAAATAATTATTCAGAACTTTCTTTTGAACAGAACTCAGTGTAATCAATTTAACATTATCCTGGATATCAATCGCTGATCACTGCCTAGTTTTGAATCGCCATCGTTTGATACCCTGTCCATTAGACACTCTATAGAAATAGAAGTTACTGATCGATAATAATAATAATAATAATAATAATAATAATAATAATAATAATAACAATAATAAAACAGAGGTTTAACGCAGTTGTTCTCAGAAGCACTTTCGCAAGCCTGGAAGCAGACGAATAGGGCCATTCCGGACTGGTTTTATAGCAGTAGTTAAGAGCGAAGTCTCTGAGTGATCCTAAATACCACGGACAAAAATAATAATATGCACAGCGCCAGATTAATCCCGCCAGAAAGGTGTCCCTGCTGCAAATGGTCAATAGACTCGAATACCTTTATATCAGCGGTTCCCAACCCGTGGCCCGCGGGCCAAAAGTGGCCTGTCTGGCCTATAAAAATGGCCCGTAGCATCTCAATGAATGAAGAAAAATATATGTAAAAATTGACAATTTGGACATGATAGAATATATAGGCTAATTCTTTTCTATTACGGTACAAATTATTTTAATTTGGACGTTAATAAATCGCATCAAACTTTTTTTTATTCAATTATAACAATTTTATATGCCTTTAGTTAATTAAAATTTAGCCTTGTGGCCCCCTAATGTCCTTCAACTAAGAAAAAGTGGCCCTCGTGTCGTCCAACTTAGAAAAAGCGACCCGACAGTAAAAAAAAAGGTTGGGAACCACTGCTTTATATTTATGAAAGATAGGGCCTACACTCCGCTGCTCTATAATAAAGGAAAATCAAATTCAGGATTCACCAGGCACGATCTGACGAATGTGCCTCATAAAAGATTAGATAAGAATATTCTTTAATATTTTATATATTCATTCATTCATTCATTCATTCAAGTATTTATATAGCGCCTCTTCAAGGAAACTACTCAGAGGCGCTCCCGACTCCAGTACGGACAAACAGAACAGTTTTTAGGTGCTTATAGAATGTGTCAGAGAGTGATCTAGGGAACAGGCGCAGCTCAAGTGGGAGGGCATTCCATACCACTGGGCCAACCACAGAAAAAGCACGACTCTGCATGGTGGAGGTACGAGCAAATGGGACAAAGAGTACTTCCCTAACAGCCGAGCGTAGGGACCGACCAGTCCGAGCACTTAACACAGGCCGACAAAGATCGAGTAGGTAAGATGGAGCAAGACCTAGCTGGCAGCGCCATATTAAGGACGAGATTCTGTATTCGATGCGCTGACGGACTGGGAGCCAATGCAGAACCTCCAGCATGTAATTTGTTACATGACCAAATTTGGGCAGATGACCAATGAGGCGTGCTGCAGCGCGCAGAATACGGTCAAGAGAAGATAATCGACCAGATGGTAAACCAGCATAAAGGGATAGGCAATAGTCAAGACGAGCTGAGACAAAGGAATGTACAAGCGTAGTTGCAGCACCAGAGCTGTTCTTTACTATTCTATCTTGGTCATCTTCAGCCTCCTCGTAATGAGGTCCGTGGAGATCTCCTGGTTTCTCGCTGCCTATGAACTCTCTCATGTTGGTCCATCATTTTGGGTGAAGTTGGTCTTGATCAATATTACCATTGGTCTGTGATAAAAAAAGTACATTCAGTGCATAGCTTACCGGTTCGCCTTTCTCACCCCTTTCGCCTGGAAGTCCAGGGTCGCCTGACAGACCTCGGATGCCCTGAAACGTACGCACACTAAATGTCGTTTAGACACTACTGTTGCTTTCGGAAGGGCTATTGGGGCATGCAAACAATGCTACAGCGAGCAAAAAGCTACGTTGCCGTGTGCCCATAATTTATGTTTAAAAAAATTTAAATGTTATCCATGTGTGTTGTGCGTGAAGAGCACTGACTCTATCTGCCAGTGACTATATCATTAAAGATCCTAGGCTACTACCACGACAAGCTTAACTTGATGAAAGCGCCCTTGCATATTATACTATATAGGTACACGTCCGAGCTGCTGGCGCAAGTCAATCACATCGGCCATCGTTTTGCAGCTGGGATATGCAGGTGCCGCGCTATCATCGTACATCATCTCGAGTTCATCGACATTTACCTGTTTTAGACCTTTCTTTTGCAGGCATTCCACTGCCTATGAATATTGTTTCAACATGCGTGCATACTATCTATTGTAACGCTCAAGTAGGCTACTTCGATCACTTAGACAATTAATAATATGTTAGTGTGCTCCGATATACATGTACCTCTAAATTAACTACGTTATGAGGCAACTTCATTGATATATTATGTTGTAAATGCAAATGTAGCAACCAGTCGATGATATATTGAGATAAGCTTACTTATCAGGTTGATTTTTATCTAGCGTTGTTATCAGTGCCTTTGAAGAAACTTAAATAAAGCAAGTGGTCATTCATACTTTATTGCCCATGACGCCTGGATGTCCACGAGTGCCCAGCGCTCCAGGTTCTCCCTGAAATAAAATGACGAATGTTACTTGGACAACAGTTGAATGGATAATGTATCATTCTTCATGCAATTTGCAACAGTATTGAATCCGCACCTCAGAATCACAATTGGATGTGATATTGCGCGCATTACAAATCTGTTTATATATTTATTTAGTGATAATAATAATATGAATATTAAAAATAATGCTTTGCTGAAAAACAGTCTTAGCGTTCTTACATGCAATGCATCCATCAAGGGAAAACTGTGGAAAGTATTGATACGTGAAAGAAAAAGATTTTCGTTAGCAGCATACAAGATAAGCCTGTTCATCAGCAACTTCTCGTATTCATAGGTGTAAGGGGGGGGGGGGCGAATTAATTTAGTCGCTTGCGTCAAGAGAACAGGCTGAACAATGCAGTTGATATATTATTATTATTAATCGCGATTTTCTTAAGCCATTTCAACGATGCATGTGATTTTACGAAAATGAGTGAATTTTCAAATTTTCGCTTCTCTGCGATGCATGAATAAAACTCTGCATACATGATAATAGTCTGACGCTGAGAACTTGTAATAAATCTGTTGAAGAAAATACTTACCGGTTCCCCCTTCAGACCAAGGTCACCTGGATGTCCAGAGGGTCCAATTTCACCCTGAAAATAATCCGATTTCATGCATTTCAAATATGATATATCAACTTGACAGTTTTATTAGCTCAGTGTGTGCCAACGCATATATACGAGAGGATGGGACTAATGTACGCATGTACGGATATTTTATGTAACTATAGGTTGAGCAATCATATGTGCACATCGCCCGTTACATAATTCATGTGCGAAGTCAAGAAGATTACGATTGCAATGATAACCTAACATGACTTCAACCTACCCTTAACAGACATAATATTATATACAGGTGGGTAAAAAAACCATAGGGTTTTTCGCCAATATCTTGGCCAGAAGTAAGAATTTCGAAATGAAATTTTACTGTCTTAAAGACAATTCATATCTACACATAATGGCCAGATTTCATCAAAATATTTCAAACAGAACTAAAGTTATACCACTTTTAGTGAGGCCACCACGGTTTTTTGACGATTCAAAAACGTAACGCACCAAAAAGTTAAAAAAATGCGATTTTATAAAATCTCATTTCATATAATTGTTATCAAATAGTCTTGATATTGCCAGATGATCATTATTATTACTATTTTAAAAAGAAACGTGGTACCAGCGTAGCTGCACATCACTGTGAAGTCAATTAGCAAGATGACAATCAACTTGGTAAACATGGAATCTGTCAGATTCATAATTTTGCTATTAAAGCAATGAAATTCCAATTTCTAAAAAAATGAAAATGGCCAAAGTGTCAATGACAGACAAAATGCGTATTCAGACACCTCTTGAGCAAGATCCTGGAGATACACCGCTCTGAGCAACGTTTACTCTGATAACAGCGAGAGCGCAAAAATTAAGAGTCGAGCTGAGAGTTAAGAGATTTGCCGTGAAAATGAAACGAGATCGGCTCAATGTCTATTGTTCTGGTCTCATTGAGAAAGCCAATGGCCCCAAATCTCCGGATTTGAACCCGAAGTATTGATAATCAATTGCGGAGAGCTATGCTGGAGAAATATCACAATCTGCAAACTAAAACTAAGAGCAGTAAGAGAATTAATGGGCGCATTAGATTTGGTATGGGAAGATTTGCCTTTGAAACGCGTCAACAGAGCCATCAAGAATTTTGAAAAAGGGTCTCAAAAGAAGTTTTGGCACTGGTGGTAGGCACATTGAACACAAGTTGAGAAGCACTATGAAGTTAATTTCACAACATTATTTGAGATGTGACTTTATAAATTCTTTTTTTTATTACTTTCTGTTGCTTTACGTTTTTGAATCGTCAAAAAATGGTGGGTGGCTTCACTAAAATTGGCATAACTTTTGTTCTTTTTGACATATTTTGATTAAATCTGGCCATCATGTGTAAACATGAATTTTGTTTAAGAGAGTAAAATTTCATTTAGAAATTCTTACTTCTGGCCAAGATATTGGCAAAAACCCGAAGGTGGATATTTTTTGGCCCATCCTGTAATTAGGAGTATCCGAGTATGACACAAAAGCTTTTAAAATGAAATGCGCACAGTAAAACCTCCTATAGACTATTATAACCATACTAAGTGTGCGGTGGTTGCTATAAGACGAGAGAAGCCAGTATTACCTTTAAGCCCATTGGTCCCGGAGGTCCTGTATCTCCTTGATTGCCTTTTATCCCCTGAAAAGAAAACACGGTAATTAATGATAAATCCTTGAATGAGTGAATGATTGAATGAATGAGTGAACGAAGAAATAAATAAATGATAAGCACCGGCCACGTCTTCTGTTTAAGTGCACGCTCTGCTTTTAAGGTGTCGTGTGCACTGTTTCTTGGATCTGAGGGGCAAACGGGCAGTGTAATGTTGACGACTTTTTCTGAACATATACAGAATGGTGTTGTGTGGTGATTCAGCATACATGTAAGCATTTTCTATTTGCATGTAAGGGCTGATTTTTAACATCTAAAATAGTTTGAAAGTTATCTTGCTGCCTGTACTGTATACTTGGCTATCGTGGAAAACGATTTAATTAGGCCTACTAGTCGTGTACCGGTAGTCGAACACTTTAGGCGCGAAGTCGAGTGGCGAGTGTTAACTCTAGTCAGCAGCGGCTCGCGCTCTATGGTGGTGGCTAGGCTGGGAGCACTTCTGAGCAGATTTCTGGAATGGGCGCCATATAACTTTTCGGAATGAATGAATGAATGAATGAGTAAAGTGAAAGCGTCTGTCTTGTCGAAGTTTAGCCAGTCGGACAATGTGGCAGGGAGAGCATACCGGGCATTTCCTGCTTTTGTCAGTATTGTCAACAGAGCATAGATCTAATGTGCAACACTTGAGGGCAGACCTGACAGACCCTATCTGTGACTGGTTCGAAATATTTGCAACGTCAGTAGTGAAACCCATTATTATGTCATATTCATTATTGCTTCATTATAGCGTGAATGGTGAGAACCACTGACTGACCAAAATGACGGGCATAAATGTTTTAGGTCTGAAAAATATGTCTGCGACTTTGCGCTCGCTTTCTTAGCCACTGATCAAGTAGGTATACTATAGCCTAAAATTATTATAGGCAACTGCTGCATGAATGTCTTTAACTCGAGATGCTCACCTTTCTGCTGTTGTTTTGATTCGGGGGAAGAGAAGCGGCGCCCTACCGAAAAACAATCCATTTAGTCAGACTTTTATTACTATCTATCAATCAATCAATCAATCAATCAGTCAGACAGCCAGCGAGTCGTCAGTCAGTCAATCAGTCACTACAGTCAGTCAGTTAGCCAGTCAGTCATTCAGTCATTCAGTCGGTCAGTCAATCAATCAATCAACCACTCAATCAATGTTTTTATTGAAACAATCTTAAAGCAACGCACGCTTATCCCTTTATACATCTTGATGCATTTGAGTCATACGTGAGTAAAATAAAAACCAGCAATGACAAAGATGACGATTGAATGACGATCGTGATTATAAATCTAATATAGGGCCTAATCTAATCTCTTAACTTCTACAGCGCCTCTGTAATAATGCACAATCCACGTTTACTTTATGTGAAATCGAGTTGGATCACAATCCGATAGAAAAGTGCAGTTGGAATATACTGTACATATGCAATTATGCATTTTCCTTGTTATTAGATCTAAATCTAATTATTTTTATCCAAGACACTTGTTACGCGCGCAAATTATACGTAAAACTGCCCCTCACAGACGACGATTTAGGTGAACTAGGGGCCAAGACTAAGTCAATAAAAATTTAGAGTTAACAGTGACTCTTATCCACTGACTCAAATTACGTCAAGAAGATGGTAAAAATTCCAAGTACCAGGAGCACAACAGCGAAAGCACGTGAGCACTATAACAAAACCCAGGGCATTTTAAAAATAATTTTTGGAACTGCATAACCAGGAATTTTGATCTAGTGCTCCTTTGGCCCGCAAATTTAGTAATTGAAGTTTTGCCGAAAATGTTCCAAGTCACAAACTGTAAAATCTGACGACCTTTTTAGTATGTCCTCTGAACTCACCCAAAAAGACAATGTAGTCTATTTTTCACTACACAAACCCATCGTTCCATTCCGGTCGTCTGTGGCAAATTAAAATTACCCCCAAATCGGCTAACAGTGACCTTTTTCATGATTTTCACTGCAAAATTTTGCTTTGGCAACTGCACAAATGTATTTATAATTGTACATTTTGTGTTCAACTACATGTACACGCTATAAAAAGCCCTGACAGAACCTAGATTCTATCAACAGGCTAGTATCAGAAAACAAAATAGTCTTGGAGGGCGTTTCGTAGCCAGCTGCCAGCAGTGTATAACGATAAAACCGAAGTAAGGATCTTAATGAAAATGCACGTGTCACGTGATCATGATGTGCACAATCTTGAACTCAAAATTCTTGTGCAGTTCAGCAGAAAGCCAGTGAAGTTGACAGAGGCGATCCAATGAATATGATACACAAGATTATGCATCAACCTAGAAATATAGATTGAACAGCCAGGAGCCTTTTTAGGTAAGACTACAAGGTATACTGTCCTCGCAAAGTCTATTGGTGAACCAACCAATAAGCTATACATGTTGAACTGTTTTAGCCAATGTAATCAGTTAGAGAATGTCTGATGTGACAAAGTGGCCTGTATTGATGAATGAACGACCAGACACTTGTGAAGTCATACTGCATAGGGTGTGAGATATCAGTTCTGTGACAGATGCCGGAGCAGTCGTCTTCCATTGGCCATCAGATTGACCGACTCAGTAGACGCCGCCTTCAAATCTTAAGTCACATCCTTCGTGTTTGCTAAGGCTCATCCTCTGCATGGTTTGTCTTTTGTGAGGAACTCTCGTATACATAGTCGTATTTCCGTTCTAATTGTACTACAGCCACTGCTGCTGCCGCTTCCGCCGCCGCCGCCACCACCACCACCACTACATCATCATCATCATCATCATCATCATCATCATCATCATCATCATCATCATCATCATCATCATCATCATCATCATCGTCATCGTCGTCGTCGTCGTCGTCATCATCATCATCGTCATCATCATCGTCATCATCATCATCATCATCACTGCGATGAGGATGATTACGACCATTTCGTCGACCAAGGTGATGATCATGAAGACAGTGACCACACAATTGAAGGATTTTATCCTATAAGACCATGAGTTAGGCTACTTACCGGTGGCCCCGGTGAACCAGGTGGACCGGGATTCCCTGGTGGACCACCCGGACCTCGGTCACCCTACAAGACACAGGAAAACGCGGCATTACATTATTTTGGTCTCATTTTATTGTTTTAAACGAAAACGGTGGATTAAACTAATAAACCATGATGTTGTATGCATTACGCATTGCGCATGCTTGAAATCATATATGTATAGGCCTATTATTTGAAACAGAGTATGGAAAGAGACAAGCGTGAAAGAAAAGAGACAGAGTAAGATGGCAAGAAAATAGCAGAAATGATGACAGGGAAACAGGGAGAAGGAAGAATAGTGGGACTCTCAGACAGACAGACAGACAGACAGACAGACAGACAGATAGACAGACAGACAGACAAACAAAGAAACAGACCAACAAACAGGAAAAAAGGGACTGACAGGAGACAAAACCTATCACATACACTTGACTACGGCATTTAACTCCATATGATCCGTTGGGTCACATCATGAGGGGGAGACTCTCTCCTGAGAAGTTAGAACCATAATTGAGAGGAAAATTGTGAGTAGAGAGAAAAGAGGACGATCGAGGATGATGTTATTGGACTGGATGATGAGGAGGGTTATTGCAAGTTGAAGGAGAGAGTTGCATGGACAGCGTGATGAAATGATGCCAATGGAAGCAGCGAACCTACGAATCAAAGAAGAAGAAGAAGAAGAAGAAGAAGAAAAAAAAAGAAACTGAAGAAGAAGAAGAGAAAGAAGAAGAAGAAGAAGAAGAAGAAGAAAAAGAGGAGGAGGATGATCAAATATTGTAGTAATTAGATTTTCTGAGATGATCAGTGACTTTAGAGCGCTTACCGATGATCCTTCTTGGCCCTGTGGCCCTTGTGGCCCCAGTGGACCTGGAGCTCCAGGAGGTCCCTGAAGCAAAACCAAACATTGTTGCAACACGAAGATTCATCAAAATCCGCTTATTTGATAGCATCTCCTAAGTTAACTGTTCCTTGTTATTTCAGCTTCACTTTGAAGCTTAGCAAGAGACTATAGACTTCGAGCAATAAAGAAAGACGTTGCGTTTACTGACTGGTGTCCGCTGCTATATAGGACATTCATGAAATTAGAAGCAAATTTTGCATCTAATAATTCAAATTCAGTGCCATTACTTAAAACCACTGCTTCATTCAGTACATAATATAGTCTAGTCTGCAGCTACATGTAAGTCCCACGTCAGCAAATGATTCGCCCCGTTTTTCATTACTGACATCGACTGTAGGCTACGTGCGTAATAAATTTAAGGTTACTGAAGTCATATGCATAGGAACGATAGAAACTGCTTGACACTACTACTAAAATTACACTGACACCAAGCCATAAATTTATTTACGGGGATGGAACTTTTACGCTCGATACTAAAAACATCTATAGATGCTATCATTCAATGCAGTAGTGGATAGGCCTACCACGTTGAGGAGTTAAGCGTACAATTACGTGGATGAAATTGGACCTAGACAGTTCTGACCGAGCGAAGCAGACCCGTGGTGTGATCATTTCAATACTAACGTTATATAATGTACCAGTTTATAGACATCGTTAATCTGGCGCTACATCATTGGCTTTTTGCAATTTGGAGATGATGACGCGAAACGCTAATAAAACCCTAGCAACGCAATTCGACTCGAGCGGAAGAGAAAGAAATCGCATTTGGTAGGGTAATATTAAAAGTCAAAACCAAAATAAGGTTTTATATTAATAATGATAATAATAGACATAGACTTTTAATGATTCCATTACAATCATACATGCATGTAACTTAGTATAAACATAATCAGAATCAAGCAAATTCACATAAACGAGTAGGCAGAATAACAACGTGGGAGCAATAGGCACACCAAAAGGGACAAGTCCCGGCGGCAAGGCCGTAGCTAGGGGGGTGTTTTGGGTGTTTGAACACCCCCCGAAATGGAAAATGTGAAAAATAATATAATGCATTTACGAGCATATGACGTAAAAACCATGAAATAAAACCATGAAAACACCCCCCCATTTGGAAAATGCAGTTTGTTGGTAAGGGAAATTGGTGAAACACCCCCCCCCCCCGAAATAAAATCCTGGCTACGGCCTTGAGTCCCGCTAAGTATGGGGCCTAATTATCATTGAGAAGTACAATAAGACAATGAAAAGTGAACATTAGAATGCATTAAAATTTACTTAACTACGGAACAAAGAAACAAAAAGACACTTTTTAGGAACAGAAGCAAACACAACAGGGAAAAACACAGGAAAGAATCACAAAAAATAAACTCATCAAAAAGAAAGAGAAAAAATAAAGTACGGTATATAACAATAATAATAATAATAATAATAATAATAATAATAATAATAATAATAATAATAATAATAATAATAATAGTAAAGGTAATAATAATAATAATACGTTTATTGTAGTGTAGGAATAATAATAATCTCTAAGTCCTTGGGAGAATGAAGTACCTCAGGGCAAAATAATAATAATAATAATAATAATAATAATAATAATAATAATAATAATAATAATAATAATAATAATAATAATAACCTCAGCGCCATTTCTGGAGACGCTCGCGAGACGTCTTTCTTATTTCAACGTCTTTCTCTTACAATCCAGCGATTTAATGCGGTGGCATTCCGCGGTTCGTTTCCCGCACTGGATTTCAACGACAACTAGGTGCCGTTCCAGATGTTTTTATCTTAGCATTAGGGTGTAAGTCCCTGAGGGATCATAAGTACCTCGGGGCAAAAAAAAATAAAAATAAAAAAATAAAAAATAATAATAATAATATTAATAATAATAATAATGATAATATATTTTCTTTAATTAGACGCTTGCAAACACATAGCGCTGTACATGTGACCTACACGTTATGCAGAAATCTTAATTAATTAATTAATATCAAACTAAGGAGTTGGACAATTCTGATTTTCCTCACGAATGCCACGTGGATTGTAGTCTGCAACCAGAACTGTTAAAGAAGGATTCCAGTGGATGCATTGATAGGCCTGGGTTGAATGAAATCGGGTCGTAATAGTCCCAGTGTAGGCAGCGATTAGATGCAAATTGAACTGAGGCGCTATATAAATAATTATGTCTCGTGGGTCCGCTAAACGCTTGGCAGTTGCTAGTGCTTTTCGCTGTCCATCGTCTCGCCATACAACTGCTGAAAATTCAAAGCTTCTAACTCCGCCACTGGTTGCACTCTGCCAGTGCCAGTCCCATGCCTGGATAAAGGAGGAGGGCGTCGCTAATGGTCTTTGTTACCACACAGTGACGTTAGACTGCAAATACTACCACCAAAGTTTCCCATCAACGCTCAGTAATGTCCGTTACAGCAGATACATTTGTATAGAACGTTCACTGTTAGACATAATATAATAATTATAAGCTATGTAAAATTATGCTATAGTATTATATCATCTCATGCACTTCTCAAGCCAAGACTTTGACTCTCTAGAAAGAATCAATCTCGTGCAATGAGCTTACTGAGCTATACCTTTACCATTATGCAATACAATTTCAGTAGAGGTCACGTCAGGGTCATAGGAATTATTCAGCAGGTCGATGAAATTAAATGTAAATGAGCTATAAAATTTACAAGAATTTTTGGTTGGTCATAAGGCAGGTCAAGAGTAAAATAGGCAGTATATGCCAAATGACCTGCAGTGGCGTGTGGTAGCGCCGAAGCTGACCTTAACTGATTCAAACGCAACTGTGCTGCCATTTAGATAGAACGACTGTTGCTTATGTGTTTAAGAAACAGACCTGGCCACATGAGTTGTTTCCGTTGGCAAGCACTAACTTTGAGAGCGAAAGAAGATACGAAAGTCAAAGGTTGGGAATCGGTGAGTGGTCGAATTGTTGATCGGAGGTTACCTGTTGGTTAGGATGAGCGTTGACATTTGACAACAATTGAATGACCGAAGGACATTCAAGGTCATCATGTATCTCTCACAATGCGTCATCTGTTAAGTATGCGCTTGCTGGAGTCAGGATATGAAATTTAAGGAAGGGACGGGCGGAGGGAGAGAAGACATTGGCAGAGGAATGGCGGGGCAGAGGCAGAAACCGAGGCAGAGGCAGAACGGGAAGGTTTGGGGATTATGAGAGAGGCGGGCAGGTGTTTGAAGGAGCAGGAACGCAGAGGGTAATAGCAAATGATGGGGGGAGAATCACCTTATTGGCGGATTAACTCCTCGTTACTCACGGTTACACCAGGAACTCCCTGCATGCCGATCCTTCCCGGTTGACCATCCTCTCCCTTCGGTCCTGGTGGACCCACTTCTCCTGACTGACCGGGAGAACCAGGAGGACCCTACCAACACGAGAACACCATTCAATCATAAGAGGGATTAACTAAAGAACCCTGCAAGAAAAACACCTTTTCACACTGAAGTCAATTCTGCCAACAGACAGACAGACAGACAAACAAACAGACAAACAGACAGACAGGCAGGCAGGCAGGCAGACAGACAGACAGACAAACACGTACATCCGTGCGCACATTCAGACGCGCAGACAATGATATTAAAAAATTTATTATTAACGAATATGACGTTGCTGCTGATAACAAGTGTTTAGGTTAGGCCGATGTTATACAGTGTGAGTAGAAATAAAACGAACCAAACATACAAATTTATGTAGGGTAACGAATGTGATGAAATTCAAAAGGATTATGTCTTGACTGTGCTCGTCTACGTTTTTCAATCTAGGACGGTTCTCCGTTAAATATGTGGTGCTGGCGACTGTTAATGCTCTGCTTTATATGCCTCTTGCGATTTCTCGTCCAAACAGTCGAGAACTAAATTCTTTGGACCATTAAATCTGAGGAATAATGCATGAAAAAGGTCTACGGAACAAGCACTCGGAACAATTACTCGCAACAAGCACTCGGAACAAGCACTTGGAACAAGCACTCGGAACAAGCAAAAGCACTCGGAACAAGCACACGGAACAAGCACCCGGAACGTAGCAGCCCGGTGTGCATGCTGTGAATTGAAGCAGCGCATTATTGATGCAGCAAAGTCCTACATGTTTGGCCAGTGCACTTGACCGTTACGCTTAAGCTGAAGAACAGTATTTTGAACAGAAATAGCAGTTTAATGCGTCAAGCATGATAGTTAAAGTAGTCGTTTTACCAGATTTGAATGCCATCATTTATTTGCTATTTATTCTGGACAAAAGTTATAATTGGGACTTCATAGATTTGTCGCTTTTTATGCACACACCGTGTGGCCTATTTGCGTGTGTGAAGTAGGCTACTACAACTGATTTATGGGGCCATAATTTATATACCGGTACAGATTATATATAGAGAGAAAAACATATAATATACGTTATATAATATATAACGTATATTATATATACCCTATGTCATTTCAGATACTCTTCAGGACAAGGTTTCTACTCTCTAAAAAGAATCAATCTGATGCAGTGAGCCACCTACACCAGCTATAGGCCTACAACTACACCTTATAATATTTTATTATTATACAAATATTTACAATTAATTATATTATACAATCACAAACAGACTCTGTCAGCCTATCCCATTAATAACTGGCGCAGCGCTCGTGAATAAGCTGGTGCCCACGCTTGGTTTTTGAGTAGCGCTTTTGAAGTTTCGAGATTACGATTACGATTACGATTAATGCTAAATCAAATACCGAACGTTGAGAACGCTAAAGAATTTGCGTTGCGATGGAAGTAGACCCTATACACTGTATACAGCGTGACTGTGAGATGACAGAAGTCGTAGTGCATGGACAGGTGTTACAGTTACTGAGTAATTAATTACCAGATGTAACTCACCTGTGAACCGTTGAAACCTGAAGGTCCGATGGGACACTGGAGCTGACATTTACCCTCTGCCGCCGACTGATTAGACTAGAAATCAGATCAAAATGCAGTCAGAACGAAACCCACACAACAACAAAAACAGTCAACTTCACATTTATTGTAGTCTTGTGTAATTAACATAATGTAGGCCTTTCGTTGGCTTATAAGGGCGTATACGACTATTTCAGCAACAGAATTCAGAGTCATGGTTCTAATAATAATAAAAGTTTCATGCGTCATGATAGTTAATAAATAGACTATGTAGTCATTTTCCAAATTTGAATAAAAAATATTATTTTTTATTTATATTAAAATTTAAATACAAGTATAGTCATGTTCCTGGTAGACTTAAGTACCCAACGGTTTTATAGCGTAACTTAGGGAAGGCGGTGTTTATGGCCCACTCTTCGGACTTTGACCTGGCAATGGACGAATCCAAAGGTCGTCGTCAGGAGTCAGCGCGACGTAGAAATTGCCTTCTACTCTTCAAATTACAGGACTTTGTGACAGAGATAAACAGAATGCCCAGAATCGTTACACTGAGTCGATTCAGCAGGCTCAAAACCTAATAATCACACGAGATCTTAGTAACTGGCCAAGTTCGCTAGGCTATACGAAGAGCGCATGTCCACCGTTTTGCACGCGGCACTGGCGCTGATGGATGTTTCGATTTAAGCACAAACTCATAGAAACGGCAAATTCTAGCAGCATCCTTTTCTCAGGGGTCACTCGGCTATAGACAGCAGAGAGTCTAGTCAGCTATTTCTCTTAACCTGATTATTGAATACAATCTAAGTTAAATGCCAACCACGCCTACCTCAAATGGTTTGAGACGTCGCATAGAACAAAGATGACTATTGAATACATTAGATTGAGTACAACAGAGGATAAGAAAAGCGCAGTTCATTGTCAAAGGCCAAGCTTAAGAAAGAATTAGGTTGAGTGTAAATTCCTGATTTGATGGCCTCTCATACATTACACTGCATCCGTTTAGATGGCAAAGAGATTAAAGTCATGAACTGGACTATACAATGCATGCATACATGCAGGTAGCGATAGATCGAACTTTGCTGGATCAAACTGGGCTATTCCAAGTTTCCTCTGTTTTAGTCATGGTGTCAAAAATAGCAATGCTGAAAATAACAGCATGAGTTTGAATAAAATTAAATGGAATGACGTAATCGGCATATAGGCGTAGGCCCTGGTCTGAAAGTGGTTCTAAAAAATTTCCGGGTCTCCTCGGCGCAAAGGGTGCTAGATATAAGTGCTTATTCAAGCGCCAAAAAATTAATGCCGGTGTCACGAAATAGAGTATACCCCGTATTAATTGTATCCCCCCAAAATTAAAAAAGTCGAAAATACCGCTTCCGCGTGTAGTTTTTTTTGCAAATTAATTTTCGTCTGCTTTGTTTTGAACAATGACACTAACAGGTATGTTTATTCCGCCTAGATAATTTGTTTTGCCCTGTTTTTAGAGCACTTAAAACATTTAAAACACTTAAGAACACTCATAGTCACTAAATAAATTCGAGTTGCCTTTATCTGAGCATTGCTTAGGACACTTAAAACAATTAGAGTCACTCTAAATTTTGATTACAGCATAAATATTTTTATTATGCGCATTTTTCAAAAAAGGGGATAGAATGGTTTATCCCCCCGGATAGTATAGACCGGTTAATTCCATCCGGGGGGATAGATTAATTCATCCCCCCGGATAGCTTTCAGGGGATACTCCGTTTCATGACACCGGATCTGAGACCCGGACAGACCCGGCTCACTTTCAGCTCTGCGTAGGCCTAAACCTGTTCTGTCAATATAGACAGACACTTTTAAAATGGTGGTGATAGGTCTATTCATAATCTATGCCAAAGTATAGTCTCTACTCCAAAGTTTATTTATTGTTTAGTTAAGGTGTTTACAGAACATTTTCTTTCTCAATGTTGTTTTGTCTCATTATGTCCTATATCGAAACCACTTTATGGCAACCTATTTGCCATCTTCATCATGGTATTTCCGCTCAGGGGACCCACCTAGCGGGGTTACAAGACCCCTTCCGAGTCCCCAGTGCAACCAATTGTAAACTATCTGCATCATTACTTAAGCATTGTTTTATTTTATTCTGTTAACTTTGTTTCTTTGATGCTTCGTTTGATCTATTTTGTTGCTCTGGTTGCCAAATAAATTGATTTGATTTGATTTTGATAGTGTCTACGACATGACAGCCTTGTATTGACTTGAAGCAAGTTCAAGTATGAAGTTAACTACTGTCTAGTTCTTTTGTCGTTAATAATTAATTATGTAAACAGTTAAGAAAAATCTTAGCATTAAATATGTTTTGGAATGATCTTAAAGTGGCGGACAAAGTATGCCCAAACAAAGTTTGTATACACATGTAGGCCTATGGGAAGAAGAGGATGATGAGGGAGAGAGTATGTGGAAGGGAGGGAGAACGGAAGCGAAGGAAGAGGCGATTGTTCACGACTATTTTACGGCGAAAGTTACGCCATTGAGGTCAGTGAATTGAAAGAAAGAGAATAAAAATTGGAGTCGATGAGGTCTAACCTTTGGTCGTTTTGTTATCATTATTTCTGCAGTTTCTCGTAGAGCTGGCTGCTAGACACAACGTACAGGAAACGCATATCATACGCAAACGATGGTAGACGCACAATATCGATACAATCATGCACACCACGTCACCACACAGACATGCGCACGCTCTTACAATCCTTGCATATACACATATAGGCCTACAGTTACACAAATTTCGTCGACTCTGCCATTTCGGAATATTGTTCGTCCAAATTCAGAGTTTCCTTTTGTAATTATTCTCCTAATTTCAGTTGACTGAATATGTAGCCGCAAGTTGACGTTTCGGATCCATTTCACGATATCACATCGGTTGATTAATTAATCCATGTTGTGTTATAAAACCATCGTTGGAACTGGACCGGTTCTCTTTCCAGGACGACAGGCACCGAC
Source organism: Lumbricus terrestris (assembly GCA_949752735.1). Lineage (NCBI taxonomy): Eukaryota > Metazoa > Annelida > Clitellata > Crassiclitellata > Lumbricidae > Lumbricus > Lumbricus terrestris. The sequence continues at coordinate 45,548,234 of OX457036.1, forward strand.
ATACATGCATCATGCATGCGTGGATACATACATGCAGTCAGAGGAAACAAAGTAGCATAATACATACATACACACATACATAGTGGAGGAGCAAACATGTGTATACAGACATACAAATAGATAGGCAGACAGACAAATAAACTGGCATATATACAAATTATCAAATAAACGAAAATACATACACACATACATACATACATACATACATACATAAATACATACATAGCCTACATACATACGTACGTACGTACGTACGTACATACATACATACATTCATACATACATACATACATGCATAAAGTCATACATACACACACATGTACGTAAATACATACTCACATGAATATACGCACACACAATGTCACACATGCAAACATGTATGCTTGCAAGCATACACACAAACATGCATACAGTGGGCCAACATGCATACCTACACCCATACATTAATAAACACTTACATATATACTTACTTAGTTACGTACTTGCAAACTGATAGGGACCTACTAACAGACATACTTAAATACAAACAAGCATGCATGCGTACAGGAAAACAAACACACGTACAATCATAACGCTTGTATAGCCTACTATACTCTGTATGCAGTAAACATGCATGCGTGATAGCAACAACAACTCTAATAATGATGATGATGACTATTACGACGTTGTCGTAATGAGCTTTGCTTCCGAGGAACAGTGTTGCGCGAATATTCGTTTGAATGGAAATTACAGCGAACGAAATCTGTTGAAGATGACAAGAGAGAATCAACGCCTTTGTCCGCCATTACTTACTTGTATTTTGACTCCGAGTTCATCGCATTTTTCTCTGCGTGGTTTGTTCGCATCACAATACATCATCAGCAGCTGAATGTCAACCTTCATTGCACATAGCAGAAAAAGAAAGACCAGTCATCAGCAGACTCGTTTAATTATTGTTTAAATTACTCTTAATGTTATTATTATTAGTACGTATTGTCATTTTACTAATAATTATTACCATTATTACTATTATTATATTAATATATAATAGGTCTAATTATTATCATTTATTATTGCTGCTGCTATTGCTGTCGCTCTTGTTGGCATTGTTATTGCTATCAATCGTCCTTTGATGTAGCTGTTGTTGTTGCTGGTATTATTGGTGTCATTATTATTATATTATTATTATTGTTGTTGCTATTTGTTATTATCATTATTATTATTCTTATTATTCTTCTTCTTCTTCTTCTTCTTCTTCTTCTTATTATTATTATTATTATTATTATTATTATTATTATTATTATTATTATTATTATTATTATCATTATCATTATTATTATTACCATCATTATCGTCATCATCATCATATTTTACTCGCGGTAAACCTATTTCATCCAGTATTAATCAGAAAAATACTGGAACCATTGCACTGACTGCACAGCAATCGTTTGTAACGCACAGACCAACTCTTAGCGTAGACCACTTGATATCATGCCTCAGAAGACAGGTACTGGCACTGGCACTGGCACTGGCGCTGGACAAGATGACTATTCTGTTAACGATATTATATTATTATCAATGCAAATTCTCTTTTGATTATATGAAAGTGTTCGTTTATAATTATAGGGTCAGCCAACTTTCTTTCAATATTGGGTCGGTCGCAGGTCAATTTGATGGTGTGGAGGATCTGTATTTTGACAAGAGGACCCTAGTAAGCGGATTATTATTGTTCCAAGACCAACACAAGAAAACAATCCTGGGACTGGTTGAAATTCAGTTTACTGTTAAGGATCCATAGTATGCCTAATCCACACGAGGCTGGATTGTTTGGGTTTTTCCTGACTGTATACGCTCTTGGTGGTGCAAGTGCTAGATCCATTTGATAATTTCTGGTCATCAGTAGCTGATCTGTCATTACAGCCGACCACGAAGACTCGTATGCTTGACATCTTTGCCTTTAATTGGATGAGTTATTACTCAGTGGATAGCCGGTGTTTCTGGAACGATAAGTCGATGCTGTGTTCATATCGTGAAGTCCATCTTCCGTTGCTGTATAGCCAGAGCCATGCGCCGACTCGAGAGCGTCGGCGGCGGCGCGCCGGTCATTTTTTGTCGGCGGCGGCGGCGCGCCGACCAACAGAAATCGGCGGCGCCGGCGCCCTCGAAATGTCAGCGTCGGCGGCGCGGCGCGGCGCGGCGTCGTGAGGTTAGTTCTACAGCGCCGCATGCATATCTTAATAGTTGTTACACAAGCAACTTATATCATAAAGATATGAGTGTTCAGAAATTATTTTTGGCAATTATCTGGTCTTAAATGATTGTTCACGAGAAGCAATTATTCTCAAAATAGACGTTCAATTACAAGATTCTACAAAGGCTTGATTGTAAAACCACATGACGGGGTTTTCAAATTCAAGCCTCCAGTTTGCGTAACCTTATAATAGAAGCTAAAGAATCGTTTAAGCAGCGGCGGCGCTACCTGCTTATTTTACTATTAACCTGCCTTATGACCCGCCAAAAATTCTTTGGGTTTTTATAAATTCTGAGAATGAATGAATAATGGCGGGAAAGTGAAAACTTTCTGGAAACTTTCTGGAAAAGTCATTGAATTATTCAAACAAAAACCGCTTCAAGTTGTTATTCAACAATAATATAATAACAAACAAGTTTTTTTCACAAATTATTTATTTATCCTTTTCTGTCAAAAAAAATTGAACAATTGAGTCTTCACGTGTTGGTCATTGCCTTTGGTCAAGTGTGTGCTTCGACATGGGCCTGGTTTGGGTCAGATAGGTCACATGTAAACAGGCCTATTAATGTTCGAAAGCTTGATTACCTATTTCACTTATAATATAATAGGTTAGGTCACGGTCAGCGTGGGACTTTGATACTGGAGAAAAAAAATTTGAATTAGGCGGTAAATGGCTGGCAAGAAGAATCGCAAGCCTGCAGACGCGACCAATCGCCTACATAAAATTACAGAGCGCCAATTCATTGCAAAATTATACTAACGTGTATCCTAATACTAGAGGGCAGACTGTTCTTTGCAATCCTAGCGTATGGTCAGACTATCAGGCAAGAAGGCATACACGGCATAACAATTCACTTATGCCTGCCTGGAGTTATTTTTACCTTCTTTGCTAATAATTCAAATCGAATCACAAAATCCACAACAGCTGAAACGTTAAGCGCTCTTTTCCAACAGTCAAAACGAATAGATATCATCATAGGTTTCATTGCATTGACGAAAAATCGGTGGTGCCAGGAAAAATCGAAATAGATAAGAAAAAGATTCTATTTCGCACTGACGCAAATTTTTTCGCGAAATCATGCAAGAGATGAAAAATGCATCAAAAATAAATAAGCTGATCAACGTAGCATCGGCGGCGCGCCGACAAATTCTCGGCGGCGGCGGCGTCGGCGTCGGCGCGCCGACCCCAACAAATCGGCGGCGGCGGCGCCCCCTAAATGTCGGCGGCGACGGCGCGGCGCGGCCGGCGCAGGGCTCTGTGTATAGCACACGCGCCGTATACGAGTAAGGACTTCGACGCCGCTAGAAAGATCAAGCGTTCAATTTCACCCACATATTCAACAACATAGGCCTATAAAGTGCCACTTAATTACAGTTCGAAGTGGCAAACGGAACACTTTGGTTATTGTCTCCGTTGAAAAGTGCACACGTGACTTCACCGATTCCAACTTTCGTCTTCGATGATTATTTGCCAAATGAGCTGACATGGCACAGTCGTCCTTGTGCACTGTGCAGGTCAGCAATTCGTTGCTCGCAGAAACTTTGCACACACGATGCAAAAATGCCGCAATTATTTTTGTCATTTGGTTGGTGAATTGCGTGGACTAGGTCTGGAAGTTATCATCAACCATTGGCCAATCAGCAGAGTGGAGTGGAGAAACTGCATTGCCCGATGTGCAGATCTGCACGAGAAGGACTAAGGTCTAAGCCCTCTAAGGCAAGGATTGGCCAATCACGAAGCCCACGCATTTATATAGATCTACACGAAAAATTCTCTCACGTCTCTCCCTTCAATCAGGTGGGCGCCAACGATCAGTCTTTCACAAACACATGGCTCTTTCTCCGTTTCTTTCTGCATCGATAGTTCTCAGCGTCATGCTCGTGTTCTTGTATTTTTCTGCAAGATCGTGTCTCACCTTATATAACAGTCATGCCTTTCATTATCTTCATCGGTTCCGTGTTCCTCCGCTTGCTCCTGGTGATCATTTGTCGCCCGTTAATGTCGCCAGACCATCTGAGTCTACAACTTTTTCTGATATTAGTTAACAGACTCTCTCTCTGTTTCAACTTCTTCTTCATCCGTACTGGTACCGCATCATTGCAAATCTTGTCTGGAATGGCCATACCAGATATTCTTCTTAGCCAGTTCATTTCCGCCACTATAGAATCCTCCTGTCGCCCTCCTTTCGTAGACGCCAACACACTCAGCGTAAAGCAAGACTGACGAACTTATTTAGTGAGGAGTCGCGACACACGAATTTTTCACGACACACCAACGACACACCAACGACACACCAACGACACACCAACGACACACCATGTTTACGCGACACACACGCCGCCTCTCGATTCGCAACACACTAGTGTGTCGCGACACACCGGTTTATATAGAGCCTCTGCCTTACAATATCGTTCAACGTTGCAGTGATTCTCGTTCACCCATCCATCATATCGCGCCTTGATTATTGATGCTCTATCCTTGGATGGATCCATATTTGACGAGAGTTTATGACAACAGAGGCCGTTGCCCTCGAAAAAAATTATTTTATCTGCCAAAGATCCGGCTTAGCCGAAACCAGTTCGTCTTCTAATGTAAGCTTACTGCTTGAGTCGTTGATGAAGAAGTCAGAAAATATTTACATAAAACGAAACATTAAACGGGAGAAAGACTACACGCTGGAAATCCAGTTGCTTTCGTCGACTATCGGTTTCCATCAAATCCAGACAAGCCACTTCCATCGTTCGCGGTTTTTGCGACTTAACGGCGTTTCCAGTTATAATCAACCTGCCCCCTTATATCTCTCCACCTACAGTCTATACAATACAGCTTTCCATGTATTATTTTTCTCGACCTGCAGTCTTTGATTTTTCTTTTCTTGCATCCCATTCCCGTTTCCAGGCGTGACCTTCACGCCTGCTTATTTCTCTTGCTTTCGTGGCTCCTTTTTAAGGGAGAGTAATGTATCGTGACATTCACCGATTTTCCCATGCCCCATTACTTCCTGTTTATCTCGAACATACAATGTGTCAATAGATTTATTTCACCGCTTCAAAGTCTGCTTAATAAATCTGGCGTCAGTAAATGAAATGTCGTTAGTTAAACTATAGCAAGCGTTTTAATGCGTCGACAAACACCAAGGAGAACATTGCATTGCATCGGGTAACGAATAAAGTCATAACGCTAGGCAGTATCTACAGGGTGCGCCAAAAAAGACCCCCCTAGGTTTTTTGCCAATATTTTGACCAAAAGTAAGAATTTCCAAATGAAATTTCACAGGCTTATAAACAATTCATATTTACACATTATGGCCAGATTTCATCAAAATATTTCAAACAGAACAAAAGTTACATCACTTTTAGTGAGGTCACCCACCGTTTTTTGACGATTCAAAAACGAAGCGCAAAATGTTTTAGGTTTTTTGCCAATATCTTGGCCAAAAGTAAGAATATCGAAATGAAATTTTACAGGCTTAAAGACAATTCATATCTGCATATTTTGGCCAGATTTCATCAAAATATTTCAAACAATTCAAAAGTTATACCACTTTTAGTGAAACCACCCACCGTTTTTGACGATTCAAAAACGAAAACCAACAAAAAGTAACAAAACACGATTTTATCATGTCCAATCTCAAATAACTGTTGTCAAATTAACTTGGTAGTGCTTCACAACCTGTGTTCAATGTGCCCACCACCAGTGCCAGCACTTCTTTTGAGTATCTTTGCAAAGTTCTTGATGGACCCCTGATTAATTAGGCAGATTCCTTATTTACCAATTTGATCGTCATCTTGCTAAGTGACTTCTCAGTGACGCGCAGCTACGCTGGTGCCCTGTTTCTTTTTTAAATAGTAATAATAACGATCATCTGACAATATCAAAGGCTATCTGATAACAATTAATTAAGATGAGACTTAATAAAATCGTGTTTTTGCTACCTTTTTGCTGCGTTACGTCTTTGAATCGTCAAGAAACGGGGGTGGCCTCACTAAAAGTGGCATAACTTTTGTTCCGTTTGAAATATTTTGATGGAATCTGACCACAATGTGCAGATATGAATTGTCTTTAAGCCTGTAAAATTTCATTTCGATATTCTTTCTTTTGGCCAAGATATTGACCAGAATAATTAGATTGGTTTTTGTTACTTTTTATTGCGTCGCGTTTTTGACTCGTCAAAAAAACGGTGGTGACCTCACTAAAAGTGATAAAACTTTTGTTGTGCTTGAAATATTTTGATGAAATCTGGCCATTGTGTGTAGATATGAATTGTCTTTAAGAGTGCAAAATTTTATTTGGAAATTCTTACTTTTGGCCAAGATATTGGCAAAAAACCTAGGGGGGTCTCTTTTTTGGCGCACCCTGTATAAGCATGTTCGTTGAAAAGATTTGCTAATAATTATATTATTAGTCAAGCTAAAATTCGCAAGACAGCTAACCTATACACCTAGAGTGGAGCTATTTAGCTAATCCAAATAAGCATCACGGACCAAAACGAATCTGAGTCTTTTTTATACATGCAGATCGGTTCCTCGTCTGTTTTGGCACTATATAGAGTAATGGTTAACACACTGACACGTGCGAAGAGCGCGCGGACGCGTGATCTGAGGTTTACAGATTCGGCTTTCCTCTTTGATCACTTCATCTGTATTATGCCTAGAGTGTGTCGCCATTTTTATAATTAAACGCCAGTTTAATTCATTAACTTATGCTATGTATACATTAACTAATCATAGGCCTACATATTAAGTCAACAATATATATGATAAGAAATTTGCTTTGCTACAATCACTTTCTGCTCATTTCAAACATACATCATGTCAGTAAATTGTTTCTCACTACAGGTACTAGTGGTTAAACCGTTTTTGCGAATAATTATTATGCAGGTGAATATTATGCACATATGCGAATAATACTAATATCGAAATGTACACACACCCGTCCACCCATCCATGCCCACACCCCCACATCCTCATACACAGAGACGCGTAGGCCTATGCCTATAGATCTTTATAGTATTATTATACATATCGAGAGAAATAGATGCAAGAGAGAAAGAGAGACAGACAGAGAGACAGACAGAGACAGAGACGGAAGGAAGGGTGAGTGACAGTGCGCGCAAGTCTTCATGTACATGAATCGAGAATTAATGATGTCCAAAAATTTCACATCTTTGGGAATAAATTTTCCGATCACGTAACCTATGTTTTACGAAAACAGGAGAGAAATGTTTGCAATGTTGATTATGATTAACAAGCCAATATTTTAAAAGTAACACAATTCTATGCGGTGGTGTAGGCGTAGGCTATGTTCGGTGCCTTGGAGCTGAAAAGTTGCGGGTTCGAATCCACCTGAAGCCACCTCGTTTGAACCTTCATGGGCAAGTCCTTCACTCGCAGTTGCTCATGCGCATCGGCGTGAAACTCAGATTCAGTGTCGGCGCTGCAGTCGGGAGTGCCTCTGAGTAGCACAATTGAAGGGGCAATAATATTATAACAAGTGCTTATTCATAGTCATACATACACATACAACTCATATGGAGCAGATTTCAAATATGCAAATAGGACTATATATACTTTAGGCAATGAAGCCAGTCTCAATCATTCGCATTACATCATCCGGGGCGGCGAGTGTGAGATCAGCGATGCCTGACATCTAATTTCGATTTGTCTAGCAGCGAAATTATTGCGACGTCGTTATCGGAATCTCAACGACAAAACTCTACGTGACCAGCATCCGACAAATCCCAACAGCAGCCGCAGCAGCAACAGAAGATGCAGAAGCGGGAAGTACCGTACAGTGTAGCAGCTGTCAGGCAGGCAGAGATGTCCGTACTACGCGATGCCACTCAACACACACGCACCTGCGACGGAATTTATTGTGAAAAAGGAGGCTTTGCATACGTGGACCGACATGGATTCATTCAGACACAGACAGACAGATAGACAGACAGACAGAAAAAAACCATAGGCCATTGCAAGTAAACTGACAAACAGAAACATAGATGCAACACCCTTATCGCTAATTGTTATTGGTGCGACAAGAAAGCGTGGCATGCCTCGCACACATGTCGTGCTGACAACCAAAAACATATGAGCTATGTAAGCTTATATATATTATATATATTATATATACATACATAATATTATATATACATATATTATATGTATAATAAAAGATTTTCACGCAAGCATTTATTGTGAAAAAAGAGAGGCGCTGTATACGTGGGCCGACATAGGTCGAGTCACACAGAGGCGGACAGACAGACAGAAAAAACATAGACTATTACAGCAAATAAACTGACAAACAGAAACAGAAATGTGTAACACCTGTTCCACATAAGCAATAGGCTATTACACATGAGTGTTTATGTAATTAAACGTATATTTGTTCGTGTCTTTATGTACGTTGCAAATGTAGCTGTTCCACTCCTCTGATCCTACGGTAACTCGACCCGGACCACCAGGGACTATACTCTTACGGACAACCATTTTGACTCAACGCAGCGCTCGTGAATAAGCCGGTGCCCCGCGCTTGGCTTTCGATTGGCGCTTTAGAAATTAGGAGATTATGATTACGATTACGATAAATATTATGAATACAAGTCATTTGCCTGTCGGCCATAGGTCTATATACGCGCATGCAGAAAATAAGGTCTGTTTGACGTAACTGCATAAGAAGCATGTGCTATGGTTGTGTATTTAATAACGCGCCTCATAAAACACGTGAAATGTGACGGACGTCAATTATGAAAAAGTTTGCTATGCAACGCGGCGTCGACTGAGTTTGGCATTGCCTTATTCCGTATTGCATTGTATTGTATTTAAATCATTTATGAAGCGCCTCTAGTTGGGGACTGTAGGGTGAACCATTCAGAGGCGATATAAGAGCGCGCAAGGCCTCTCGAGAAGAAGAAGCAAGTTTTGAGAAGAGACCAGGCAGAAGAGAGATTGCCAGAGACAGAAGTGTAAAGCGAAAAGAAGGAGAAAGCGCATTCCAAAATATTTGAGGCAAATGATCGAGAATGAGACCTACATGTAGCAGTTCTATAGAGCGGATAACCAATAGGTCAGGTGTGGTTAGTGAACGAAGTATAGATGGTTGGATGAAGCATATCAAGCATTTATAACCCATCGACAGTATATACATATGAGGTAATGGGTTCGAGACTTCGGTCTGTCCGATCAACCATTTTCACAGCAGCCTATAGTACCATAGAGAAATTAATAGAGTTAATGACTGCAAAGATATTTAACCTTGCAGGCACTGATTTTATTTTATTATTATTTGTTGTGTTTGTTTTGCGTTCTTTAGTTAAGTTTACTACATTAATTGTCATCTCATGCTGTTCTTTTAGCCTATTGTTCAATTCATTATGTCAACCGTCTAGCCATCTGTTAAAATTGCATATGTAATTAGGTGTCCCTGTTAGCGGGATATTCATCCCTTAGGGCCTTCCTTGTTACCATCCGATAATGTGAAGCATGTTATACTATGTCTATTGTGTATGTTGATGGTTGGTTACAATAAATGAATTGAAAATGAAAAGAAAAAAAAAAAAAAATTGACATTAAGGAATGGCGCCATATTATAAGAACTCTATAGTTGGCTAACATAACAAGCAATTACATAGAGATATTATATAGGTGAGTAATAACAATGTAGCCATCAAAGTATACTTATCCATGTATGTCCTTAGTTACTATTTATAATTATATATGTAAGTGACTATTTGTGTATAAGGTTTAAGTGTGCGAGAGAGCAAATGTTAAGTATTAACACCAAAATTAATGGACTCCCGCTGCTTAGCGCCTGTTGCAAGTTTTTCCTGCATGATGCGTTCTGATCTTTGCAACCTTAAAACTGTCCCTTTAGCCGGGGCTGGCTTTGGGAGCTCTTCTGAATAAAGTCAGAAGCAGGTGATGTGTGGTAAGATGTAATCCGAAAAGTAGCATAGCGCACGTTAAAGATGTTCCTAATTACACGGTCTAAAAATCATGTAACATTCAATAAGGATCTAAATGTATGGGATGAATAATGATAGTAATAATAATATACTGGCATGGTTTCTGATCCTCCCTGTGTTCGAGCTGCTGTGATCTCTCCGCTCGTGTCGATCGTTCCTCTCGGTGACATCGACACTGACTCCACCTTCCGACAATCCAAGTAGACGTCGATGTTGGAGTAATCGATGCTCAGCTGGAACTTATGCCACTCACGATTGAACAGCTACAAGACAAATCAGGCTAAGATCATGTCACTCCAAGCCACATCATGGTATGCATGGAAGAGTTGGTAGGGTAAGATCATGAATAAAGTATACTTAGGACAGGAATCAGGCATAGTGTATATATATATAAAATATATATGTATATAGTCTATAACTTCGTTTAATTGACAAAATGACCGGTCGGCATAACGCGACAGTTAGCAAGCACAAAGCGAGCAGCGGATAAAGCCTAACAAACGTGTTTATACAGCATCCGTGGTGCGAAGTTTTTTATTGTTTTTTTACTGGTGAGATCAAATGGATGCGGCATAGGGTGCAGAATATATTTGCCAGGACGTGGAGTGTAGGATTGAGTATTGTAGGACCCTATAGGGACTGTCGTCTAAAGTAGTCGCATCAGCAGCCATTCCACAGAATGTAAATAAAGAAGGGGTCCTATGTATACAGTTGGGTTTACCGGTTCGAATCCCCCAAATAAATTATTGCCAAAAGAAACATTTAACTTTTCAGAGATGGCTCTTACTCTGCAACCATGCATGTCTATTGGAAACCCCCCCCCCCCCGATTCCCGAAATAGTTTCCTTCATGGCTACGACCTTGCTGTCGTCTGATGTCTGATTTAGGCGCGCCACTTAAGGTAAGGTCACGTGATCGATCGCGAATACATAATTATCGTAAAGGACTTCTGTCTTAAAGGCATAAAAATAAATGTCGATTGTTGGTATGATGACGACAGCAAACATAGGCCACTTTGCGCGTTTAGATCAAGGACAACTCCCATGATGCTTGTTTCCATAAGATTATAATTATGCGCTTCGTTCTCGTAGACTCGACTGCACGCTTCGTTCTGTCACCTTTCGCACGTTGGTCTTGAAGATGGCTGTTTGCAGTTGGTGCTGGTAATCCCTTCCGACCAGTCGAACCTCCTTCTTGCCTCCATCGATGTGAACGGCGAACTCCGTCTTTCCCTCAGAAGATTCGATCCTCACCAGATCCCATCGGCCAGCGCGGCTTGTCTTTCCAGGCAGACGCAACGTCGCCGTCAGCGAGAACTTGTTCGGAAGACCGTAGGGGAACATCGCCCTGAATTTGCCACCAGATAACTATACACATGTAGACATTGCAGAGGGTATTATGAAGTAGCCCATATATGCGGTCTGCGCAATAATAACGAAATGCTGAACAATTAAGGTGACAAAGACGATGGTGATGTTGATGACTACAGCAGTAATAAACCATGACCACAACCATGAAGATGATGAAGATTACGTTACTAGGATGACCTATATATATAGTCTATTATATATATTATATGTGGTAAACCATAATGATCGGAATGAAATGATAATGATGATGATGTTGATGAAGGCGATCACGCTGACGGTACTGGATGCTGAATGGATGGAAGAAAAATAATGATCGAGAAGTTGACTCCATTTGTTTGTTCAATGGTTCATGGTTAATGGTTCAATGGTTCATGGTTCATCCTATTCCTTGCTGCATCGTTTATTTCGCTTGTTTAACAAACAAAGTAAACACGCAAATCATCGGAATGTCCTCTAAAAGGTGCGGCCAGCACTTCAGCCAACAGCAGGAGACGAATAAATTACATGCAAGGGCATGTATGGTTATGGAAGGAAAGGAGGCGGCGCGGAGGCAAACAGCGATGGCGACTAACAGAATAAGACACAGAGGAAGAGAAAGAAAGACATGCAGCGCCACATCCAGACACATGCAATGGCTCAAAATGCGAGGCAGACTGCAGAAAAAATGGTAAACAGACAAATTGACAAACACAAAAACTAATATGGATTAAGGACAGAATGCAAACATGAGAACAAGGACGGCTGTATATCTTCGTCCTTTGACATTATTATGGAGAGTGATAAGAACAGTGAAACGCCGTATAGACATCATTCTAAAGCCAACCTTGTAGGAATCCTAAGTTCGGCTTCCTTCGAGATGTGATAAGCCATCTGGTATCGGTTCGATCCAGTTATTCGACTCGTTCCCGACTCGGGTTCGTCGATGTCAAGTTTATGGATGAAATCGAAACCTGCATACATGTATATAGAAATTACGCTACATATCTGTAGCTTTTGTAAGCATTTATGTGGCGCATCAAGTACATTGGGAAATGCATACATGTCGTATACACTGGAAAGAGACACGATGACCAAAATGATTAGATGCAGCTGAGTAGCACGACAATACACATCGACACCAAAGCACAAAGAACTGCAGTACACTACACTACTGTCACTACATCATAGACTATACACAAGAGCAAAACTAGTCTGTATAAGATTTGGATCGATTTTACTACATAAGTATACAGTGTAGACAAACCAGACTAGATTAGATTAGAATCGGCAAGACTAGACGAGAATAGAGAAGGCAAGACGAAACCACTTAGATTAGATTACACTAGACCAGACTAGACGAGAAAAAGCTAGACGAATTAAGCTAAAATGGAACAGATTACATAAATCAATGCTTTTCAGACTTTCTGATGCTTCGTATACCGGTTATTGCTTTCCAGACTTACTGTGAACCAATGTTTTTCAACAGCAACTTGCATAGTTCCAGCCTATATATGACTTGCACGATTAGGATTTAGAATTTTGTAGTTCTACGACTGTTTATTACAGCAATATTATTTTTGTTGCTGTTTGGTGCCAAAAACTGTTTATTATGTATGAAAACTGGGTCTTGCACTTTCAAACTCTTGCTATATGAAACTGAACCGTGACCACAGCGCCAGGGCTGTTTCTAAGGAATTTTTAGAACTGCGCGCACAACCCCTTCTTTTCTTTCCAATCCTCCATGGTGAATTACTTCCAATCGAAGGACAACGACCTATTTTGCTAGTTTTAACTGTAGCCTACAGATGTGCTTCTATACAACTGCACAAATCCGTTTAGAACTGCACATTTTGTGTACAACTGCACGTTAAAAAAAGCCCTGCATAGCGCCTCCTCTTACAAAGATATCTGCAGGCGCCTCTGGACCCGCATCGGTTTGAGCAGCGCTTCCCTAAATCACTTGAGATCATAATAATAACATGAGGTCATATCGCATAATTGTCCCATAAGTATTCGGCAGAACATAAAAAGCATTGCGGAACAAGTAGACCTGTCTGATGGGTAGGACGATCCTACATATTCGAAGCATTGCACATTACACATACATGTTCGAAACATTGTACATTACACATAAGCTTACATGTTCGAAGCATTGTACATTACACATAGGCCCTACAGCTTGTATACAGTTCAAAGTGACGTGACTACAGCCAGCGATCATCCGTGAGGATCATGTTTCAGATTTATTTGATGCCGTTTCTATGCGTCGTCTGCTTCCAACGCCTGCAGACGTATCTTCGCAGAACACTTAACGCGTCGTTTCGTCCTTAATGTAAACCAAGACACGTATATGTATAATATACACAGAAGGAAACACGTTTAGACGTCGGCGGCTGAGTAGTTCCCGTCAGTTGGCGCTGTCATAAAACGCCTCCGCTTAAATACAGCGGCTGGCGATGATGGGGGGAATCGCATTTCAGACCATCTCACCTACGTACTCACTTGCGCACACACTGATATATTATGAATTATAAATATATATTATGGGTGCGCGCGAGTGTTTTGTCTTCTTTATGTGTTGGCTTAAAGATGTGAAAACTGCAGAGAACTATTAATAGACCGCGACACGAATGACGGGGAAGTAAAATGACAGCAAAGCGCCATTAAAACGAGAAGGAGTGAAAAGAGAGAAAGATAAGAAAGAGAGACAAACAGACAAGCAGACAAACAGAGACAGACACGGACAAAGACAGAGAGAGTGTAACACTGGGAAAGAGACGGAGCACATTACACGTAGGTCTAGATCAGACAGACAGACAGACAGATAGACAGACAGACAGACACTCCAGACAGACAGACATGCATTTATGCAAGCAGACAGGCAGGAAGATTATTTGCACGAGAGGTCAGAAGGTGGTCAACCAGTGACCTATACACAGCAGAAATGTAATTAGTCAGCCATTTCTTAGACCATTGTTTGGCCAGATTGTGTTTTGGCGAAGCATAATACATTGAAAGCAAAGACATTATATTATGAGGAGAAAGGACGATGATGAATCGCCGGAGTCAACCACCTGCCTGGACGAGAAGGGGTTTTCTTATCAGCTGCAGTCTTTCAGTCAGCTACATAATTGTAATCCTGGCTATATATAGGCACACATATGTAACCAGAACTTGTGAGAAGGGTAAGTATAAGTGCGCTATAATATATAATGATGGTCATATCCATCTTATCACCACCATCATCAATCCATCCTTCAACCGTTTTAGCGGTCAAACGTGCGCCTACTTAATACTTCGGCTATATTGATACAAACATAAACAGAAGAATACATAAAATGCACATTGACTTAAATCACTTGAGATCACTATGAGGTCTTCCTACGTAATGTATCATAATGCGGCAGAATATAATCTCATAAATACTCACAAAATATACACATAGTATACTCCATTCCATGTATAATATATTATGTATACACAATTACACATGTATATGCACTATCCACGCATACATACATATTCATGTCCAATAATACATGTATGTATGTATGTATTGTATACGTAATTTATACGCATAAAAGTCTGCATTCATTTCATCCACATACCATCATGTCTACCCGTATATACAAAAGCATGCATGCATAATGCATGCATAATATTTGTTCCATGTACAGTGTATCTTTGTATTCACGGTGAAGCATCTTGATCGAAGCATACATGGAACAGCAAGTCGCCATCATCCCACTGTCTGTACCACAATCCCTTCACTGCGCTCCTTTCTCTCTTCCTACCTTTTCCCTCTCCTCCTCCTCCTCCTCCTCCTCCTCCCTCCCTCACTCTCTTCCTACCTCCCTCTCTTCCTATTTTCCTCCCTCTCCTTTCACCTGCCTGCCTGCCTGTCTGTCTGCCTGCCTGCAGGGCCGTCTTATCCATTAGGCACAGTAGGCACTGTGCCTAGGGCCTACGAACTTACCAGGGGCCTACGAAATCCTGAAAAATATTTTTAAATAAATGCAGTGATTGGTCAATGACCGGGAAAAAACAGAAAACGAAAACTTGCAAATTTAATTTTAACGAGCTAACTTTTTAAGGCTAGAGTTAGCTAATGAAACAGTAACATTGGCTAAGCTATATTATACTAACTTTGCGGCTCTTTGCATTCGCGAAATCGCTTAAAACGTCTTCAAATGTCATTTCTCGCATTAAGTCGCTTTCAATTGAAAGTAATGCAAGGGAGAATAATCGTGCCTGTCCCATCGTTGACCGAAGGTAATTTTTGATAATTTTCAGTTTCGAAAAAGAACGTTCACCTGACACCTTCACAACTTGTTCCAAAAATAGAAATATAAATTCGAAAAGCAATATTGACATTTGGAAAACTGGAGACCAGCTTGTCAGCTATTTGTGACCTAATCATTTTAGCTACAGATTTATTGGTTTCTCAAATCCAGACTCGTGTTTCCTCTTATAACCACCAGACATGATTTTTTAAATTTTTTATTAATAAATTAACAAATTAAAATTTAAAAAGCGATGGCGATTTTTCATTAGAATTTAGACCGAAACGCCGCTGACCGAAAGTCGAAAATCGGAAACCGGAAATAGGCTACTACATTTAGCGGATATCGAAAATAATTATTACAAAAAGTAGATTGAGATTTAAAATCAAAACTGAATGCGTTCACAAAACATAGTTCAGCATAATTTTAAGAAATAATATAGGCTAAATGTGTTGCAATTTGAATTAATGCAGAGTTCAGTTGGATAGGCCCTAGGGGCCTACGAATAGAATAATATGCAAAAGTGCCTAGGGCCTACAATGACCATATGACTGTCTTCCTACCCCTCCCACTCTTAATACCTTCCTCCCACTTTGTCCATCTCTCTCTGTCTCTCCATATCTGCCAGCCTGTCTTCCTACCCCTCCCACTCTTAATACCTTCCTCCCACTTTGTCCATCTCTCTGTCTCTCCATATCTGCCAGCCTGTATTTGGCCTATTAATTTTGTCTACCTTTTAATTTGTCTACATTTTCTATATATTTTTGTCGGTCTGTCTCTATGATTTCTCTGCCCGAAGACAAGCACAATTCTACTGTCTGTTAAGACACCCGGCGATGAGATGAGTGAGGTGGTTTCCCGTTGCCATCCTTACAGACAAGTATTGGTGAGCAACTTGTCCAAGGTCGCTATATACGCAGAGGCTTGAGGTAGATTCGAACCTGCAACCTTTGGTCACAAGGCACAGAACATACCGTTACACCCCCGTGTCCTATTCTCTGTCTGTGTCTTTATCTTTGTCTCAGTCTGTCTCTGTCTCTGTCTCTGTCTCTGTCTCTGTCTCTGTCTCTGTCTCTGTCTCTGTCTCTGTCTCTGTCTCTGTCTCTGTCTCTGTCTCTCTCTCTCTCTCTCTCTCTCTCTCTCTCTCTCTCTCTCTCTCTCTCTCTCTCTCTCTCTCTCTCTCTCGCTCTCTCTCTCTCTTCTCTCTCTCTCTCTCTCTCTCTCTCTCTCTCTACATATATATATATATATATATATATCTTAATTACTGCCTCTGATCTCTCCATCCCTCCCTCCCACCGACCGACTGACGTATACACGTAGCAACGGATTATCTAGAAGTGAAGCGACAGATGGCAAGTGTCGTAAATTGGTTGAAAGTAGAAATGAAATTCCTTCGGATTTCCTTTTCATCCTTCAGAGTAGCATCAACAGATATAAAAAGACATATTATAATAAGACAAACAATCAACGAACGACGACGATCGACGATTAATCCACTGCTTCGACGCCACAGTTTGTCATCTTGTCTGACCGAATTACGTTTTACGATCTTCTCCTCCTCCTCCTCGTCGTCGTCTACCTCCTTATCCTACTTCTCCTCTTCCCTCACGTCATCCTATTCTGCTCTTTCGCCTTCTTTCTGCCTTCTCCGGCTCCTCGTAATCCTCGGCCTCCTTATATATATACATACATATATATATATAATCAGTGTTTTAGTTGTCCAAAATTAACTGGGGGTCAGTAATTTTGTACAGATTACCAAAGTACACAAATACATGTCAAATCCCTGCCGTTACAGAAATTAAAAACGGTGATTTGTAACTTTCTCTTTCCGCTCTCCAACACGTCATGTATTATACTCGCCTTTATTCATGAGATACATGTACAGTTGTATTCACTTTAATTACAGTACTTGCCAAATGTTCGTGTAAATGGCTAAAAGCCTAAAACCATGATTTAGCTAACATGCCACAGAATTCTGAAGTTTTTAAATAAGAGTTACTATTCACACAAAAATAATGTCGAGCTGTGTTTAGTAACTTCCTTTTTCTTAGGAAGTCCGGTGGCTTTGTCCAAAGCACCATGTCTGCCAGCCTTAAGCCATGAAATAACATATTTATCAACATTCCATGCCGTAAGAGGCGGACCGTTGATGCCAATCATCAACAGATCATTGACTGAATTCACCAGGAGCATGTTTCTTCCACTGGTGTGGTAGAGATTCATCTGACTGAATCCTCTCTCACACTCAGCAGAAGAAACAGGTAAAACTTCCAACAAATCGACAAGTGTCTGTAATTTCTGACCCACAAGTACACCATCACTGTTTTTAAACATAGCATAATCAAGCACAATATCAGCTGCCTCCGAATTACTCATTCCAAACGACTTGCACAACAATGCAACTTGTTTTTCCCCAAACAGCGCTCGTTTCAGAGGATCCTTTGGCCACGATGTTTTAATTAGGCTTGCTTTTCTCTGCAACTTTTCAAGAGAAACTGGACGATTTAACATGCAATCAGTAGCTGACAAACAGGAAAAGGAAATACGTTGAAGAACATGAACATTACTAATATTTACTTGAGAATGGCTCCCTACCCGCGTCATAAATTAGGCCTATAGGCTGGTGCCTAGTTCCCTACTCTCAGTCACGCATTGTATAGACAAGTATTGCAGCCAATTAATTTGAGACACGAATCAAGAATCATACGAATATGGACGAAGGGGCCAAGGAACTGGGGGGTCAGAAGCTGACCCCCTCAACACATTTTTAGTCACTTAACTGAGGGGGTCAGACAACGAACTGAGGGGGTCCAACCCCCTCAACCCCCCCGACAACTAAATCACTGTATATAATATATATATATATATACCTGCGGCGGCGACGCAAGTGAATTTATATATATATATATAAATATATATATCACTTCCTCCTCTTTGTCGTCTCCCTCTTCTTTATCCTGGTCCAATTCCTTCTGTTTCTCCTTCTTCTCCTCTTTCAGTTGTTTCTCCTAATCTACTCCTTCTCATTCTCCTCTCGCCTCCTCGTCCTCCAGGTCCACTTCCTCCTCCGCTTCCTGCTCCTCCTCATCCATCCATCTCCTCCTCTACCATTATCTTGATCTCCCATATCTCATCCAGGTTTTCGACTTATCGTGGGAAATGTTGGCTTTAGGCGGACAGAGGAGCCAGCAGGCAGACGCGGCTGCAGTTAAGGGAACGCGGATCGGAATCGGTGCAGTTGCATATAGTCAATGAATCTGTCTACATTCCTAACCCTTCAGTGTTCAGCCTTCAATCGCAGCTGTGCTGCAACGCAAAACGAAGCCAATGTTAGTTCTTCTCATGTCGTGAAATTGATGATCCGTGAGATTATTAGTATCGTGTAGGCTATTCGATTCCGTCAGAAGTTTCCTCAACGCTGGGACCACACGCTTCCACTTCGAAATGGCGCTAGCTGGCAAAAGACGACAGCTTTTTAAATAAAAACTGGAATTGCTTTATCGTCTCCTGCAATTCTTTTCTTTCTTCACACTTTCTAACCTCACCTTCGTGGGGCGCGGTGGTGTACTGAGTATGTTCGTTGCCTTGCAGCCGGAGGATTGCGGGTTCGAATCCATCTCAAGCCGCCGCGTAGGAACCGCGAGCAAGTTCTTCACTCACAATTGCTCGGGCGCTTCGGCGTGAAACTCCGATGCAGTGTAGGCGCTGCAGTCAGGAGCGCCTCTGAGTAGAGAGCTTGAAGGGGCGCTACATAAATGAAGAAATAAACAAATAAAAAACAAAATGAAGCACTGTTTTAATTTTTGCCCAGCAACAGTTGGAAAAGTGAAAATGGACGACTACCAAATGACCCGAGTGAAAGCAATGCCCTTATGAGAATTCCATAGTTTTGCAAAAGGTCTCTATGCTTATCATCATTCATTCATTCATTCATTTAAAGAAATTTGTATAGCGCTTCTTCAAGACATCCACTCAGAGACGATCCCAGCCCAACCACGGCAATGTAAAACAGATTTCAGCAACTTGCAAAAAGTATTGGCATCATTCTGGAATAGCGATAACATTAAGGCTACCGTACCTTCGCAAACTTGATTGGTTGATTGATTGGCTGACTGACTGACTGACTGACTGACTGACTGACTGACTGACTGACTGATTGATGCACTGATTAGACCGGAAAAGATCAGAGAAACTTACTTGCCAGTCTACTAAAAGTTCCTTGATCTGATGCATAAATCTATTTTTGCATGTCAATCTTTTATTTGTTTTTTGGTGTTTACGCTGACTTACCAAGCCGATCATCGTCTCTGTTGTTGGTCTCTGGGCAAATTCTTCTCTCAATTGCCGTGTCTCCTATCACTCCTGATACAAAAGGACCAGCGCAATTTATACATGTAGCCTATAATTATGCCTACTGTACGTGTCAGTGGCGTAGCCAGGAATTTATGATGGGGGGGGGGGCGGGCGGATGGGGGTTTGTGGCCTGGCCGCATGTCCTTCCTGACACCAATCCAATAGTATTACAGTAAACAAAAAGGGAATAAAGTAACAAAAGGAATAAAGTAAGAAAAACAATTGTTGCACTACAAGCAATTGTTTTGTTTTTCTTATTTAAGTGCATAAATCACCTTTAAAAAAAACTTTTCGTAAGCCAATGGGGTTTTAACCCCCGAAACGCCCTCTTAATTGGCTACGCCACTGGTACGCGTAGTTCTATTCAATAAAATACAAATCTTCGTATTGTTACATGCATCGTGTCAGTGCCTTAGAGGCTTAGATTATCAGAAAATGTCAACTGCAAACTCTTTCTCCGACTTTCAAATTGTAATCGCTCACTATATGTAGGCCAACTTGAATTTGCAAGCAAAATGTTACGGGTTGGAGTGAATTATGGTGTGACTGAGTTGAGCTAATTTCCATAACATTCCTACTGCGCAAGTCTATTGCACGCTCCAAATAAATCAACTGCAGCCTCGACTAATGTCAGCTGTATTCGAGAACACACTCGATTTGAGACCCTCCAGCGTGTATGATAGGATTGAGTTTATATTAGGTCTACTGAATTGCTGCGATCCTTCTGTGCACTTAGCCGGAAAAACCAGCTTTACAACACGCGCTGTCTTTAAAAATTAATGGCGTTAAGACTGGATTTATATCTAGCGCAACGTAGAGATAGTGTTCTTTGTCAAGTCACCCCTCGCCCAATTCATTTAAACTTTTTCGGACTGATGGCTGGCTAATCATACAACAATGGCTGAGAGCTATTATAGCCTACTCTCATTACGATTAGCGTAGTCATTGACCAAAGGCTTGTGAAAAAGTACTACAATGTGGCGCCATCTGAAGACCTGGAACACAGAGTTAGACTTCAATTGGGTTATGGAGCGCATTTTGCGCATGTCGAGAAATAGCCTACAGTAGCTTCCGTACATTTGCCTATAGTCCATTCAACATCTTTGGCAGATTTGTATGAGTGCCCCCCCCCCCATCTTCCTCCTCGGCATTCACTCATATGGCTTTGTGATTCATGGCTTCTTTGGCTTCTATGATTTCCGAACAGACATGTTTACTTCCTTACATAACCGACCTTGACTTTTCTGGCATTGGCTTTCGGCGCCTCTTCACTCTGCGTGTGTTTACACACCATTGTACGTCGGATGGACATCTTGAAAGCAGCATGTTGCCAGGAATCCATGCTGTCTCATGATCTACGGTTGCGTTAAGTGAACTTAAGTCCACCTGTCAGTTCAGCTATGATCACCATTTACATTTACAAAGAAGCACAGAGCGTTCGTTCGCATGGATAAGTCCATCATGCTCAGCATCATGAGGATTCTGTCTGTTGCTATTGGGAAGCAGTCCATTGCGTTCAGACGCTTGAATGAGGTTAGCTAAGACTTGATTGAGGTTAGCTAAGGCGGTGATAATCAGGTTCCTGAATGTCTAGGTCTCTGCTGTGAGGAGGCCCTTCAATTAAGCCTGTAGGGCGCTCCTGCCAAAGAAGCCTGGTCTGCTGCCGAAGTCGTCTCTGTGTGGCAAGACTTTCCCATCGCCAGGGGTCTTCATAGGTCTTCATTAATCAGGGTTATTTCTATTATATAATGGACTGTTTGAGAAACGATGCTGAGAATCAATCCCATTAGATTGGCGCACTCACTCATTCAGGAATTGCTCCCCACCGATTTGTGCTATAGAAGTGAACAATGGGAAGAAGTAGCGCATCGATAGCTGGAATAAGAGAAAATAACAACACCAAGAATAATACCTTAACACCTTAAACAGGAGTTAATCTAGGCTATATAAATATTCACATTTTAGAATATTAGTAGTTATTAGAAAAGAAGATAGTCTATAGAGAAACAACTATTAAAATAAACCCAACAAAACAAGGATTATGAGAAAGTAAACAAAGCAAAATAACAAATGAGCAAATGAAGATGAGAGCAAACGGAGCGAATGAAAAACAGGACTGGAAACTAATAAATCAAACTGAACAAACCGAGTGTCGAGAGGAGAAGATACAGAGCGATTGATGTTGATGGTAACGCTGAAAACATGAAACAGAATCATCAGGATGCTTTAGACTCGCAATAGTATGCATATTAACCTAGGTAAATATAGACCTATCCAATCTAAACATCTACTTTTATAGTTAGTAAATAATTATGTTTCATATAGTTAGGCCTATACTCGGATGGCTAATTGGCATCTTATGAAAGATCTTAAATAACGGGACACGAGATGCATGTGGTGTTATATCGGTGATTACATCTTGTTGAACAGCCGATCACGTTGGTCAAAACAACCATTTTGTCCTTCCATCAGTTGAGTATCAACCGAGTTTACATGATGCGTTCGATTACCGTAGTCATGCGTGCATGTGCAACGTTTAAAATGTCCCTCAAAACTCGATGCAACGGGTTTGTTATACGGTCCATTATTTTAAACATGCACGCAAACGAGTAGCCTATAGGTGCATGTGCGGTTCAGCATTAGTCTAAATTTATCTTTTCACAGATTATATTCTGATCATCAGGATGTGTGTCATGTGCTATCCAACACCCACAATGCTTGGCCCAAAGATTTCAGGACAGTTTTCGCAATCTTAATGGCTGTACAGCGTCCGCAAGTTTCTGCAGTATGACCTATAGGCCTATATGCCGAGTACCGGTATGCCCTGCTTTACACACTCAAGGTTATATATATATATATATATATATATATATATATATATATATATATATATATAATATAGCCTCCTTATGACTATATTCCAGCCTTGCGTTGCTGTCTATAGACTTCAACGTTTGTGAACTATAAGACGTAATTCGAAACATATTTTTTTTAGCTTAACAGGAAACGAAGGCAAGAATTTGGGTGCAAAGGTCGTAAATTGCTCATTTCCTGATGCATTGCTTTTGACCTTCGCTAAAGGGTGTTGAGACATTTTGAGTCCGTGCAAGTTTGACTTTGTGTAACAGTAATCAATACGTGCACTTGTTATAGCGCCCCTTCAAGCTATCTATTCAGAGGCGCTCCGACTACAGCGCGGACACTGCATCGGAGTTTCACGCCGAAGCGCTGAGCAATTGCGAGTGAAGGACTTGCCCAAGGTCCTTACGCGGCGACTTGAGGTGGATTCGAACCTGCAGGGTAACGAACATACCCACTACACCACTGCGCCCCACACTGCTGTATTCGTCACAAACCTAATTGAAGACAGAGGAACATCAAACCAGATACTGCACAATTATGTCACGAGTATGATGATTAAGACGACTTAAGAAATGCACATAGGTCTAATTGAAAAAGAATTATCAGGAATTCTCCTTTTCCTCTAACACTAACATTTAGATCTAGCATCAATAACTGACGGGTGGGCGACTGTTTACAGGTTCCGCTACTTTATTAGTTATTGTTACTAAACTTTACTATCACTTCTGTGTTTTAGTTTACATGTTTGACTTGTAATCTGGTGCGGTAGGCCTATATGTCACTTGGATTTGTCTTATTTTTCAAATTAAACGAATATACACAAAAAAGAAGCAGCTCACAGGTTCTGAACTGCTGCGGAGCGTCTAGACAGCATACACCAGTATTCAAATTTGAAACGTGCATGAAATTAGAGGGTTCGTAATAAGGTAATATTATTATTTATTGAAGGTTTTAAGGTAGGCCTACATTGTGCTGTAGTATGAGCAGAGACTGGTCTGAAAGTCTCTGTAGGCATGCAAACGCATAAAGATAGATTGTTAATACATACATTTATTATTGGCAAACGTTAACATTGAGATTGCTGACAAAATCAATTTTCTTATAAATTATATTATTATACTCCAGTGCCCACTGATTTGAGGTCCTAGCACCTTATCTCACAATAATTGGTTAAATATATATCGCTTGAAAGTTTCTCGGCCAACTTTTCTTTCTTTTAAATTCACCTACTGCTTGAATATCTTGCGGGGCGCGGGTGTAGTGGGTATGTTCGTCGCCTTGCAGCCGAAGGGTTGCAGGTTCGAATCCACCTCAAGTCACCGCGTTGGGACCTTGGGTAAGTCCTCCACTCGCAATTGCTCAGCGCTTCGGCGTGAAACTCCGATGCAGTGTCTGCTCTGTATAGTCTGGAACGCCTCTGAGTAGGGAGCTTGAAGGCGCGCTATATCAAGTGAACACACAAACATACAAACAAAACTCTTATCTGTCCCAGGAGATTTCATGGGCAACATTGATCACATGTAGAATGGTAAAAGCGCCCTTATTGAATCTGCTACCTATGTTCTGAAAATGCAGAATTTTAACAAATTCGTCATATTTATTTAGGTTATTCATTTATTTCAAGACATATTCGCCTAAAGTTTAACATGCAACACAATTATAAGTATACCTCCCGTCGTCGATTTATGAATTTATTTGAGATTTGAGAAAAAAATTGGTCACAGATGGCAGCATAGGCTTATAGACATAAGACAGCCTTTATCCATAGACATCTTACTATAGGCCTATGCCTTTATCGTTCCTCTATAAAAGCAAGATTGTGGCCTGTCTGAAGTTAACACTGCGGAATGGTACGTACAACCATATATAAAGCAATTTGGTGTAGACCTAATGGAAGGATATAATTATGCCCTTGAAAATCGGTCAGCATCTATTTACTGCAGAATGACCCGATAGGCTAAAAGCAAGTCAGCTCAACTTAAAAAAATAAGCAGCTGCATTTTATGGGACTAATTTGCGATCATGGGCAGATGACTTTGGACTTTTGGTGAATTAACCGATTTGATAAAGGATCATTAATTTAAGCGATGTCACCGCTAACGCTGCTCACAGTGCTCAGCGCTAACATCGTATAACCGTAAACTTCGAATTTCCAAAGCGCCCATTCATTGCTAAGCTTAGGGCATATGCTTATTCACGAGCGCTGCGTCGAGCCAGAGTCGTTATTCAGAGATGCAATGGGAAGAATACTGGTTTTCAGACGACCAGAAATAGACCGGAAGGAAGCAGAAGAGGAACTGCCAAAGCTGGTTTGGTTTCGTTTAGGTTGAGAATCATCAGTTCATTATGGCTATCATCGATTCGTTACGCGAGTGTAGTATAGCCTAGAGACATCTCATGATTGTAACCAGTTCGTCCGGTGTGTAATCCATGGAAACTTATGGAGAACGAGATTTATCATCTGCCAATAATTGCATTTCAAGACAATCACGATCCGCCAGACAATTAGTCTTTAATGGAGAAAAGAGACATCAAAGAGATAGAGAGAGGGAGAGAGAGACACACACACACACGGAGAGAAAGTGAGGTACAGAGAAAGAAAGAGTGAGAAGAGAAAGAGAGACCGACAGACAGAGACAGAGACAGAATAGTCTGCATAGAATAGAGAGAGAGACAGAGAGAGACAGAGAAAGAAAGAGAGATCAAGTGAGTGAGAGAGAGAGAGACAGAGACAGAGGCAGAGACAGAGACAGAGACAGACAGAGAGTTGCTGTCCGTCTATTAGGTGTCTTTCTCTCAGTTTGTCTGTGATTCTCTCCAGTCCTCTCTATCATTTTCTCTTTCTTCTCTCCTCCTCCTCCTCCTTATCCATGGCTCTCCTCAATCTAGTGCTTTTTCGCTTTCATTTTCTCTCATTTTCTTTTTTCCATCTCACGCGTCTTCTCAGTAATTCTCCATTCACGTTCTCTCCCTTAGGGACGTTGCTCAGCAATAAAAATCCGCAGCGACATCCCGGCATGCAATCAGAGACTACACGCTCTTTAAAGACAACCTTCTTCCTACTCTCCAGCCCACACACCATCACTCCGAACAGCAGCTAAGTGTTCGCCACCTTTACCAGCGTGTCTTTCAAGGCGTAACATCGTCGAGATGTCGCCACGATTACTCTGCAGACGGTCGCAGTGACGTCACTGCAGTGACGCAGTGCATCCGTTTTCGCCAATCACGTGGTCCGCCCCCACCAATCGACAAAATAATAATATTATCGTCCAACGAACATCTGTAAATGCGTGACATCAGAAATCGCACATGTAAATTGCGCAGAGGTTTCTAGTGGCCAGTAAATCTGCTCATGCTGCAGATGAACTCCATTCTCTCCTCTCTGCATAGGTGGGCGGCTGCGTTCTGGGGGCTGACCTCATCAACTGTGGGCTGCTGTGTTCTGAAGGGGAATTTTATCGCCGGAACTCGCGAATTTGAGACCGTGAAAACAGCAGGGGAAATTCGATCAGCTATGTATGTATGTATGTATGTATGTATGTATGTATGTATGTATGTATGTATGTATGTATGTATGTATGTATGTATGTATGTATGTATGTATGTATGTATGTATGTATGTATGTATGTATGTATTTATGTA
The DNA here is from genome assembly GCA_949752735.1 of Lumbricus terrestris. Classification (NCBI taxonomy): domain Eukaryota; kingdom Metazoa; phylum Annelida; class Clitellata; order Crassiclitellata; family Lumbricidae; genus Lumbricus; species Lumbricus terrestris. The sequence goes on from OX457036.1 coordinate 45,574,921, forward strand.
TGTATGTATGTATGTATGTATGTCTGTATGTATATATGCATGCATGTATGTGTGTAATTGTGTATGTATCCATATGGACAATCATATAGCGCCATAACATTAACTTCATGAAAACCCTAACTTTGACCTACCCGACAGTTATAAACAAGAGCGACTTACATGCAAGTGACTTTGAGATTTGTATAGAATTCAAGCAATGCAGCATCACGAATTGTTAATGACAGACTGCTCTAGTATGAAGGTCCTATGCTATACATGAGAAGGCACGGTGGGACGTGACTTAATAAAATCTTGTTCTGTGTTATTTTTTGTTGCATCGATGTACGGGAGCGCGGGACTATCAAATGCCCACGCGTAGAAGAGCGCAGGGACCGATACCACGAATGAATGCAGTCTCCCATGGTGTGGAAGAAATGCATATTGCTCACAGTGTATGTTTTCAATTACGGAAGAATGAATAACAAGACTATGAAGATATTGTCGGACAGGTTACAGTTGGTAATACATATTCGGTTGCGTTTAGAGAAGACCATCTTTCGTCTTCTTTCTTCTTTCCTCTTCCCATGGACCAGATGGTGTAAAGCGCATGGCTAGCTATATTTCGGCATTGGCTTTTGTCCTGTGCCAACATGGCGTCTGGCACCAGAATGTCTGCACCAATAAGGAATTGTTCAGCCATTCTCTGCTTGGTCCACCCCTGATCTCCGCACAGTCCATCATTCCATAAGCGACTAGTTTGAGCATCCTGTTGTGCACATAATATTATATCCAAAGATAATATATAGTTTCTTTCTGTAGATTTTCCTTCCACTACTTGCATGCCTCCCATTCAGCAAAGCCATCTTCACACCACGGTCATCTGCTGACTAAACACCATTGCGTGACATGCCGTCTTTAATGCCAGTCATCTGCTCTCTTCTCCTTTCTGTGCGGCGTCCATGCTTCAATGGACAACAGTAGCACAATGACTCCACATGTTCCAGAGATTTTTCTTCGGTTTTCTGCTCCTCTGAATGCTCTTGAAGCCACGCCATCGCCTCATTGTTGCTCTCCGTTAATTTATATTCTCATTATCTCTTTGCAGCAAATCACTATTTTAAATTAGTAGGGTTCACAAATGCACACATTTTACTAGCATTCATCACTTAATTAACACCAGTTGTCTCCATTGGAATCTCAGTCAGCTGACCACGAATATCTAGACCTAGAGTCTATGCTGAGTCTTAGATTCAGTTTTTCTTTCTCTGCGTTGAGGTTTATAATTTTTTAAATATGTTGTCCTTGTCCGTTATTACGGTCATCGTCCTGCTGACAACGACGACATTAAAGCCAGCATTAACGTCGATATTAAATCGCAATTCTTTCCAACAGTACTTAATGATATTTTTATTGCCTGTATAAATGGCTAAGTGACTGCGTAAATGGCTACGTGATAGCATAAAATTAATGACTATAGGCCTAAGTGACTGCACACATATCCGCAGCCGTGATCTGAGCACGTGAAAATGTTCAGGTAAACAGTGAATCCAACAAAAATGTAGAAACGATGAGTATTTAAAGGTCGCTCGGAGGAGGAGGAGGAATAGGAGGAGGAGGAGAAGGAGAAGGAGGATGAAAGGAAGAGGAGAAGGAAGTGAGAGGCGTCGCGGAAGCATGATTTATAAATTTATATAGCCAAGCTCAGAATTATATGCGATGCATCATTCATCTATAGATCTATTCGTAAAACCGCAAATCCAACAACGCCAATATAATGTATATATATATATATATATATATATATATATATATATATATGAGCAGCCATGACATAGAGTATAATCAGTATATATATATTTCGTGACTTTGTATAGTTTCATCAGTACCGTATACACACACACATAATTGCTGTGTACTTTGCCTCTTAACAGTGATTTCTTGATGCTTATAAGTCGTAGAATGCTGCAAACGTTTACCTTAGTTTGCACTTCACGAAACCTCTACTTACATTACGCTGCCTTTATAACCTTACCGTATATCTTATCCCGTCTTTCGTTATCTTCTCTCTCTATCTCACCTTAAATCTTACCTCAACTTAGTTTACCTTTTCGTAGACATTACCTCGTCTTACTTTTGCTCATCATAGTATTACATTAACTTACCCTTTATCATTATGTCACACCTTGCTTTGTTTTGAAGATACATAAACATTGCGTTAACGCCGTGCTCAATTCTTCGAAGAGCCATGGACCTACTCCCTCCCTTCCGATAAACTCTCATCCCTCCCTCCGTTTACGTCCTTCATCTGCTCTTTATCGAACGGCCATTTACAATTCTACATGTAAATCCGGATCGCAGTTGTCATATATCGAGGTCGAAAGAAATTCGATCAGGATACGACTGACAATCTCGGTGGATCGTCTCAGAGATCGATTGGGGCGAGAAGACAAGGGTTGGGCGGACGGACAGACGGACGGACGCACGGACGCACGGATGGACGGACGGACACACGGATTGACGGACGGACGGATGGACAGACGGACGGACGCACGGATGTACGGACGGACGCACGGATGGACGGACGGACGGATGCACGGACAGACGGACGGACGCACGGATGGACGGACGCACGGATGGACGGACGGACGCACGGATGGACGGACAGACGGACGCACGGATGGACGGACGGACGCACGGATGGACGGACGGACGCACGGATGGACGGACGCACGGATGGACGGACGCATCACCACAAGGGGCATCGACGAATGATGACGACGACGACGACGACGATGATGATAGCAGTGTTGCAGGATTTATTATGTGCACTCCTTGATAATATATCGACTTATATAAGCGCTACTTACTGCCATAAACTTTC